>OY740776.1:29557817-30157817 GCA_963513935.1 Aphrophora alni
TCGGAGTAGGACTTACCTTACGCTAAAATACTTTCTTTTTTTTTAATTCAGCTTTCTACCTGTTCTAGTTTAAAAGTCATTTAACCATCCAAGGACTTTTATTACATGCAGTATAGATATAGTATAGAAAATAAATACAAAATGTACAAACACTAAGTACTCTTAGTTAAAATCAAACTATACCCAATACCACAATTCAATAAAACAAGATTTATTTCCTTTTTGTTAAAAGGATTATTGAATTGTGTTTGATTTTAATCTTTAAGTTCACCACAGTGTACTCAAAAGTGTAGTACTAAGTACTGTTGTTTAACACGTTAGCTGCCAAGGCCTAATACGATACTCTTGCCTGGAGTGCCACGATTACCAAATTATTTTTCCATTATTATTTTTACTCTACCTATGTTAAATAATATAAGGCAATAGTATTTACTAATTTTATTTACATTTATGCATATATAGTTTCGAGACCGATCGGACCGAAATGCAATTTTTCGGCTTTAATTTTAATCGTAGTATAACGTTTAGGTCCGATCGGACCGAGATAATTTTCGTGTAAAAAAAAAAATTAAAAAATCTAAAAGGGCTATTTCATTTCTTTATGTTGGCAAGCTCACTATTTTATTTGTCTAATATTTATTTTATAAATACATATATTCATTTAACAACTGTATTCTTTGTGAATTATTCATTACTAAACCAAAATGTTTTTGTAAAATTTTTAATCGGTCCCGATCGTGCCGACAAAAAAGTGAAAATATCCACTGATTTTATTATTATATTGAGTAATCATGGTAACGGTTATTAAAGCATACAATATACTACGTCTAACACACGTCTTTACCCAATCCAGAGAATACCAAAATATGCCAATAGGTTGCTGCACTATCGAACTGTGAGCCAAAAAACAAAACGTCATTGACTTTATCGGTCCGATCGTGCCGAAACGCTGCATGTACATTCACCTTAGTTTCGGTCCGATCGGACCGATATGGCAGCTAACGTGTTAATCCAACAACTAATTACAAGATAGTAAATAATGCTAACATTTTATACCTCCTTAGTATATTTATATGGATTTTCTATCTTTCCTAATCTAAAAGGACATGTTGCATACGCTCGCAGTGTATAATGTATAGTATGCATTTTCTCATACTGCGATACAACCAACGTAAACTTGCGAGGACTTGTATTAGTCAGGATGATTTTACAAAGGTAATGAGGACTGTTGATACGAACACCATCTATGTATGGAGGTGGATCGTCTGAAACAGAATAAAAAGAAAGTTAGAAATGTGATGAAATCTGGCTACTGCCTCAAAGATGTATTGATATACGAGAGAAGATATCAAATCTGAACTGGGAAGCTGGAGACGTAGGCTTGAAGAGCAACACAATAAAAACTAAGGATCTTAGCTTGAACAATACAATAGGACAGACAAGGTTGTGAAAGGCGAGGAAATGAAGCAACTCGGGAAGTTTGATAGGTAGTATAGTGTATAGTGGAGGAACAGATGCGGACATGCACAGTAGACTGAAAAAGGCAAGGTGTGACTTCTTGCTCCAAAACTGGGATATTAGGAAAAATTAAAGTGAAATAAACAAAGCAACACAAACTTTTTGTATTGGATATCTGAAGTATATATTCAACATACAACAGCCCAGAATAGTGAGGAACCAGCATTTGAGGGAATGACCTATTGAAAGGTCAGTAAGGAGGTGGATCAAAAATCAAGAAAAGGAAAGAGGTGGATTGGCCGTGTTTTGAGGAAGGGAGAAGATGATGTTGTGAGGCAAGCTTTGGAATAGAATCATCAGGTACACAGGAGCAAGGAGCAAGGTGATGGATAAGGAGGCGAGGAGGAAAGCATGGGGAAAGGTGAGGTTATGATCTGGTAATTGCTCCGAACAGAGTGAAGTGGAAGTCTTTCGTTTCTGCCCTATGTTCCTTGGAGGAATAAAAGGACACAAGTTAAGTAAGTCAATGCGATGTAACCTTAATGAGGAAATGTAGAACCAAGCCACTTTATACTTTCTCATATATTTGTGATATAGAGAAGGAATTATCTGTTGTATGAACAGTGCTCCACAGCCTAAATGCATAGTCTGATATTAATCAAATATGGTATGTGAGCATAAATTGACCATATCTCGGGATGCTTTTTTTATAACTCAAAATTTAGGAGTAACTACCATAAGAAAAAACAACACAAAATTCCATTTTCTCAAGATTATCAAATTTGAAGTGTAGTTCAAAGGGCCAAAAGGAAATGTATAAGTCACCATTGTAATGGTGAGTTATGGGTAAACAAAAATAAAAAAATCGACTCTACCGATTATGTTCAAATTTTAATGAAAAGAGAAGATTAATGACCCAAACCAAAACCACAAAAAAAAAATATTACGGTTCAGAAATAATTGTCAAAAAACAACAATTAAACTTGATTGTTATAATTAATTAAAACATCAATTTTAATCAAATATGACTAAAGTTGAAGACATGTTTTTGGCACAAGCAAATCAAGTTTAGGAACATATTTAAATATTTTGTGAAAGACAATGTTCATGGTTTGTTTTCACTTTTTGATTGGCACTTACCAAAATGACATTTTTAGTGATGTTTAGTTTTGGTTTGTTTTATTTGGTTTTGGGGATAGGTGAATGTGACAGTTTGTGCAATGTTTTTTTCACTGTTGTAAAAAAAAAAAACGATTCTGTTACAGATAACAGAAATTTACATTAATGAACAAGATTTCAACTGGCAATACACGCTAGATTTCTTTAACCTTAACGGAGAACTAAGCACTTGTTGAGATGTGCCAGAATTTTGTTGGTCCCTTCATCATAGAAGTTTGCCGTCTGTCCATTCAACAAATCCACAACTAATTTTTTTTCAATTTCTAATTACTTTTAGAACCCACTATCACTTTAAACATTTAGATAAGAAAGTGGTAAGATTGCAAATGCCAGTACTAATTACTTTTGCACTCTCTTAATACGTCTATTTCAAAATATATTTTAAAACCAAACAAAATACAGAAAAACAGTAGTTTATCAAAACTAATAGTGAATATTAAATGTGTGACAATTAATTAGAAATGCAATAAGAAAAACTTACTTGGATAGTATACACGATTGCCTTCATTTTTATAAACTAGGACAGTAATATACTCGGTATTCTCTTTGAAATCATCTAACCGAGTAATATGACGAGTAAGTAATATCCAGATAGCTCCAGGTCCTGAATGAGCTTCCAATCTGAACTGAGGATTATCACCAATGTAGTAAGCATCTTTGATAGGTCCGACACCAGCTGACCAGGACCTATGTAACACAAATCATTAACTTTTATTCAAATATTTCTTCATTTAACCTTATTTTGAAAAATCTCTCGGTCATCATGACCCCTAGCGTTCAAATACTTAAATAGTGTTAAGGTCGGAAAAGAACGAGAGTTGGTCAAGCGAGAGTTGACAGGAATGATGGAAGAGAGGGATCTAAACCAAAACTAAATATAAAAAGGTGTAGACATTCAGCTAGAATCACTCAGGATTGTTAATTCCCTTTACTCACACTATAGGTAAGCTCTTGAAGGCATTAGTCCTGCAACTGCAAACTATAAATTTAGCCCATTTTACACGTTTTTAAATCGGAAGTTACCAGGAGAAAGGAAATAAGCTACCTTAGTGGTGCCCCCACTTATCCGATTTAATGTAACAACGTAATGTCAACCACGCATCGGTGAAGACATACGGAAACAAAAATATTTCTATTTTATAATAGATTTATAACGACAGCCAAATAAGAAAATCTGATTTCTTAATTATAACTCGTAAAAAAATTGAATTTATTTGCATTTTGTTAAATTTCAAGAAGAAAAATTCCAGTTGCAAATAAGGAATTTTGAAATAAAAACTGCTGTCAAAGTGTAATGATACAATCTATATCCTATAACTCGTAACCATGGAAAACTACCAATTTTCAACGAAACAAATAGTCAATATGAACCAATTTACCAGTTAGGATATAGTAGAAACAATATTCTAACCTAGACAACAGACCGTGCCATTTGTAAAAATACTAACAAGTAATGTAATTATAGACAGTTAGATAAGGAATTATACAACTTAAACTCAATTACCTTGTATTAAATAGAATAATTATCAACACGATAATTAAAGTTTAGCCTAGAAATATCATTCAACAACCATAATCAGTAAACTTGCACACCACATTCATTGACATGTTTAGTACAATGCAATACTAGAAGTAACCGTTAGAATAGTTACTAAATTCAATCAAACAAAATCGTACCACCTTTCTATATGATTATTTATAAAATAACATAGTTAGGTTTGCAAAAACAATTGTAAATCACGTCAATGTAAAGAATCAAACCAGTGACTATTTGATCGATGTAAATAAAAACAAATCTACACATTTTGAAATAAAGAATATGATTAAAACTAATTATATGTATAAATAATTGTTAAATATATGAATTGCCTATAATCCTAATGAATAAGAATAGCTCAATTATGTTGTATGTACAGTTAATAATAGGGATAAGCGAATCATGAATTTTAATGTCAAATCGATTAATTTTTTATTCTCAAATTGGATCGAATCGAATCTTGCTGAACTTTTTAATAGGTAGGTTAATTTATGTTGTATGTACAGTTAATAAAAGGGATAGGCGAATCATAAATTTTAAAGTCGAATCGAATAATTTTGTATAGTCTCAACTCAAATCTCATCGATTCGAATCTTGCGGAGCATTTAATAGGTATAACTATTGTAAAACTTTTCTTGGTAATCAGGATTCAATTGACAATTCACCCTAATCATTATTTAGTTAAAATGCATAATTTATGTTTATTTCTAAGTTATGTGGTGTTTGTTCTCTAATAATACAAAGTGTGTTAATTTATTTCTGGGTAATACTAAAGATATAATCCAATTAACACATAATATAATGAAACCTCTACTATCTATCAATTTAGAAAGGTCTGGGGGAAAAATTAGCAGTTGAATTGAAAGACAATATAAAATGCTTTATAGAAAAGTTCTGGGGGGTGTTATGTAATGTAATGGGAACCATGAAGTAGGCAAGAGTGGGGGGGGGGGTTAGTTATGAATAAATTGACTTCTTCATCATTAAGAGTATAAGATTATTTTGCATTGGTAAATTGGTGTAGTTTAATAAGTTCCCATTATCTTATGGAAAAATAAATAACACACATATTATATTGAATTCGCCAGAGGAAAGCTTTAAAAAATTAAATAGTCTATGATTATTGATTTTTGAAATCAAGAACTGATTACCATAAAAACAAAATTAACCGAAACCACGAAGCAGTTAATAAAAAAGTAGGCCTAGTTATTCCGAATATAATTGGATTATAAACAAATCATTATAGATCTCCACAGTTAGAAATTATTCATTCCTATTAATAATCTTCACGTCAAGTAAACAAAAAAAATATAGATTTATGTAAAAAAATAATAATTCAGATATAAAATTAGTGAGTGTGAATTGTGGTAAATTACTTTATATAATATATATATCACAGAAATTAACAAAAGATATTATCAAAGAATAAAGATATTGATGTAAATTACTGTATGTAAAACATTGAAATTAAACAAAAATATTGTCAAAATGTAAAATCATCTATTGAGAATTCCAGTAAATTACTTCGTATAAAATAGAAATGTATAAAGTCAGCATTAATGAACAAAATTGTTAAAATAAACAAAACAGAAATACTGCTTCTCTAACTCTACTGATATAAACTGGATAATAGTATAGCCCAATAAGAGAGAGAATTCTTGTGCATCTAACGTTCTGGTTGCTGATGAGCAGAGGGAGGAAAGTTGATTGAAATCACCAATTGGATTCAATATATTTATACTCTGAGAAACATAAAAATAATTTTCTTTCTATAAATCTAATTCTCAGGTACAAAATCTAAATCTTAGATACAAAAAAATGTGATTGAAAAGGATTTTAAAAACAACATACAAGCATATGACATGTGTGACTAATAAAGAATAACCTGAAGAGTGCGTTGTTTACTCAAAGAAACAATGACTAATAATGAGGGGTAAGATTACTTAGGGAGTTAGTTAGCTTTGAACTTTAATGTGTACTTCTAGTGAATGTCAATGCATATTATTTGGCTGATAGGATTTTATTTACATTAACGGAATAAATCGTATAAGCCCTTGAAGAACATGTCTCAATCTCGAGAGATCATAATTTTATTCATATTGGTACTTAACGTTCAATATCGATTCTCTAAACCCAGATCTCTCTGAAGACTACATAAATAATTTTAAAAAATATGTTTGTTATTGATTGCTAAAAAAAACACGCATTTCTATTTACACATAATTTCACATAATTTAATTCCCGCACATCCTATATTGTAAGTATTTTCTTTCATATTTAGAGCGAAATTAAGATAGAAATAAAAACAAAACTATATACAACAAGAAAACATAATTTTTTTCACAGTCTGTAAAATATGGGTTTCTTGAATATTGAACTTTTAAAATTAGATTACTTCAGAGTTTTAGAAAAAACTTACAAAAGATCACGGTTTACTAGCACTCGAACCCGATTCTATATTCTTACTAGTTTTCTGAAATATTAATGTTTTACGTTGTTTTGAAATTGCTAATGGGTTTTCAGATATACTGGAGAATTTGGTGGAATTCATTACATAGTGAAACTTTTGTGAAAAAAAATGTACCTTGAAAATGTTATTATTTTATTTTCTAATTGTAAGATTTTACTGAACCTAACATAAAATGTATGTGTAAAAAATATTAAATAACTGGTGACAAACAATCCATGTTTATTTCTTTATAAAGAATTTGTGGCCACTTTGTAGAAACATCACAGTTATTGTTTTATACAATAACCATAGAACGGTTTTTCTCCCATAGGAAATTTGTTTAACTTACCATATAACCAAGTGATGTAATTATTTTCTGAATGCAAGAATACCCATTTTCTATTTACTTCTTAAATAACAATTATTAAGACAAAGACCTTAAAACAAACTTACTGATGAATACAGTAGGTATAATTAAATAGTTTAGGATTCCAATTCAAATAGAAAACATCGTAGAAACGTAAAATACTCTCATAGTCAATCCAAAAGACACCATTGTCAAACATAGCTGCACTGTTAGGGTCGAAATCTAAGGCTCGCTTAAGTTCTGATGTCCAATGAACTGTATCCAGCTCAGAATAGTTCCCTCGCCAACGGACATGTGACCAGGGGTTCTTCAGCTGTACTAAACGATGTCCCTAAATAAAATCATAGATTTATTAGATCTATTTGGAAAACAATACTATTATGACCTAATACACTGCTAAAAAAAATTTCAAATGTCCACGCAATTTTATTCCACCACCGTTAGTAGATACATTGTGTTTTGAATCGTCCAATAACAACTGGTAAAAATGAGTGTCCTACGATGAGTGATAGTTATTTTAACAGCAATTCTATATGAATGGTTTGAATGTATGAATAGGCCAAAAGTTCTGATTTAAAGTAGTTACTTTATTGTATTGTTATTATTTCTTTGCATTGTAGTGAATCACAGTCCATCTGTTGTTAGTGTGTCTGAGTCTATGTGTTTAATGATAGATGACTACTGCACACCTAAAAGAACGTATTAAATGCCCTTCTGTGAGTGTGTGTATATATATATATTTTTCACAAAGCAAGTATTTTTTTTATTAAATATTAATAATGTTTATGCTATTATTTTAAAGTATGCTTATTATTAACATTAAATATTTTAATATTTTATTTTATTTTATTAAGTTTTTAGTTTTTGTTTAATGGTTTTGTTTGTATGTTTTTATTGTTTGATTAAATTTCTTGATTAAATTTCCGTGAAAAACAAATTTATTTAATTTCATGTTCTATGTTGAACCATCGTGTGCTTCTATCTAAATCTCTAAATATGAACTAAAATGTTGTTTGCTATACATAATACATAGAATGGCTTTAGTTGCAAAGGAAAGGCGTATTACTCTGTTGAGAACAATGTAAACGATAAATTGGATTAGTCGTATCCATAACATTTGATTCATAAATAGGTCATTATTTATTTTGCCGCTGAATATTTTATATTGCGTTTATACAAAAGTGCTTAAATATAGTATTTTGTGTTGAAATTTATTGTTGTTTTTAACAGTTTTTGTACAATAACGACTGAACCAAGTAGATTTCAGATGATAGTAAAAGTTATAATTTATTAAATGATTTCATAGATGATAATAAAACTTCTGATACTTTGCATATAAAACAGAAGAAATTCTTCTTTACCTTAACAAGCCTTATATCAAGCACTGCGTAAGCATGTGTAGGAACTAAACCCGTCCTTTCTGCTTCTGCATCTGATAATGTACCCGTTGCCACGGTAACCAAAACATCTCCGTTATGTAAACGTGTAAGAAGAGAGTTGAATAATGCATCACCATTGAAATCCGAATCGTTTGGACGTATAGAAGAACGTTCTGGGATCCATCCTGTTAATGCATGAAGATCGATGTTCTGAAAGATAAAACCAGAAACAAAGTTAATAAACAGTGTAGAAATATTGCACCAACTTTCTTTCTTACTCAATAATCTCCAAAACCAACCAAAACTACTCTTCAGCAAAAATATCAGTTCGGTAAATGTCAGTTAAAAAATGAAAATGAAATTGAAGCCACCGTTGAAAAAAATATAATTTAAATAGGGCGTACATATGCTTTGCTTGTGCCATAAACACATCCTCAGCGTAAATCATATTTCGTTAATGACAGCGTTTAATATTTATTTTTTGCCTGTACAATTTTCTTTTTTACTTGCTTTTTGCACAAGATTTTGGATCATAAATCTTCACATTTTACTATAATTTGAACAAAATCGGTAAAGCTGATTTTGAGAACTTAACATTTTGATGAATTATAAAAAAAACATCTGTCATGAGACCGTTATGAAAAACATAATAATTCATGAACCAACATTTTTGGAGAGATGGTGACCAATAAATTTTGTTTGTATCCTTAGAAGCTACATGGAGTTATGTTAATTTTCAACTGAATTAGATTGAATTGTGAAAATTTGTTTTTCATAAGCTCAAGAAATTTTTTATTTATTTTTTTTGTATAAGGTAAATAAAAATAATCAATCAATGTCCACATTTTGGGATAAAATTTGTGGCGATTTGGCGGTTTTAGAAAATGATAAGTTCACGTAAAAAAATTACTAGATTTTTGGGAAAACATTTTACCCGAAAAATTCCCACTTGCAATGAGATTATGTTACTCTTTTGATACAGTGAAAATCCTAATAGGAAACAAACTACGAGATAGTGTATGGAATATTCTAGGCATACCATACAAGTAAGATATCAAACATCCATTTTTAAAAAAAAATAAATATACTCTTTACTCATGTTTTGAATTTAAAAAAGGATTACAAATATAATTTTACATTTTTTTCAAAACCTAATCACAATGTTTTAGCAATTGTTAACATATTTACAAAAAAAAAAAATTTAACTATGAGGGCTGTTTGGAAAGTAAGTTCCATATACACAAGTTCATGTGTCACTTAGGATGGAAACTTTGTCATAGAAACGCGTTTGATTGATTAAATAAACGTAATTTTTGTGTGATCTTATGTACGAGTTTCTTTTTTTTCTATCTACTATTATCTTAGCTCAATATTTATTTATAGAAAATCATAATTCTTTTAGAACTATTGTCTGGGATCTTTTTACTCAGTGTTGGAGTTTATATGCCATAACTTTAAATCCTAGTACCGGTACATATAAAGTGATATCCTTGTTTTTGGCTGTAGGCCCTTCCATTTAATTTTAAAATTGAATTATAATAAAATTAATTATTTTAATTGATGACTTTTCATTTTGTTTAAAGAATTGATTTGTTTAAAAGTATTTATTGTATTGTGATTGTTATTTGTATGTGATTTGTAAATATATTTAGAAAATTATATATAGTGACATGTCTTATACAAATGTAAAATTTATCTAGAGGATGAATAAAAAAATAAAATATCAATGGCCAAGTTTTTTAATTCCCTCGACGTAGTACTCCGCCGCCTACGAGTTAAGCTATGCATTGACACTGTCCTTCAACACTTTCTCATTTTCAAAGCGCTATGAACCTAGTCATTTTTTCATGTTAGGGAAAAGGTGATTATTACTAGGAGCCAAATTAGGGCTGTACGGAAGATGGTCAAACAACCCCCATTTGAAACTGGTCTTGTGTGCATGCGGTAGTATACAGATGAGTGTTGTCATGTAAAAACAATAAGAGAACTTAACATGTCAAGTTGTTTATTCTAAATAGCTCTTCTCAGCTTTCTTACAATATCACACAAACTTATAAGTCGGATAATTCCGTAATTTTGAAACACCAATTTTCTTATTTATCTTTTCAACAAATGTCACAACAGATCCACTTCTTTTTTTGTCATGGACATTAGGCCATACATCCTGGGGAAAAAACAGCACCATTTTCTAACGAGACTATCACTCATAATGTTCTTTCCATACACTGTATGAATGTTTTTTCCCATAAAAACTAATAACACATGTACTTTTCAATTGGAAATTTTGAACAACAGTATTGGCGCAATAACAAACTGAACGGCTTTCCCACTAAAACTGCCCTACTCGTGCTGAGCCAAGCTACACAGCCGTGCAAAGATCACACCATTACTTCCACTCGTCCATACACCAGACAGAAACGGAACTTATTTTCCAAACACCCCTTGCCTATAATTCTTTAAACTATTGAGAGTAAATTATTCTTTAAATAAAAACTAAACAGTTGTACACATAATATGTTTGGTAAAAAGTTATTCAAGAAATCAACACTCAGTGTATTTACCAATGCAAAATCAAGTGGCAACCAAACTATTAAATACTTTTTTAGCAGTTCAATGTATACTCTAAATAAACAAAAACAAAAAAAAATATATAGTTCCCTCGTTATTTTTCTTAAGAGTAATTAACATTTCCGAAACAAACGCTACACTATTTGTTTATTATGCACTTGAGATACGTACACTGTTTGATCCTGGAAAATCATAACCACCCATAACTTTCATGTATGCTTTCTCCAATAAAGAGATCCAAAGCTCATTTCTATTTGTAGAGTAAGAACAAAGAAGCTCACCGTGTTTTCCTAAAGGCAATGTATCATCAATGATAACTTTCCTAGGAACTCCATTTAAATGGAACTTCACCATGTACTTTCCTAAACACAAGTCAATAAAGCATTTAAATACAACTTCACCATATACTTTCCTAAACACAAGTCAATAAAGCATTCAAATGCATCTTCACCATATACTTTCCTAAACACAAGTCAATAAAGCATTCAAATGCATCTTCACCATATACTTTCCTAAACACAAGTCTATAAATCATTCAAATGCATCTTCACCATGTACTTTCCTAAACACAAGTCAATAAAGCATTTAAATACAACTTCACCATATACTTTCCTAAACACAAGTCAATAAAGCATTCAAATGCATCTTCACCATGTACTTTCTTAAACACAAGTCAATAAAGAATTCAAATGCATCTTCACCATGTACTTTCCTAAACACAAGTCAATAAAGCATTCAAATGCATCTTCACCATATACTTTCCTAAACACAAGTCTATAAATCATTCAAATGCATCTTCACCATGTACTTTCCTAAACACAAGTCAATAAAGCATTTAAATACAACTTCACCATATACTTTCCTTAACACAAGTCAATAAAGCATTCAAATGCATCTTCACCATGTACTTTCCTAAACACAAGTCAATAAAGCATTCAAATGCATCTTCACCATATACTTTCCTAAACACAAGTCAATAAAGCATTCAAATGCATCTTCACCATATACTTTCCTAAACACAAGTCTATAAATCATTCAAATGCATCTTCACCATGTACTTTCCTAAACACAAGTCAATAAAGCATTTAAATGCATCTTCACCACGTACTTTCCTAAACACATGTCAATAAAGCATTTAAATAAATACACTACACTAACATTTTTGCACAAATACTACATAACCTATTAGGAAAAATAAGCATAGAACATAAACCAAAAACAGGCTATATGGCCAGTATTGGTTTCAAATCACTTGTATACAATGTCAAATTAAAACAAATTTATGGGCACCATCATTACCCAGACCATCATTTGTGTTTTAAAGTGAAAATGATTGCAGTCATCTTCGCCTATCCAGCCCCATCATACATTATAAAACAAGGAGATCCTCTAAAGTTGGTTCCTTGGTCCTTGTAAGAAATGTTAAATTGTATGATCAAGATCCAGTAGGGTATGTTGTTACACTCTGAACTTCATAATTGTATACTCGCTACTTTCTTGACCTCAGCTAGGCCCTAATGGGCCTCGTAAATGTGTATATATTAAAAATCTCCACTCGCACTCTCGTATTAATATCTTGACTATAGCAGCCCATGAAGCTGTACATATGTGAAGGAACATAAACTCATTATGTTTGTATCGGTAATTCAGCTCTGCCAGATGTTGTAACTATACGAATATCACATTTTCTTGAGAGGTTAGGGTTCGAAATTACATTTTTGAAAATAACTTCATTTTTTGTCATTGTAAAGAGCCATAGCAATGATATTATTACATGAAAAATTGAGATCTACAATTTCTTAGTTAATGCAGTGCGTTATAAGTTCAATAAATCACAAGATATGAACAAAAATCTGTTTAAAATGGCCATCATGATGACCAATTTTAATAGGGATCTGCATGAGCATACTACACCAAATTTCCCGTTCTTATCTTAATTGTTGTGGCCGCTATCGTGCTTAAGTACATACGACAATGACAACGAACGGCTGTTTTCCAACCATGAAACATAAAGATCAGTCAAAAAATGGAGTTAGAAAGTTTTTACAATTTCCAAACTTACCTTATACTTCGTATACTAGGTAAATAATAGGAAATTATATTAAAGTAATTAAAAAAGATCAACATTATTTGCACTATTTCTCTGAAAATACACTACAAGACACATCCAACAAGGTTTTATCTCCAAACCCATCTCAAATCATTATGAACAGAGATCTGAAATACTAAGCCTATATAACTTTTTAATCATTAACAATATAGTTAAAGACAATAAATGATTTTAAACAAAATATTAAAAATTTTCCCTGGAAGAAAGATATTACTCTGTACAGTAAAAAAATAAAGTATTTATGAGGATATTATTATTTTTCTTATAGTCAACAAAAATAATACCAGGTAAATATAAAGTTGCATTAACCTTTTGAGGACTATCCTCGTCTTTGAATGCCTCTTTGGAATGGTGCCTCTGGCCAGCGGCAACTTGCCAGGACCAATCCCCCAAGATGGGATTATGAAGGATTTTTGTATTTAAATAATAATATGTTGCAAAATTATTTACATATATTACATTTTTATTATTTTATGCAAAATAAACACATAATAATGTCTCTAAAAAAGAAAAAGTACAACGAATTATATAAACCAAATTATTAGGAGACAAATTATTTTAACTATAAAAATATTAATAAAATAACAAAAAAGTATTTAAAATTGTAAAATAAAAACACACAAAATATATCACTTGTAATTTCACCTTCACATCCCGAAATACTACTATATAATTCATCACATTCGCAAAACAAGCGTGACCACTTTGACACTATCTTAAAAACACTCGTCAACTAGTTATTGCATAGCTAATAGTTAAATGAATATACTTCAACATATTCACATAGATGTCACCACTATAGTCAATACAATACTGTTATATATTTAAAAACTGGCTTAGTGTTAGACTATAAAATGCAAATACGTGGTCCGTCTTAATATTTATAGATATCCACAATCAAGGAGTAAATAATTACAATATACCAGTCGTTAACACTTAAAATGTAGAACACATAGAGAAAAAATCAGTTTGTATGTCGATGTGAAAGTTTGGAAAGGAGTTGGAGCTTCTATAGATGGAAATTATGCAGTCGAGTAGAACAGTAGAGTAGAACAGGGGCAATCTCTCAAGGTTGCAGTCCAAAACATCCCCCCCTCAATATCATAACAACAACCTACAGGGGTTGTAGAGAGTATGGAGAAAGCAGATTTTGGTTGGTAGAGCAGGAGCCAGAAGAAAAGTTGGAAGACCCTAGAAGAGATGGTTCAAGGACGTGTGGATGGTTAGAGTAGAAAGATGAAGAAGGGTGATCTACGATAGAATTTTAATCTACGACTAGTAAAATTTTATTATGGTTTAATCAGACATTTCCCATCATTTATGTATATAAAAACTACACAATGTTTCAAGAGTATAAATGAACTCCTGCTATCAAATGAGCATAGAAGTGAAAAACACTAACATAGCAGTAGCCTAGAACCATGTTGGGAACTAAAACTAAATCTATATATATTCTAAAAAAAAAACTATCTAAAAAAGTTAGCCATGAGCAGTCAAAATTAACACTAAATAGACATGTGATCAAGAAAAAACACCAGATGCAGAACTACACACAAAAGATGACAAATAACTGGAAACACAAAAGCAGATGATACAGCAAAGGAGGATGCAAGTCTAACTTTTTATCAGTAATAATACATGTATTTTGCCAGTAGATTATTTACCGTCCTTTGTGTAGTACAGTCCTGTGTGTGGTGGTTTATTCTAATCACGTATGTATTTAGTCTTAGTTTTAATTACTTAGGCCAAGGTTCTATAAAATAAATAGATTTAGTTTCAGTTACCCACATGATTCCAGGCTACTAGGCTATGTTGGTGTTTTCATTTTTATGCACTAGGTTTATCGCCTGATAATAGGAATTGATTTATACTCTCAAAACATCAAATATTAGCTTTTATATTTATATACAAAGCAACTGTTCAATTAAACCATACTAATAATATGAACAATCCATCATTATCAAATAAACTAGAATAGAATCTCTTGGAATAGGCTAAAACCCATATAGTTCCCATGGGAATGGACTATAAATTAAAAGCTACACATAACCATGAGATCCCAAAGGAAAAAAGAAAAGTAGACAACACAATTGACTGCTCACAAGATATAAGAATACCTAGAACACAATTAATAAAATAATAATTATTATTATAAAATATTAAATCTGTTACGACAAAGTTAATATAAGAAAAACAAATTAAATAAGACTAACCAAATGGATTATAAATAGCTTTTTTACTACGATTCTGAGGATAAATTATAGATGTTACGAGACGACGTCCAAATTTGTTCTCATACAATGCACTGACAGCAAGTGATGCAACAAACGAACAATCAGAAACTACCTAAAACAAATAAACCATAGTCCATTGATTAGTCCAATGACAAATTGACTAATAATAAATTAACTAATAATGAATACAAATTGATTAGTCCATTGATGTTTATTTTCTTTAGGATGTTAACCCATTGAGGTAGACTCACGAGCTACACTCGTGGTCGCATTTTTGGACCAAACGCTGAACCACGAGATGGTCTCGTGTTCTATGTTTATTGTATTACTGTCGTCGTAGTTCCGTATAAATCCAATAGATATTGCTTGTATTGCTTCAGCTAGTCTTTTAGAAACAAAATATTAAGTTTTCGTGGTTTGCCAGCCTGATTTCAAAGCAAAACATATGTTGAATGTCATCAGCTAACCTCAAATATTCCTTCGTTCAACATTGTTTTGTTTCTGTTTCAAGTGATAATGGAGCGTGAATTATTGCGTGATTTAGAAGTAGATAACTATTATTTAGTGACTATGAAAGTGATTCCGATATAAGTGATAATGATGAAAGTGTAGAAGACATTATAATACCCCAATTCACATAAAAAATTTAATAACTTACTTGTAAATAACTCAGAAATGAACCTTGAAGGACAGGAAGGCGGTTTTTTGATGTTTTCTTCCAAAAATAGTTCTCGAACGATATTCCTAATCCAGATCATGAAGTACTGGTAGGTAAATTTGATAAACCTTTTGTTTTAGAGCCCAGATTATATGAGGAGTCAAATTTAGTTGATAGCCCTACTGAAAATAACCTCAAAATTTATTTTATGCTCAGGCCTAATGTTGATAAGTTCCACTACATCTTGAAAATTGTTTTAAGTCTTTTCACACTTTAGTAAATTACTAAGAATGAAATGTGCATTTTGTAAATAGTGTAATAATGTGAAAAATGTTTAGTGTTTAGTGTAATAAAGTAAATAAATATACTAAATGGTTACCATGGAAATAAAAGATTGTCATTTAGGAAAAACGCTAAAAAAATGAATCGGTAAGTCACTAACATTATCTGCTATATCTTTTGGTTAAGTAACGATATGATCCTACTTTTTTTAATTTGTGTAAAAAATATTCTAAACTTTAAAAAAAAGAGAAAAAAAGTAAAGTGAGATGCCACTAAATATAATTTATAGTCGATTACTTTCAATTTTACAAATTTTTAAAACTAAAAATGTCAAATTAACAACAAATTACAATAAAATGGTAACTGTTTAAAAGAAAGTATTCTATATATATATACAAAGAATACTAATTTAGTAAAAAAACTGTGAAAATTTCATTGATTTATCTTTAACCATTGTGTTTTTATAAGGCTCAAACGAAACGCATACAATTTCGACAAAATTAATTGCTGCAGCTAGTCCTGCATGACCCTGAATAACTACTACCTGAATGGGTTAAGGTGTTTAGAGAATGATACCATATTTAATACATATTAAGGTTTTTTATATTTGTCCTATGAGGGCCTTTTATTTTTATATTTTCTGAGTAGGTAATTTATCATGTTGCTTGTATAAACCATTAGCTATGGCTGTGCTTAATTCTTTCTGGAAATAACAAGCCTAAAGCGATATTGTAATTAGTATATAGATGAAACTATTGTATACTGTCATTTTTATGAATAGGCCATGAGGCGAGTGATGAAACTGTCTTGGGGATGCACAGTGGCAAAGAGAGAGTTCCCACATACCCAACAACAACTACCTCAATTGGTTTATGTCTCCGTGCGTGGTGTTTGTGTTACAGCGTTTCTGAACACATTTCAATGTATTTTCAGTGTTGTGTAGCTGTTTGTCTCCAGGAATGTCTGGGCCGCCACATCACATAACGTCAGCGAATAAGTCCGTTGAGAAAAAAATGATCGACAACCAGAGCAGGAAGATTATACATATTGTTTCCAATTACATGGAAAAAGAAAATGACAGTTTAAGTGAAAAAACTTTACAAACTAAAGTAGCTTCTGCTTGCAGCGTATCTTTTATAGTGTTAGGAGAATTATCAATGACCATAGTTAAACGTTTCACTTGAACAAGTTTTGCAAAAATATCGTAAATTGTAGCCATACTAATCAGTGCTAAGAAATATTAATAGCAAACTCGGTAATAAAAATAATATATTCCCAGTTTATTACAGTATTACTATATCTAGAAAAATATAGTTCAGAAAATTAAAAGAGTGTATACAATAGTTATCTGCGAAAAAACGTGTGTTTATTAAACAATTATATTTAAAAAATAATTACCATATTATGCTTTTACATGAAAATGAATCTTTAGAATGTCCTCTTTTTATAAACTTAAAGCAGCTTTGATATTTTTAAACAGTTTTAAGCAATTGCAATTGCAATTGCAATTAAACCTCTTGCAATTCTGTTCAATGCCACTACTCAAAACACCTGAGCTTTCCAGAAAGGTCTCCAGGATTACATTAAATCTACAAATAAATGTTTTTTAATAATAAAATGTCAATGGAATATTGTACATTTAACCGTATAGACTCTATAGCAAAGGACTGATGTTCGGCAGGTGGCTAGTACATCTGTAGCCGCCGACTCCGGGAGCGGGGAAGCTTTCACCCCAACCTACTACTTCCCCTCCTAGGCGTTTCGAGAGTTTCATCACTCACCCTCACGGCCTGTACAATAATGAGTGAAAAATCTGATCTTGGTCATTTTTAAAATTACGAGGTACGCACCAATTGTGTGTGTTATATTGGGTGGCATTTTGCATCTTCATGTTATTTGTTGTTGTCGTGGAAAAAAGAAAGTCACAAGACGAAAGTAAGTAGACATTGAAGTGAACAAACAATGCAAAAGTACTAAAACGAAACTGAGGAAATGTCTCTGACCACATCATCTGTTTATCAGCCTAATTTTGTATGTCTTTAAAAATCTCTTTGAAAAGCAACTTTTTAGACATGACATTTGCAATTAAAACGTATAATTTTTCATTGTAACATAACCACGAAAAAGATAACAAATTTTCTAAGCTGTTATTATGGACTTTTACAACACCGAACTTACCGTTTGCTTGATGCTAAAGGAATCAACATGAGTGCCAACTACCATTTTTGGGTCTGAACAAAATTCTTCAGGTCGAGCCCAGCGAACAAAATCCCTCTTCTGCTTTGCAGATAGCGCCAAAGGCCCATCCTTATCAGAAAAAGGCATAGCAAATTGGAATCTAGACTCAGAAACAGAGAATTAAAAACTTAAATTATAATATGAAAGCATGTAGTCATGGTGGTTTCTCATCATCAATTAATTACAAGAATATAAAGTATGAACAATAAGTAATAGTATGATTGCTAAGCAAGCGATAAATTAAATTAACCTAACCTTTCTCCTAGATCTACTGACATGAACGGCACATAATCATGACAATTGATTGTAGATGTTGCTAGCAACACTCTTTTCTCTTCGTCTGTGTATGTGTCTTCCCCGCTTACTTTAAGATGTCCACTGCTCCCTCGATGTAACTGTCGTTTCGGTTCACTTGCTGCAATACATTTAATCAATAATATTTCAAATACAGTATAAGTGCTGATAATTCATAAAGCCTAAGTACACAAGGTAATTAATAAAAGTGAGGCAATAATTAGACACTTTAATAGGAATTTATATTTGTTTTTGTTGTTTAAAGGTGAAGAATCTCTTAGTGATCATAGCCTCGTAAAGAAAAGAAGATCAAATAAAGACCCATAACCCTCGAATACTCTAATAGCGTCAAAGACAAAAGAGAACAAATACTAATCAAGATTTGATAGAAAAGACGGAAGACGGGATCTAACCCAAGACTACAAGGTAAAAGATGCAGATCCAGGTAAGATCCCTTGGGATTGTCACACTCATATTCACTATAGTGAATCCTGAAAATTCACCTGATCATATTGACAGTGGTTTAAACATATATTATTTATCAAAGAAGAAAAATAACAATAAAATCAGATATTGTAAGCGTCGTTTTAGGTTACAATTACAACCTGAAATTTTTAATAAAATTAAAAACCCTGTGAAGGTATACTTCTTTGTTTTTTAAATTATATATTTGTAAAACTCTTATTCTTCAGTCAACACAATCAATCCCTCCCTATAGTTATTTTAATCCCTTGCTAAAGAACCTTAAACATTACAGCACTAGACAAACAAATCTTATATCCTACTATGAACTTATCTAACCACATCTGAAATAAGAAGTAATCATATGGGGGTGACTTCAAGTCAAGAAATATTCGTTCAAAGAGTCTTATGTTTACAGTTAAGAGTTATGACTGGTTAAAAAAAATAAATCTTGCAGGAAGGCATCCTTCTTATTATTTAATTATCAAACAAAAAAATAAACTTTTCCAAGTCAATATGTTTTTGAGGCCATTATATATAATTGCATCAAATATAAACAAGTTCATAAATAAAATTATCATGATTATAACACCAGCTATCAGCCGCATAGACTAAATGTATGCAGAGAGTAACCATCACAGGCTGGTGTAGCATTTATTAACAAACTTCCAGACTGCATACAACTGAAAGAAAATTTTAAGAAATTCGAAAAGAGACTAAGACAACTTTTATTCTCCGAGTCTTTCTACTCGGGTGAGTGAGTTTAGTAGTTCTTATTGTCATTGATAAATCCTTCAATCAGTGTGATCTATTTTGGTTTGACATTTTTATTCCATTTTTAATTTTCTAGTGAATCAATTTGTATTTAATTTATTGTGTCATTGTATTGTTTTATACTCTGTTAAATTACTATTGTACAGTTTAAGTACTTTTTTTTAATTATTATTGCAATTATATTAATGAAAAATGAAAATATAAATGTAGTTTTGTCCTAGGCTGTAATTAATTAAATGAAATGAAATTTTACCTTGATTTACAGTCTCCGTATGAGGTTGAACTGTTTCACTAGGAAGGTTATCTTCAGGTACTGAAGGTAAGTTAGGAATAGCAGAGATCCCTTTCAAAGTTTCTGCTCTCTCAAGAGCTTGTCTGGCTAAAGCTGCCAGTTTACTCTGGATATCTACGTCATTTGTTTCTCTTCTCTGAAATAACAAACAATACAAGTCAGTTTATAAACACCTTGTTTTTGGAGACTGTTCAGTTCTATTACTGCAATCTTTGGCAGAACACTACCACTGGGTGTAGCAGTAACACTTGTTTTTCTTGTTGTTTTAAAGGCAAGAAACCTCTCAATCGTCTTCGGCTTACAAAAAAAAAGGAGAAAATATAAAATAAAGACTCCTAACTGTTGAATACTACAACATCAGAGTCGGAAAATTACAAGAGTTGGTCAAAAAATACCTAATACGAAAGATGAAAGAGAAGGATTTAACACAAAACTGCAGTTAAAAAGATGTAAATTCAGCTGAGTCCCTCAGCATTGCCAAGCCCATCCTCACTTTAAATGAGTTCTTGAGGGCATGTAAACACTTCAAATACAGTGTACTCCCGATTATCCGCGAGCGATTGAACCATGAGTCTTGCGGAAAAAATAAGTAAACAAATTTTACGGTTCTCTTTACCCCATTTAGTATGGGTAACAACCAGTAAAACTACAATTACGAAGTTGTGCAGTAGAGCTAAGCTTACTGTTTAGAGTGGTTGGACTGTGACACTAATGAGCCGCGATTCGAGCGACTGATGGACCAAGATTAGCAGACAAAGCAAGAAGGGCTGAATGAAGAGAAAAGTGTAAGCGAAGAGAAAGAAGGAACGTACACGCATGTGTGATTGATACACGAAGTGGCCTTGCAACACATCAATGGACTGCTCACCGCTCCAGTATTTAAAGGAACAAGACGATAACATGCAGTTAGCTGAAAAATTGATGCTAAGAACAGTTTAGTCAAGAATCAAGAGACTGTGTTTTCTCAGTAAGAAACAAAAAACAATGATTGTTTTATTTTTAAATCAGATAATTAACCCTTTGCCCTCTCAAAGGTATTTTAAGAAAGTTCCTCTCAACTCGAATGGCCAGCACTGCTGGACGCGGCTATGTTTTATGTCAGCTCGTTGTCATTTTTACTAGTACAATCCTCTCAGGTCGTACGGCCAGCAGTGCTGGCCAATACTGATTTCCTTTTCAGCTCGTCCGGACAACATAGGTGGCCATGTACGCAATTTATTTGAAATAGATTAATATTTCTCCGGCAGGTTTCACCACTAAACAGAGAGCATACACCGGTACAAAACACATTAAAATTTCAGCTGGCATAGCAGGGATGGCAAAATCTTGGCCTACCTGACAGAGAAACCACCATGGCCAGCAGTGCTGGCCATACAACCTGAGAGGTACGGCGCTGCAAAAACAATGAGAAGCTAACTCAGAAACAGATGTGGCCAGCACTGTTGGCCATTCGGGCGCATAGGGTTAAAATATTGGGCCTACTGTACTAGTGTACCATAATGTGTTTCCTGAATTATTCTTTTGTTTTGCTACAAAAACTTCTCGTTTATTACACTTTTTTATTTCATGTAAAATGTACATTAAAATGTTTTAAATTTATAGGTTTGTACTGTGTATTGTGCGTTTTATATACAGTATATTAAAATCTTTTTATATCAAAACTATTTTTTTATTACATATTTTCCCTTTTTTTTAGCATTCCTGCATATTATCCACAATTTTCATTATCCGCGATGTCTGTGCCACTCAATTTCACGGATAATCGGGAATACACTGTATATACATAAATACTGAATACAACATACAGTGTGATCATACAGTTACTATTCCCCCTTTTTTGTTATTAATTGAAATGAAAATTCACACTCTAGGAACCATAGTTTGGGTATAGCTTCTATGTTTGATATAACTTTTTACCTTCTTCTGAGGCAAACTATAAGAAGGGATCAATTCAAAATCAATATATAAATGGTAAGGGAAGGTTGATGTAAAGAATCTTTACAATTTGCAATTTTACTGTTGCAGTAAATGACTTTGAAATGACCTATAAATGACCTTGAAAACATAGATCAAACAACAACTAATAGTTATTATTATATTTAATATAAACCATAATATTCTTAATTCATATCAAATACCTTTTGTTTAAAGTATTTTTCTTCACAAAGCTTGCTATTTTTACTTACCCATTAAACAAAGTACTGTATATGGTAAGTTTGCCAATTGTTAAATTTTTGACGTCTGTTTTTAAAAATATATACACATTTATGAGACCCATTAGGTTTGGAACAACTGTTGTAAACAAACAAACTGATAACACCCAAACCTAGGAATACAATTTAACATTTCCTACAAAGCCCAAGAAATCCAACTTTTGGACATTACGTTTAGAGGATTCCCTTGTATTAAACTGTATAGCGGAGCTGGCTAAGTACAACGAAAACACCCATCAACTTGTTTTTTAGATATTCACTTATCCCAATTTAAATGATGCACTCTGTACAAGAAACATTGATAAACATATGCTTCAGAACAAAGGCATTAACTAAAAAGTAATCAAATAAATTATTAAATTTCTATTGAAAGAGATTATGGAAGAATTTTTGATTGAAATTAGATAAAGTAAACAATCAATGGCGAGTGTTAACAAACAATGAGTTGTACTGTAAATTAGAGAACCCAGATGTTGTTGTCAAAATAAAAGGGCATGGTCATGTATAAAGAGCACAGATATCAAGGAAAATTTGATTTTTGTATTCCTTGTTGTTTGAAGACAAAAACCTCAGTCACCACCTTAAAAAAACGAACTACTGTAAAAAGAACTGTATCTCTACTAGAAAGGATTTAAATAATCCTGATAAGCCAGATAGTAACCTCTTTGACTTAAAAAGCTTTGAGTAAAAATAATTAATATTTGTTAGGTCTTTTACAATTTGAGTTTAAGCAAATTATCATAAAACATTCACATATCATATAATTTATAGCTTAATCTATATATTTACCGCACTCAGACTGAGCTCAACAGCCTGCGTGTATAGATTGACAGCGGCTTGTTTATCCCCACCTTCATCTGCATCCAAAGCCTGACCGAGCATGAATCTACATTGCTGCAATTTCAATTGTTCTGGTGATTGAACTGCAACTGGACGCTGGTCGGAAAATCCTAGTGATGATAATAATAATTTATTGTTACATTTTTATAAATGTATACCAATTCTAATAGCGTTTAGCCTTTTCATATATGAAAAACTTCACTGAAGATTTTTAATTGTAAATTTTGGTTAGGCCTAAGACATTCAGATAACTACTCGATGACTACTTCGTTCCTTGTTATTTAACTTATGTATGTTTTAAGTAGACTTATCCTAATTTTAACATGAAATTATTTTTAGCATAATAGGCTAAAACAAAATATAGTTATTGGTCTTGTTCAATGCTAAGGTTTAACAACATTAAAAAAATTGAATTGGATTTAAGTTTACACCATGACCTCATTTTTTTTTAAAAATCCAAAATGACAAGCTAATTTTGAAATGTGCAACATTCAAGTCCAAGGTCAATTTCCACTTTATAACGATGAGAAAATTAATCTTCGGAAAGGTACCGATAATGATTTAATTGTTTTTATCCTTAGTCCTACTAAAAATTATACCAAATTTAATCAACTTTTTTAGGAGGATTTGGAGAAAATTATATGTTTGCCTATTTCATATAACATAACATAACTTAACCTAACCTAACTTACTGTCATGTTTTAACCAAATTTAAAACAATTCTATAAGTATCAAAAACTTGTACACAATACAAAATTGATCAAGTGGTAGAACATGTGGTGACAGACAAGTAGATTATCAGACAAGATTATCTATAGCTGTGTTAATTTGATGGATTTTCAATATATGACAGGAGTGTAAAAAACAACTGATCTTCATTTACATTTAACAATAACTAAATTAGGCTACTTACTTTTTTCATCAAGTGTGTTGGCTCTGTCCACATATTCCTCTGCTTTCATCTTCCATACGGGTTTGTCTTCACCATCTGGTGCAAACTTATAAGCAATATCCAACAAACGAGCTGCCTCTCTGTAGTAATACGCTGCTATTTCCAGTTGGCCTGATCTATCAAACTCTACTGCTCGCGTTGATGACATTAAAGCATCTTCTACGTACCCCATTATAAAAATGTCTTTCCTACATTCAAAACAAGATGTGTAAACAACAATGTTATTTCGAGTTGAAAATTGGAAGAGAGAGGTTATGTGATTATGTAACTCTTGTAATAGAATTGAAGCGATTTGCTTAGATGTTTTCATGTAATTCTGTGTCTATAAAATAGGAAATGATTGTGGGAACCATTTTTTGTAAGTACTATTTTAAGATTATAAGGGACATTGCCAAAAACAACATATTTATTTTAAAAAATAATGAATGGGAATTGAAATTCACGTATAATACTACAATGTTGACTAAGCAAATATTTGCTGTAGATAATCATTCTTAATGATTCATAAGTAGTCATTCTCAATTTTGATAATTACTGAACTTTGAACTAGGTTTGTGTATTTATTTGTTTGCCTAAGTTGAATGTTACTAAGATAAATGTACAATATGATCTACTTTTACAACTAATTAAGTTCTGATAATAAATAGATATTGGCTTCTCATATTTACTAACAATTTTAAATAAAAACGAAATTTTTAACAATAATTATGACAACAAATTCAGGTGTTTAGTGATGATGACAGGTGTGCTACAGGTTTGGTTGAAGAGGTGATAAATTGCATGGATTCAAAAATAAGTTCACTATTTGAGGGTCTTTTAACCTGACAGACCAATTTGATTTACATTGTGTTGCAAATATAACAGAAGAGTTTAAACAATTTTTACAATTGTAGAGAATATATAAACATTAATGCAAAGCTTCAGAAAAAAAATATATATATGTTTGTTTTGACAGAAAATAATGTCTTACAAGAAAGATACACTTCTAATAATAAGATTAAAAAGTCTTTCATGAGAAAATAAATTAGCTAGAAGGCTAATTAAATTATGACTGCCTAAAAGAAAATGATTTACTTGTAGAATGTAACCTTAAATTTTTACAGTTTATGATCTTAATCATCTTTCTTACCATGGCATTTTAAACGCTGTTTAGCAAGAGAGTAATGAGAAACTATTTAAACGTTCTCAGCGAGCTCTTCGAAGTTACAATGTGTAATTCATATAATGACTATGTTATACTAAATTTTTATTCCATGATAGTGTGAAGTGATAATCATGAAATATTTTTCCCAGTATCATATAATCCATTATAAGTTGATTGTACTGAAAATCCATCTTTAAAACACAATATTCTTGAAGATGAGACTATTTGATTAATAATAAGTTTCTTTAAGCTTACTTATGCTTTAGATTTTATATCTTTTCTGAATCAAAAATGTAAACATTTATAAAACCTCATATTAACAGAAATATTTTTAAGTAAGAACCCATTACCATCCCATTTTGAAACTTTGAAACTACAAGCTACAATAACTAAACTATATAGAGTATATAGAGTTATAGTTTAGTTATTGTAGCTCATGTATCAATGAGGATGGCGACTTTGTCGTTGAAACGAATATGATTAAGTAAAAGTAATTTTAGTGAGATCTTGTCTTCGAGTTTTATTCTATCTAATATTATCTCACAAATCGATCTCAATATTTATTAATAACAATCCAGGAGGTGGTCAGTAGAGTATAAACTACAGCACAACCTCGTTAAGTCGGCCCCCTTTAAGTCAGATCTGCAGGTAAACCGGACCAGTTTGCAATAAACAAATATAAATTAATATAAAATATGCATTTTGGTAGCACTATTGCTTTATACGAGTGCATAATCATAGCGTATTGCATGGTGATCGTGTTTACGCCGAATTCATGCAACCGAGTTTGTTTGCTGTGACTGTACATCTGATGCCTAACTGTAGCGCTGCATACCGGCATGGTGAGTCATAGTCACCCAGGTGATTGGCACGCTTTGCCGGTTGCATCGCATCTCACTTGGATGAATTGACAGTGTATCTTGAGCATCAGAACAAGACTATACCAGCCGAGCTTCTCATGTTGAAACAAATGCGCGACCGTGCAGCACGTAAATATTACTCGAAGTTGACACAACAGCTTACAAGCTGATTTTCCAAAAAGTAGACATACCTGTACAGTCCACAGATGTGTTTGTTGTTTTATTGTGATGAGTAAATATTTTTTAAGTGTTTTTCTCCGTAATAAAGGAAATTATTGTAGGCTAAATAAAGTATGTATATTTTCATTTTTTTCTGTTTTCTGCTCTTTCTCTGACTAACACTGATTTTCGTTATGTCGGATCGGCCGTGGTCCCGGCTGGTCCGACTTAACGAGGTTGTACTGTAGTTCTAAATTTGATAATTTTATAAATAATTTCTAAGGTGGTCAAAATATTTTCGAAAACATATTTTTGTACAAAAGTAACCTAAAGCATTGCAGGTTCTAAAACAAAATTATTTATAACTGGAGAAAGAACATTAAGGTGAGTTTGCCCAGAGCAATTATTGCTCAATGATAATCATCCATGTCTCAACAATGATCGTTCAAGGACTTCTAGAACACTACTTCTTTATGTTTTAGAGTCTGAGAAAAAAGAGAATGCACCAGCCTACAGCACTAACCACTCAGGTGGGTTCTGGTTTCAGCTAGTATACTACTCTTTTCAAAACCATTAGGAAACTGAATGACATGATAATTTCATGTTGAAATAAAAGAACTTTATAATAAAAAAATCTGTTCGGGATATTAAAGTGTATAAATTTACAATATCTGTATATTGATCTACATTATCCTTTATCTATAAGCATGTGTAGGCTATATATAAAACCGTGTACCCTAACCTATTTGTGACCTAACCTATGATTCTAAAATAAAATTCTACTTTTCCATTAGATACTTCGATAAAATACATACATGGTTTTTGTGGCTTTACTGTATGAAGGTATAACATAGTGAAATTAGCGAACATAGCACATAAGTAACAAAGCACATTTGTAATAACTGAAATGATGATTTACATTTAATTCAGAATACGAGACTATCTTTATTTAAACTAATATTTGCAATTAATAATTTTGTGTCTGATTTTCATCTTTTGTCCATAACGCTAATATCCCAGTAAGCCTAAACAACACAAACAACATTGTATGGAAAAATGTTTTAATATTAACGTCTCATAAGACAAGTAATTCACATGTGTCATATGATATGTAAATGACTTGATATTAAGTAGCCTACACTAATAATTTTTTAAATTAAGAATTCCCATGGCTATGTTTACATAAACCTAGGCTACCCATACATAAATTTCATACTTTTCAATTTTTCAGTGGAAAAGTGTATTCTGCATTAAAATATTAATATTTCAAAAAAAGGTAGCCTAATTTGTATTAGGCCTAAACTAATTACACAAATTTTTAAACTAATCTCAACATTGACATCAGATAATTACCGTACCCAAATTTTTAATTAAGTTAAAAATTTTCCTTTACTTCTACTTAATTTGCTCAAAGCTACTTTTTCACAACACTATCTTCCTGGGACACTTCCACCATACAAATGGTGTAGAAAATAAGCAGTTTGGTCAAGAATCGGATAAACGCAGCTGCTCGGAGAATAATTGTATACCCTTGATTATCGTGGATCGATAATCTTTGAACAATGATTGTTCAAAGATAACATATTAAAACACACTAAGCAAAACCCAATTTAAGGGACTAAATTCAAAAAGTTATTGTTAAGTTAAAGTAGGCCTATACTTAAGTAACATTTTAAATACACTGCTTATTGATAAGCAATACTGTGAAACTACTTACACTATGAAACAATATTTTATACTTACCAAATATGGTCCTGTAGGGTAAATCAATTTGCAGGCTAGTTCGAGTTAGCTACTTTCCTTATAATAGAGCAATCACAAGGCTTTATTAAGTTATACGTAAGTTTGACAGTACACAATAAATGATTCACAACAAAATTAAAGGAACATGAATTTGGTCATGTAGGCCTAGTCTACTCCTAAAATCAAATTACTAATTAAATGTACAAAATCCACTCGTTTATTTCTATAAAACAGACTAAGTTATATACAAAAGTATATTGTAAATTAGGTCATAGCCAAATACTTAATGAGGTTGTGGCTGATGTCCATCAACATAAAAGTTGCGAGTGGCTTTTGGAAGATGCAATTCTATTCCATCTAATTCTTTTGTCAAAATTATCTGACAACCTAACCTTGAATTTTCCTTTAAAAATGGTGCTAAATCTAGTAAATCTTCTTCCTTCTCATCTGCCACTGGTAACTTAGATAAATAATCACCTATAACATACACATGACAAGTTGTACAAGCTAAAGATGCTTCACAAGCTCCTTCCATTGCAATTTCATACCTATGGGCTAAATACAAAGCATTATCCCCAACTTTTCCCCGCACATGTTTCTTATTACCATCCTTATCAACAAATATTACATTAACAACTTCATCTTCAGACTTCGGATCCTGCCACTCATATTCTCCATGCAACACACTGGATGTTTTAAAAAAGCTTCTTTTCGGTACTTCTTCCAACAATGAAAATTTTATTCCATTTTTAACCGGCAATAAATATTTAAAACACCTAATGGGTAAATTACTAAAAGCAAAACGGATTAACACCATATCCTAAAAAAGAGAAACTTCATTAAAACTTTACTTTCCTTGTCCGTACTACTAATTTACACTTAAAACCTTATAAACCATAACCTAAATGACTCATACTGTGCAATGAAAGGTCTAGTCCACAGCAACGAGGCAACGACAACCAATGTTACCAATACCGCAATGGGCAATTGGGCAATACCAATGTAAGTCAGCTGTTCGCGTTTTAATCATAATAATTAATTAGACAGTGATGCTTTCACTGTATCTAAAAATAGTAGATTTTTATACAAATAAATGGTATGTTTATGGTTTATATAAATGCCAATACTTTAAACACGTAAAATAGATAAATATTGAATAATCTTAGTAAGTACTTTTACTTCATCACATCAGTGATATTGAAGGCAAATTTACAAGAAAAATAGTGATCCATTTACACAACAGAAACAACAAAAATATGTACTTATTACCAAGGCCGGATTGGCAATTTTGTTAACGACTACAAAATCATGGAAATAGTGGCGGGAATTTTGAATATCAAAATAAAAACTGGGAATAGGCTATTATTAGATTTTTTAAATCAACAATCTTTCTAGGTTGTTATTTTATTTTAAAATTATATGAGCTTACTCATGAAAAATCATTATATTAAAAAAAGAATGTTCAATTCAAATCAGCAATGAAAATTTAAAATGACAACCAACATTTAAACTTCTCTATTGGTTGAAGTTGTATACTGAATACAAATTAATGTGTTATTAGTAAAGGGGACTTTTTTTCTATAAAATGAATAAGTGTAGATGGAATCTTTACAAGGTGTTGTTCAGATATAATAAAATAACAAGTGGTCCAAACTTGAATCTTCTGGATGAATCTTAGAGGAAGCCTTTTCTCTCTTCAAGAATAAAAGTATCAATTTGCTGAGCTACAGAAATCGGAAACTGATTTTTCTTATATTTTTTTTTAGTTAAAAATAATAAATCTAATGTCCATTTTATTAAACCATTGAGAATCCATGGTGGAACAGTAAGCAATATATGATCAAATAATATACACCAGAGTAATTAACACCCACTATTTCTGTAGTTCCTGTTTTGTATTTATCATGCACAAGTTTCTAGAAAAATATACAAGATTAGGCTAAACTTCCTATACTTTACTATGCATGTCTGTTATTACTTAGAACATTTATTTGCCTAGTTGTGTAGGCAAAACTGTTTAATTTCATGTGTCTCATAAGACAAGCACAATTCACCTGCTGGAGGTTTGTTGTGGCAGTGGATTTCTGTAAGTGATGCTATAGTAGGACTTATCATTACGAGTTTTTTTTACCAAGTACAAAAAATAGGGTATGCTAGCTTTATAAAGAAATATTTATTTCACTTTGAAAAATAATATATTTTTATTTATGACATATAAGTACCAAATTTAACTAAAATTAAAAATTCTATTTACATCAACTATTATTATTGTTAATCAATATAATACAAGTCACATTCTTTATTTATTTTACATTTTTGTTACATCAAAGTCACAATGTAATTTGAAATTTAGTAATTGAATATATATACATAATTTAAAAATTACACAAACACAAAAATACATAAAAGATATTCACAATAAATAAGAAGAGCAAGAACAAAAGAAAAAACCAGAGCCTTAACAATTGATAAGGTTTAGAAAATTTTTGTCGTGCTCCATCTATAATGACAAACTATATAATGATTTATATATACACAATAAATCACTCGCAGGCAAGACACAAGACAACATTCCAAGCTTTTCTTAAATTTTATTTCTGTATATATAATTTATTAAAAAAGCAACCCTTTATAAAACTTTGCAGCACTATATTATTAATGTTTAGTAACTACAATAGTATTATATGAAAGACGTGTGTATATAAATAAATCTAAAGGAAGTCCTTTTGAATAGAGTAAAAAGTTTAAGCAAGACTGCTCTTTTTTTCTATGAATAAACCCTACCATATAATGATTAAAAACCCCCATTAAATTAGTACAAATCACTTCTAGTACAAAAAGTGGTTTGCACTAAAATTATTGTAGTTTTTAATCATTAACTTGGAATTCCAGCAAGTACCAACGCTCCTTAGAATAAATAATTCAAAGACTCATGCAATAATTTAATATTCAACTCATCCAATTTAAGATACATGCAAATTTCCAAACTAATATACAAGGTGTGAGTTTTTTAAAAGAATAGCTGCTTCCGTGAGGCGAAGGAAGCGATTTGAGTGAAAATTATCATTCTTAAAGAAGGCCCAGAGAAAAGCATACGTATTCTATAATTGAAGAAAGATAAATCCAGATTTGGCGAGAAAATTTTTTCAACATTCATAAGAAAAGTATTTCAGAAGAAACTTAACACAGCGTGGTCTATAAAAGTAGTGTTTATTAAACACGATCCAAATATTTGCAAGAGGAATACAGATAATACAAAGTTTGCTAGGCTGCTGAGATCAATCCATTTCTTAGCAATTCATAATCATACATCTTGGACTAAGTATTTATTTAAATTCTAATATCAAAATTTTAAGCCTAGAGGGTAAAGTATAAATATATATTACGAGTGATCAACATATGAATGAAGTTATTATTAGACTTAGATGTCTTAATCTTATTTTATCCTCTATTCATCATTCCATCATAAATTTTATGAAATATAATTGAACTATGTTAAGTCAGATTATTTGGATCTAGTCCAAATTCACGATATGAGACATTGTGCATGCATATAATTTAATTATCAAGAAGGACTAAATTTATAGACATTATTTTTAAATAGTTACTGAACAGCCGAGGGCTAATTTGTATAAATCTCTTGATATAGTTCTTGAATTGTTTCAATATATATAGTTAGTAACCGAAGGATAGGACTAGCAAAAAATTGATGAATAAACTATTTTGAAGAAATCCTACATGTTAATTTTGTATGAACTTTGATATGTTTTGTTAGATCTTACGTTAGAATGTACATAATTATCTATTTTCATTAATTTGATTAAATTAATATGAAATATTTTATGAACCTAATCAATTTTTAATTTTATATGATCGGAATTCTCAATTTTAGATTTGTTTATATTTAATAATTATAAAGATTAACTTTCTATCTGAATAAAAGGAGATAGGATCTCCCTGTTAGTTTCTCTATCTATATTAAAAAATATTTTAGTTACATACACATATATTTTTTTTTAAATAAATTGTAATGTAGTATAACATAGGTCAAGCATTAAATAGCCAAAGAAAGTAATATTTTATAAGTTTACATTTGGCTCAAAATAAAATTTAAAACAGTTTAGGAAGTTATGCAACAATGAGAAGAATGGAAAATAGCCTCTTAAAAATGCACCAAACTTGAAATTTTCAAAAGTTCAAACCCCTTTAACTCCTAAGGGTTTATCAATAAAAACACCTTCAACGAGTGGGTTTATCAATTAATATCCAACAATAAAAATGTCTTAAAATTTGGTGTAAAATCTGAAAATACCTTAAAAATAGGAGTTTCAAAGTTAGCTGTTATAATGGAAAATGAACGTAATTATTAAAGTTTGCAAAATACATAGGTCCCCCATTTAATGTTTTTTTTATAGGATCAATCGTTTACAAGATACCAATAGTGCCTACGATAAAATGATCACTCTATGAGTGTATATCCAATCTATATCCATTAAAATAATAATGATTGTATTATGAAAAATTCATCTCATTATTTACAAATTAAATAGAAACTAAGATTCTATACATTTGATCTAAAAACCAAACAATGAACTGAAAGTAGAAAGAACTGAAGATTGTTCCTTTGGATTATTTTCTTCTGTTAAGTATTCTTTTCGGTCATGAAGCTTCCGATGTTCTCCTTCAAGTAAAATACGTTCCGCTTCTTTCTCCAGATCAAAAAGTAGCATTTGCTTGGGCAGTAGAGGCACAACTAAGTTGAAATGATCTAAAAACAAAACACATTTCATTGGTTAAAATTAAAATAAGTAAATTCATTTGAAGCCCTGAAGGAGCCTCATAGGCCTAGCTAATTAACAGAATGAAATTTCATTTTTTCATGAGCAAATACAACTAAATTATTTTAGTGATATAATGGTACAAATCCCATTGAGATTAAAGTAAATAGCCCATAACTCAAAGGCATATAAAGGAACATAAACACACCAATGTAGACAAACTATTTTATATTTTATGAGTAGGCCAACAAACCTAATCTCTATTAGAAGTACCAATAAAGCCTAGGTTAAAACACATTTAAATCCAATAATATTTATAAGTATGAAAGAAACTGACTTTGGTAAATATCAGATGCCTTTAATGTATTAAGACAAATATAAACTAAATAATGTAAATTTTAAGAGGCTAGCATAACAAACCTGCAGATTACATAAGTAAATTTAGGCCAAATAGTATAAACAACAACACTATTAACCTAAACAGAACTTATCACAAAGATGTAACAATAACCACTACACAAGTGGTGATTTAGATATATCATTTATTTATTTAAATAATCTTTATTTCACTGTAAACACAAGTTGATATTTCCAAACATAAATCAATTCCAATCTTAACAAATTGTGATGTAAACAAATCAACCATCTTGAATACATGACATCATCAGTAATCAAGTTAGTGACAACAATCAAGTGTTAAAAACATTATTATTCAAATTTAATCGTTGATAAAAATATGTTTATCACAATTAAATTATCAGTAAATCACTATTGTTTCTCGTCAGAGATATTAGTATGTAATTATTAGAATAAGTGAATGTTAGAATTGTATACAGAGTCCCGCCATATGCAATAATATCTTGAAACCAGAGTTATTCAATGGTCGGCAATTAACAAAATTTTATAAGTAAATAATATTTCAACATTAGATAAATCAGAATATATAAATAGAAATTTACATATTAAACAATAGTTTAATACATAAGAATTAATAAAAAGAAAAACTTTATAAGAATCTATCATAATTCAAGTCACGTGATTTTAGCTAACCAATTTGAATACAAGACGAGCATTACGCAAACGAAATCGTAGATAGAAGAAGGGAAAAAGGAGGCAAGATTTGAATAGTACGAGATATCGTCCTTACAGTAGTGTCCCGACATTTGAAAAATGCAGTTGATGAAGCGTTACTCCAAGTTAAAGTGTTTTATATAAAATGAATAAAAATAGTAAGCTCAGTGTTAACAGAACTTGGTATATTCTGTCAAAAAGATAGATGCAATGAACAATAACAATAACAAATTTCAAATAATACATAAAAACTGGTTTAGTGTTCTTTGCATTCAAAAAATGAATTACAAATCTAATCTCACATGTGGCGGGATTTTCAATCAAATTTGCAATTCTAACCAAGCATTACAATGTGTAAACAACATAAAGCAATGTCAAAATGATCATCTCCTTTTCCTTGACTCCTTGACTTAGAGCAAAAACCGTCCATGCGCCAAACTGCGATTGCAGCGCTGCTACAGAAATACAAACGGAATTTACTTTCTGGATGTAGCTCATATAAATTGGTAACAAAGAGATGCAACTTTTGCAAACAAGGAAAAAATAACTTCCTAACAATAACTTTTTAATTAAAATAGAAAACTTATTTATATAATGACTGTATTTAATACCTGTTGGCAATTCATAAACAAATGTTGATGGCAGGTAGGAATAGAATTATTATTAAACTGTTAAATTTGGTTTACACACATCTATCATAGAGAAACACTGTATAGACTGTGTGGGTTAGATGAGGAAACTAAGGGGCTACATAATCTATGATTGTGAGTCTCTTGACAGCAAAAGGATTAGAGTGTTGGGAGTGTTTCCAAACTCCTGATGAACTTCATTGGATGAGCTAGTGAGTGGACTACTAAAACTATTGTAGAAGGGGGCTAATCTACTGAACTAAAATTAAGAGGCTTAGTTGCACAATAAGCAAATGGTCACGTTGCCAAGGGCCGTTTAAACCCTTTAACCTCTCATTTTAATCTAATTTTATCTAGGCACATCTATACTAAGTTTAATACATAAAGTTCTTCTTCTTGATACCAAGTCAGACCACTTATGCCAGAGGTTTGAAAAAATGTATAATACTTTATATAGATTTCTAACTGGACAAATGTTTAAGGTTTTAAAGGTTAACCAATCAGTCAACGTGGAATCACAGAGCTCTGTGTTTTTGAAGTGAAAACTTCTATTGGCGCGTTGGCTACTTTTTGGGATGGACTTTTTCAATAGAAATCGCGTCACGCACACTACCGTAATGCAACTTTTGGGATGGACTTTTTCAATAGAAATCGCGTCACGCACCGTACCGTACCGTAATGCAACTTTAATATATATAGACAACGGATACGCGCGCACAGCGAATATGTAAACTCATATATCTACGAAAAATATTGCAAAAACTTTCTCAAATACCCATATATATTAAAACAAAAATCTACGAAAAATATTGCACTAACTTTCTCACATACCCATACGTATTAAAACTAAAAATCTACGAAAAATATTGCACTAACTTTCTCAAACTCATATACATAGTCAAACTAAAATCAATGCAAAAATATTGCACAAACTTTCTCACATACCCACATATATTAAAACAAATCTACGAAAAATATTGCACTAACTTTCTCAAAATTCGCATACATAGTTAAACTAAAATCAATGCAAAAATATCGCACAAACTTTCTCACATACCCATATATATTAAAACTAAAAATCTAATATTGCACTAACTTTCTCAAACTCATATACATAGTCAAATTAAAATCAATGCAAAAATATTGCACAAACTTTCTCACATACCCATATTATATTAAAACAAAAATCTACGAAAAATAGTGCACTAACTTTCTCAAAATTCGAATACATAGTTAAACTAGTATAAATGAAAAAATATCGCACAAACTTTCTCACATACCCATATATATTAAAACTAAAAATCTACAAAAAAATATAGCACTAACTTTCTCAAACTCATATACATAGTCAAACTAAAATCAATGCAAAAAATATTGCACAAACTTAAGTTTTCACTTCTAACGTGTGGTCTTAAGCACACCCAGTATATATATTTTTTATTATAGTGAGTTGACGTGAACAGTATATATGTGTAAAAAATGTGTGATTTGTGTAATATGTGTATGATGTGCAATGTACAAGTATAATATAAATAAGTGTTGGTAACTGGCCTGATGATGCTGCTCATGACAGTGAAACATGTTGCTAAAAATTAGACAAAAGTAACTACAATTGACTGTTTACATAGGTATGTAATATAAAATATATTCTAAATAAGTAGCATATTAATCTTACTTATTTTCTTATTAAGTAATATAACGGCTGTCCTGCATGTATCCACATTCTTCTTCCATTGTTGTACATCCATCAGGTCTAATGGTGCAGGACCTAACTGACGTCTCGCTACTTTTAAACTATCACAAACAATATCTATTTCTTGCCTAATTTCTCTTTGAAGTGTTATCCACTCGGGTGTGAAACCATTTTCAATCATAACCTGTAAGATATTTAAGCAATTTTTAAAAAAACTACTATAATGTTACAAATCATTAAGACCCTATATAGAGCCTAGGAATCTAGTCTAAGTACTAACTTAAAAGTTATATAGTCTATGTTAAAAGACACCCAAAAATATGTAATATACCCGTATAATTAGTTACAGACCTAGAAAGGTGAGCCTAACATAAAATCTCTTTATTAACTTTTAACACAATAATTATGGTTAGGAATATTTGAAAAATAGCCAAAACTATAGCCTAGTTGAGGTTATACAGAAAGTAAACATACGAGATTTTAATCAATAACTATGTATTAATGATAGTCTAATCTTTTAATCAGATCATCTCAAAGAAAATATTGATAGAATTAGAATAGATTTTAAAAAGAACATCACATTTCACCAGAGTTAAAATAAATGTAGGTTAGATTTGAAATATCAAGGTAGAGACTTCTGTTGTTGTGATTAAACATATGACCATTTAATAATATATCCTCAAACCCACAAGTCAATGTATGACCGCGGTAGTGCATTATATATAAAATATTTAATAAGTTTAAATAAAGAAGGAAATCTTTTCTAAATACACTTAGTAAATTCCAGAGTGAAATATAAATACCATATATTATTTAAATATAACAATATATGAATAGAAAAGTAAACTGTGTTTAATCCTATCGCCACACCAGAAAACAGATGCCAACAAACTACCAATACCAGAGAAACCGGCACATTGATACATTGAGAGAACGGACCATGTGACCACTGTAGACTTTTTTTCAACCAATAGGAAGAAAGACATGTCTATGCATTCCAAATTCAAACAAGAACAGACCGGGAAACTTAACCCCCCTCCCCCACATGATTCAGTGACGCTACGATTACAAAAGAGACAAGTTGTGTTAAATTCATAATCATCAGATTAGTAATAGACATTATAAATTATTTGAATTCTATAACCTAATAGTTAAAAGTTGAAGAAAGACAATCGAAGCCTTTTTAAATGACACATTTTAAAAATAGAAATTATTAAAATAAGGTTTATTACAATCATAATAAATTAATATTTTAGTAGTCTAATTAACATTTAGAAAGAAACAATGAAATTAAATAACTATGATAAATTACAAGTAATATTAATTTTAACAGTCTATATCCTTCTTTGTAAGAAATGTTTTGGTGCTATAAATATACCTCATATAATATATTTAGACATTTTACCTAATTTCTTTACAAAAATATCACCAAATGAGCTTAAATATCAAATAATAGAACTTATTAGGTTTTCTTTCACATACATACGTTATATGGTTTCCTTACCTGGTTGATTTTCTGAGTGACCAAGTCGACATAGGGGTTGTGATGTTCAAATTTCTTATTCAAAGGTTTCCCTTTCCCTGAGAGATTATCAAAATCCCCTCTAGCCATTGATTCTTGAATCAAATCTTCCACTAAGCGATCTATCCCATACCTATACAAACATTACAATAAACCAATCATATTATACGTTAATCCTTAAAGGATTACAAGAAAATGTGTTGGAGATACAAAAAAAGTATTACACATGGTTTTGAGCAAAGATGTAAACATTTTCAAATACAGTAGAACCTCTGTTAACCGGCCTAAATTGTAGTGTACTGGTTGGATGAGAGTTTCCGAAAATAAATTATAATTGAAACACCAAAGCGGCGGCGAGTCAAACGACTTTGTCGATAGCGGTATCCCATTGTCGGCGGCATAAAAACACCGCGGTATTAGCACCTGTCGGTATAGCAGACATACACCGCAAAAACGTTTGATGGGCCGCTTTTTTTTCCACGAATCAATTTAGTATACATTATGGAAAATATAACACTTCTTTTCAGTTTTCTTCTCGTCTTTGACTGGTTATGATCAACGTACAGTATATACAGTAAATAAAAATGAGCGAGTTACAAAAACGGAAGCGTGTGTTGGTTTCGTTTGAGACGCGCTTAAATGTGTCAAAAGACTTGACAGAGAGGAATCTGTAAAAAAGCTTTGTAGTGTTTAATTATCAAAAGTTTGAGTTATATTAACTAGAAAAACAGAGGGGGGGGGAGAGAGGGGGGAGAGAGAGAGAGAGAGAGAGAGAGAGAGAGAGAGAGAGAGAGAGAGAGAGAGAGAGAGAGAGAGAGAGAGAGAGAGAGAGAGAGAGAGAGAGAGAGAGAGAGAGAGAGAGAGAGAGAGAGAGAGAGAGAGAGAGAGAGAGAGAGAGAGAGAGAGAGAGAGAGAGAGAGAGAGAGAGAGAGAGAACAAAGTCAAATTGACTATTTTACAAAGGTTTCACAAAATAATCATAATGCTAAGTACTCCTATACAAATTTAGATATGGTTTACATTAAGAACTAGGGTATGTCTTTTTTCCATTTCAAAGCCTCGTAGATACAAACACACAATCTATTTTTCTCTCACACATTGTATAATATGTAAAAAGCTGTATGCCCTGTCACTCTGAATGATACCACAACAATGTATGTCACAAATGAAGATAAAATCTTAATATTATATTAAAAAGATTCTGTTCTATTTACCTAGTTTTAATATCTTTAGCCTTTTTTTTATCCTTGACTATAACAGCTGATTCCTGTGTGTTTTGTATCTTGCTGATCCTATGATTATATACATTACTTACAGCCGTTGCTGCTCTTATTTTCTGGTATTGTTTTTCTCTTTGAGCAGGTGTCCCGTAACCTAAACCACCATAGCTTAAATACTGGCGATGCTGCGGGGCTGTGTGCTGTAAATAAAATTAATAGACTTACATTAACTAGGTTGTCAATAAATGACACAGTCTAGAGCCAATCATGTTACTTAGTTAGGCCTATATATTAAAACCTTGACTGTCATTTAAGAACTGATATAAAAACACCAAGTTTTTCGACCTTATTTTTTTAATGGATATTTTTCCTTGTGAGAAAGTTTTTATGTTAGACATCTAATAGAGGAAACACATATCAATAGGCCTATTGTGTAGACTCAACAGAAATAATTGGGTACTTTTGTACTATACAGACCCCCCCCTTTTTATAAATTCAAAACTCAAAACATACTTTTGTGAATATGTTTAAGTTCTGTCATCTGTCTACTACCATAACAAACAAAAATAATGTAACTGACTTTCATTCAACCCACTGCAATCCATTCAAGTTCGTCAAATCATCCGGTCTAAACCATGCTACTACTAGATCAGTGCTCCTGCAACACTCTTATGAGAATCATTCTTTGTATTTAGACATTTCTGTGATTTTGCAGATTTATAAACTCGTGTTGGTTTTAAACTGAATAATTTCATAAGTCTATTTGACTATATAACATAAGCTAACCTATTCTATTTTTTGCTGAATAAAAATATAGGTCAGAATAGTGGTTGCAAGAATCATTACAAGTAGATTAGGTTAGGTTATCATATACATCTAATTATTAGTTCCTGCTCGATGTACGAAAAAGACGGTCCATATACTACGTAAGTATTATCCAATTATTGATATAATATAATCAGATATTGCCATCATTTGTCTATATAAAAACTAAACACAACATGTTATAAGTTTATCACTTGATAAAAGGAATTGATTTAAACTCTTTAAACGTCTAATAATACAAAAATAATAATAAATTACCGATTAAACCATATCAATAATATGATACAACCCATCATTATCAAATATACTAACTTTAAAACCTGAACAATAGATTTAATATACTGTCCGCGAGAGTAAAGAAGTCCCCTCAGCCAGGACGGTATGCACCAGTGTGTTGATGTAACCGCACGTTATTTGCAGGCGCTCGACTTGAGGGCTGGGCTCCGTGCTGTCCAAACATTTAGTGTCGCACAGTTAATGTTACATTTTTGCGACAGTTAATGTGAGCGAAGAATGTCGTGAGCGACGGAGCGTGGCGCCGACTCAAGTAAGCGCCTGCAATTTTTGGATAGGCCAGAGCTCAGGGGACTTCTTTACTCTCGCGGACAGTATATAATAATCTTTTGTGGATTGAGTTGGTTAACCTCACCTCAAATTGTTTTTATATGAATCAGTTGTTAAATTCATAAAATTGGTAATGAATGTTGAAATGGCTTAAACTTAAAGAAACTAAACAACTGATTTGTAAGTTCCTACAGGTTCAATGTATTTGCTATTTTGGATCAATTGGAATAATTGACTCAGGTCATGACCAACACTATGATTGTGTGATCGTCTCCACTTCTTTTGACCAGCTGGAAGCTCCGGCTGGCTGGAGACCGCGTACACTTTAGCCGAATCTTGTCAAGATGGGCCAAGGAGTCGGGTTAGGATGCTAATGAACGCACGCAACGCAAGTGAAATTAAATGTTATATATTATTTACTGCCGAATTAAAAGATTACAGAATTATTATAATTTATAAAAAAGACATAACGGCAAGATAAAGCCTTAATAGTGGCCGAAAAGCATACCGTTTAATTTAGCTAGCACGTGGCCGAAAATGGACTGACCTCGTCCCGTAGTGGTCTTTCTTCTCGCGGCTCTCGGAACAGACTCCCGCTCGGCTCGCTGGTTCTAGCACTCCACTCCTCGTCTCTCCCCCCTTCTACATAATCTTGTACTGCTCAACAAAATCGCAAGTGCCAATTCATATTTTATTATTTAGAATTCCTTTACATCCTAATTTATACTTATTATAGTTTTGGTTTGGTGGGCTCCTTGGCTGGGCCACAATTGGTTGTGTAATAAATCATGATGATTGGTAATAATAGTTTTCTCGATACAGCGATAGTTTCAATACGATTTCAACTATCCCAAAGGACCTTGGGTTCCATAAATGATGGACAAACTTTCATAAAAACATTACAATAATTATCCAACCATTATATTCAAAAATACATTTTTTTTTGTATAATCACAAGTTTTCATCATGTTATAATTTATATTTCTTTCTTGTAAATGGAAACTAAACTTACTTTAATATCAAACTCTTTGATTTCAGCTGTCTGTCCTCTTTTCTCATCGTAATAAAGACCATATTCTCCAAGACAATTGTTAACAGACCATCTTTCACTATGAAACTTTTGCTGTAACTTTCTGTATGCAGTTTCAATCTGAAAAAAAATCAAATAAAAACATAGTAGTAAATAATACCATAATATAATATCATAAATATAAACTCAAAGAAAAGAAGATTAAACTCAATTAAAGAATAAAAAGTCTACATTAATAAACATATCAATATTAAAATCTATAAGGTTCAGAAAGTGAATTCCATTTTGTTCTAAGAAAGACACCAATACAATTAGAAGTTTTTCATTATAGAGAAAATTAAAATTATATTATATAATATGTAATATGCTGTATAATTAAATAAATGAAATAGGCAATGTGTATGGATACAAAATCAGATTTATTTATCTGTATGAAAAAAAAATCATTTATCAGATTCACAATGTAAGTATAAAAAAAGAATAGAAAATAGCAGAACAAATTTAAAAAAAAAAATTATAATTAATATTCTTACATACTAGATCGATGATTGGGTGGGTGAAAATGTGAAGTGACTGTTTTATGTTATAAATAGTTCTGTCTTTGAGTGGAGAAAAAAAAAAGAAAAAAAAGAAGAAGAAGAAATGACGACCATGTTCAGTTTTTCTTTTTATAGTTATCATACACTTAAATCTTTTCTTTTTGTTTTAAATCTATTATTATTTATTAATTAATACAATGATATATTTAAATAGCCCGAGCACAAAAATTATGTTAACTGTCAGTAGTGATGTCCTAGTTCCAATTGATTTTTTTTTTTTAACGATGATGTTTGATTATTGTGGTTCCTTTACCTCCTTGAGACCTTGTTATTGTTTCTTCTTCTTTTCTTAATTAACTTCACTGTTCTGAAGAGATTATTTTCTTACGCTAGATAACTGAAATGGCTTATGGTATGAAATGGGCTGTGTGATGGATTTCTTTGCTCATGACTGTTTTGGGTGAAGTCGGGGTTTGAAATGTATAGTATGAACCCTGAGATGACTTTCATATGTTTATTTACAGAGCTGAAATTCAATATAGTTTTAGGTATAACCATTATGTATTGTATCACATAAATTCCTGCTACACTTGTTTTGTTGGTGAACAAGTTTTTTAATACCCTCATCTATATCTCCGCTGCCTGCATTGACATTGTCCTTCAACTCCTTGTCTGTCATTTTGAAACCGCTTTACTCTAGCCATTATTTTAAGTTAGGGAAAATGTTAATCACTAGGTTGGATCAGGGCTTCATGGAGGATAGTCAACCTGAAAACTTTCCAGTAGATCTTAATTGTGTATGATAGTAAGCGAATGAACATTGTCATACAAAAAAAAAACAATACTAGAACTCACATGCTGTTTGTTATGACGGCTCTTCTCAACTTCCTTAAATTGTCACAGTAAACTGAAGAATTTAATGTAATACATTGTTCCATAAAATCCATCAGAAGTACACCTTTTCTGTCCCTTGAGTTTTCTTGCAGAAAAAGCTTGCCAGCACTTTAGAGATTTTTCGCAACAAACTAGTGTGGCCCCATTCCACAGACTGAATTTTGTCTGTACATTGACATATGACATCCATTCCACAGACTGAATTTTTGTATCCACATTGACATATGACACCCAAGTCTCATCACCTGTCATGAAGAAATCATTATCTTCCATATTATAGTGCAAAAGTTAATGCCGCACTCATCTGATTGGTTTTGTGGTCATCAGTGAGAAGTTTAGGCACTCAGCTCGCACAAAACTTGTAGTAGCCTAGCTTATCAACACTTTGCACAAAACTGTTCATAGTATCCAAGGAAAAGGTTCGATAATTCTGTAATTTTGAAACGCCAGATTTTCTCAACACTTCTTTCTTCATCTCGGAACAAACAGCACCATTTTTTAACACCACTATCAATCATAATGTTCTTCCACACACTGTACAAAGTTTCTGATGATAATCTTCTGCTGTAAAGTTCTCATAGAAAACTAATAACAGCACATACTTTGCAATGAGCAGGATTTTCAATAGAGTAGCGACTATTTTGAACAACAAGCTAAACAACCTTCACTGCCTGACTCAGACTAAACCAAACTACACAGCTGTGGAAATATGGTGTCATTACCCCCGCTACTTCATACGCCAGACAGAATAGAAATTAATTTTCTGAACAGCCCCTGTAAATTAAATAAAATCATGATAAAATCCTACATTTTGAGACGGTCCAAAAACCGATCTCAAGGGATAATTTTGAAAACAAGAAAAATAGATAAAAAACAATAGAGACAGAGTCAGAATAATTACATAAGCCATGAGGAGTTAAAAAATGTACTAACTAAACGGGAAAACCAAAATAAATTAAAGAAAAAAGAAATTAGAAATTATGTAAAAGTTGGCTATCGTGTATAGTCTAGAAATTTGAGATCTCAATTGAACCAAGTTAGATCATCAGTCTTGTACTAGCTTCAAGGAAGAAACCAAGTTTCTTAGAAGATTGAAAACGGAACGTAAAAAAAAATCTTAGTGTCCTAGTACTTTTCGAGGTTAAGTACGATTACCAAAAGAAGAGTCGCCCTTAGAAGAAGATGGCACTACATCCAAACTCAGTTTGCCGACGCGAAATTAGTATAAACTCCGGCAAATATTAAAGTCAATATTCTGTTGTTATTGAGGTGAAATAAAAATTAATTAAAGAAGAATTTTGGAAGAATCTATGGAACTAGAAAAGAAAAGAAAAGAAGAAAGAAGGACTTCTGAAGATTCATTTGAGGAAGACATCACTGGGCTAATTCTTCAGGGACCACAGTCATCCAAAGTCTGAGGGAGAATAGATCTGCTCTATTCAACTAAAAAAGTTACCTCATATATCAAGAATTTCAAAATAAAAATCTTTCAAAATTTAAATTCAAAAATTTAGTAAAATCGGGAATAAATAAAATCATAAAAGGAAATATGTGAAAAGAAATAATTAATTAAAATAAAGTCATTACCAATATTGAAAAAACTCAAAGATATTTAAAGGAAACCGATTTGTCAAATTTAAAATTTAATAAATATTAAAAGAGAATTTACATTGTTTAGAATTTAACAAGTTTAGTAGGATAAGTATAGAATTAAGTGTATACCAGATTGTTAATAGAAAAAATGTTAAAAACGTTTAGATTTCATATGTTAGAATAAGTCAACTCAAGCAAGTTGTAATGATTTCAAAGAAATAAGGTCAAATAGTATTCAACATTGCAGTCTGAATTGTGTTTTAAAATTAATAAATCTGCCATCTGTTCAAACTTGTTCTGCATTTTTCAATATATCCTTTAATCAGTAAATTTCCTTTTTGAAAAAAAAAATCAAGTGCTCTAAAGAAAATTAAAATTAAAGTAAAGTAAATTTATATTTTGGTGAGATAACAAGAGCTCCAAAACAAGAGATAAGAGTATAAGGGAGCAAAATTTAAGGTAAGATAGAGAATTGAAATAATTTTGTTTTAAATTGTTAGAATAAGAGTTTTCATAATATTTGTACCATTTAAATAAAATAGTGCACGGTATTTTAAGAAATTAATAGGGGAGTTAGAGTATAGGCTACGAACTGACAAATCCTCTAATTTTCTCTCTTGTTAAATTCTTATCCAACGAACGGTGTAAGTTGGTGCCCAGAACGTGGCATCGTAAAATTAATTCTCTTACGCCCTGTTCGGCGTAATTTACACAAAGACTCTATAGTGTGTGTATTGGACCTCTGAAGATGATAGCAGTGCTAGTGAAATGTAAATAAGGTGGAATAAACATAATAATTATAGAGTCTTTGTGTTGTTAGTGTTTTATTGTGGTTTTGGGGAATTTTCTTTCATTGTATATTTACAACAGTGCTCTAGTAAATTCATATATTTACCTGTTGAAATTTATCAGCGTTAGCCTCAGGTGTCCCACTGTCTGGATGAAACCTCTTAACACATTGAAGAAAAGCTTGCCTCACAGTTTCCTGCTCACTCTCATTAGGAACTCCAAGTATACTATAACATTTCTAAATAAATAAACAGCACAGATATTAATTTCAAATTTTATTACATTAATAACAAGAATAATGTAAAAATTAAATAATATTTTTCTTTAAATGACCAACAAGAAATGAAAGAAAACGCATGTTTATTTTACAATAATAAAGATTACATTAAATATTGTGTAACAAGACAACATTTATATTACTAAGCCATCGTCTACATTTGTTATGTGTACAAAACTTCTGTGACACTCAACCACAAGAGACAAACCCTCAGGGGCTTATTATAATGTTTACAGATGTGGTAATCCCAAGGGACTCTAACTAGACCTACGCCTTTTTTATGTTGTCTTAGTTACATCCCTCTCTTTCCATCAGATCTCTCTATACCAAGACTTGTTCTATTCCAACCATAGAACTATAATATTAGGGTATTCAAGAGCTAGAAAATGTATCTTCTTTTCATTCATAAGGCAATGACGACCAAGAAGTTTTTCACCTTCAAAGAACAAGAAGAAAAAATACACAAGACAATTCCAATGAACAACTGGTTTACTTTATAGTAAAAGTTTACCACAGAGATTACTGGTATAATATGATATGGCTAGGGTGAAAAATTTCAACCTAAAATGGATGCCTGGAGAGAGAGAGAGAGAGAGAGAGAGAGAGAGAGAGAGAGAGAGAGAGAGAGAGAGAGAGAGAGAGAGAGAGAGAGAGAGAGAGAGAGAGAGAGAGAGATGCTGGTCCCTTCACTGGGATGAAATTTCTGGACTTCCTTTTAAAGAGGTTTATTTGATTTTCTAAGTCAAAAGCCTTAAAATATTTATCATGGGAGGAAAAAACATATGATGTATGATAAATCTGTTGATGGGTCACTACCCAAGAAAATATCACCTCTTCTCCCCAACTTGAGTCTCAGTTTAGAATGTTTGCTAATTAGTCACAAAGCTGTTATAAAATATGCAATTTCTCAATATCAACTCCCAACGATTTTGTTCAAAATTAAGTGAAATGTGAATATTAATGAACCAAACCTGTGTGCGAAATTGCAAGGAAAAAAATATTACAGTTCAGAAATAAATGGGAAAAAAAATTAAAATTAAGCATGACTGCCATCATTAAAAGCACAATTTTAATCAAATATGATGAATGTGTTTATACACAAGCGATACAAATTAACTACCAAACCGGTGAAAATTAGTTTTGGTTCATTTGTTATTTGGTTTTGTGAATGGGTGAGTGCTAAAGTGTGTGCACCTTTATTTTTGACAATATCTTAAACAATCAATAAAGGAGTATTGAAGAAGGGAGTTGCCACTGGAGATAATAACTATCTATCCATTGGTCTCGAAATTGGCACACAGAATAGACAAAAATCGGGGATTCAGGTTTAAGTGTTGAAAATCTGTTACAAAGAAGAAGCAAGAAGATGCTCTTACCATATAATCTAAATTCTCCTTCCTTGATGAGAACCACTGATTTCTTGGTTTTCTTCTGGAAAGCAAACATCGAATTAGAAGACATCTTACTGCAGCAACATTTGATGTTTGAGGAAACCTGTTGGCTATTAATTCCATTCTTCTATTTTACATTAAACAACTGTAACACAAATAGAAAAGAAAATTAATTCTTCAATAGCCAAGTTTTAACAAAAATTGCTTACGACTAGCACAACCGCAAATAAATAGAATGTAAATATGTCATCAATTATCAGATGACACTCCAGTTTAAATATATAATAAATAAAACATACCATAGGCTCCATAACAGTTCATATCAATATATTTAATTCTGATAAAGCTATTTGATTCACACATTTAAAGATCGCAAACTTAAACTAGCTTAGGTTGACGAAAACATCATAAATTTTAAATAAACTATCGTGCTCACACATCCATTTACAATCAAACTACTAACGATACTATTCATTGACAATAATACCAGTTCGGTAATTGTCAGTAAAAAGTGAAAATAAACAGTGGATGCTGAGCTGTAACAAATATTTAAATAAGATCTAATCCTCTTTTATTGTGCCATAAATGCATCCTTAGCATAAATCATATTTGATTAAAATCTAGACTTACATAATGGTGGTTAAAGTTCATTTTTGCCAATTATTCCTGAAAATTCCGATTATTTTGTTTTTTCTTGTTGTGATTTTACACATATGTTTGAGTTGTCAATCTTCAAATTTCACTACAGTGTGAAGAAAATCAGTAAAAAGCTGACTATGAGAAATTACTTTTTTATAACAGATTCGTACCAAGCAGGTTTTTTGATCATTTACAGATAATTCAAGAACCAGCATGACATTTTTGGAGAGATGGTGTCCAATATTTGTTATTTTGGTCCTTTATAGACTATACTGGTTTTAGAATTGGTAGAGTTGTTAAAATTGTATGTTATTTTCCTTTTGTTATTTCTATATAAGTACTAGTTTTTTTTTATTATGGAGCATTTTATGCCCATTTTATATAGGGGATGATGACTGAAATGGTTTTTCGCCTTAAAACAAACAAACAAACAAAATATAGGCTATATATATACTGGGTGTACAAAAAGTCCCGCAATGGTTTAATATTTTTTGTTTAATTGACACTGGCCTGTCATATTACAAAAGTACATTATGAAGTAGGTACCCAGTTGATAGGTCCTTTCTTTATAGAAGGCAATGTAAATCCTGCATCATACCAACATTTGCTCCAAAATGATATTTTGCCAGTACTTCAAAACAGGTAGCCTACTATATATATAGTTGAACCAAATTTTATCAAATCTGCTTATTTGAGCTGATTTTGATAAAATCATAATTTTGAGTTTTTTCTCATGGCAGCTACCCTCAAATTTTTTTGAGTTATCAAAAAATATTTTTAGAATTCCTGACATGACTAAAATATGGACATACACCAAATTTGAATAAATTCTGTTCAGTTTAGTTATTGTAGCTCGTGTATCACTGAGGGTGGTAACTTTGTCGTTGAAAAGCGTTTGATTAAATAAACGTAATTCAAAGGATCAGATCATATTATGTGTTGCAATAAACATTTCCAAGTCCCAAAATCCATTTCTTCACTGTTAAATAACACATAGAAAAAAGGGAATACAGTTGTTAGGTTAAAGTCTAATAACAAAAGCCAATATTAATATGTAGTCTATGACTACGTTAGTGAAGTTAGTGTATGTGTTATGACTACCTTATTTTAAAACAATTAGATCATTTTAAATTTCATAAGATACTTTTAAAGTCAGAAAATGCATTAGTTTATTAGAAAATAGGAATATTAAAGTATTTAAATCGACTTCACAATTAGTAGAGTAAGTTAGAAAATGGGACATAAATTATATAGGCGAGGTCGTCAGGTGGCTACATGACTTGAGAACAAGCAATCGTAGATTCAGTGACTTGATGAACGTAGTTATTAGTATTAACATTGGTATTCCTAACCTACATAGCTGGATTTCGTACTTTAATAAATCTCACTTTGCGACTTGAAATGTTTATTGCGACACATAATATGATCTTATCCCTTGATTACAAGGTAAATTCTTTGTTTTCTTAATTGTTTATAGAAAAATCATAGGACGGGGTATGATCGATATTTACCTTTAAGCTAACATAACAGGCCTACTCACTAACTACTGACAAATACTATTTGTGTTTTGTCCTAAAGTGCTATAATAGTGGTTATAATAGTTGCATAACATTGTAATGTCAAAATTTTATTTTTTCCATTTCTATTAACTCTTTCTATCAATAAATTGATTTAGAAATCTAACCTTAAATAACACAGATTAAAATCTTTAAAATCAAATCTTAATAAAAATTAGCTTGTTCCATTCTTTTAACTCGAATATGAAAGTCATTTGAAAGATTTTGCATCCAATGACAAACGTGTTACGTAACAACATATATTAGGAATTTAAAGGAAAAAAATTAATTTAAAAACTCTTACCATAATTAACCGTCAATGTAACTGTTACACGTAAAATTCTGCATGCAAAACGTTTTAATTTTACAAAATTGCTATAACTGTAAAATAACAGCTGACAGCTGTCAAAATAGTTTCGAGTCAAATTAGTTGATATAACATATATTTTCAATATTATTAGTTTTCAATGATTTAAATAAAACTTTTCTTTTAATAATTAAAATTGCGTTACAATTTAAAACTCATTTCAGTAACAAATAAAAAAAGGTTGCTGAGCTTATTACTCTGTTGTTATTATTTATAGACACTCAATTGACTTCTAACAGAGTTAATAACATGGCTGAGAAAAGAAAAGGAAAGAAGCGAAAGGAGGTAAATTTTATAGTTTATAAATGTATTTAATAAATTAAGCTCCTCTCATTTTGTGTAATTATAATAAAACATAATGCGTTTCATTATCAAAGTAAAACACCGATTATTAATGGTATGCCTTCATTTAGATTGAAGTTTCATTATAGCCTAACCAAGCCAATACTTTATCGATGACGTTGACTTGTTTAAATTAAGATTTTTTGTTTTGTTTTACAAAAGAAATTTTACTACTTTTTATTATAATTAATGTAAAGAAGTTATTACCAATCAACATAATATACAAATAACTTGGAACACATTATTTAAATGATTAGATTGAAAGTACTCAGGTTACTACAACCTAGGCTTCCCAATTATTTTCTGTAAAGCAATAGTTTCTACGTTTGTATGTGTTTATTTACTTCACTTTTATTATGTCGGTGAGCAAAACCTTTAAAACCATATTATTATTTTTATCATTATTAACTTTGTAGGTAGGCTACAGTTTTATTGTATTAATGAGGACCTAGTTTGATAATTAAGTTAGACAGATTAGGTTTCTTTGTATTCAGTTTCTTCACCATATTACTATATATGAAGGTATTTATTACTACTTACAATTAATATATCTTAATTTTTGTATACCCAGCTTTTGAAACATAAAATCCAGCAATAATAGCCAGTAGCTCGATGCATGTACCGGTAAGTTTCCAAAATCAACCTTTAGCATAAATAAGCTGTTTACAGATTATAATGCATTGTAAATTTCAATTAGGTGGTTAGATGTCAATTAATTGCTTTTTAGTTAAATTTAAAGGTGCAGTTAAAACTAAGTTATGATATTAAAATGTTGGTTGTCAAAATTTGTTATTTAATTCAGCAATTCCTTCGACTCACCAAGTGAGTATGGGGGGGTGCCAATCCCAAGGTGTCATAGCTGGATCTACACTTTAATTCATCTAGTCTGGATTAGATACATTTCTTTCATCTTTCCTATCATGTAGACCAAATATTCTTGAAGTTTCTATTTTATGCTCTTAATTTCCTTTTGGTAAATGTTTACTTAAATGTAACTTGTAATTTTCAGAGTTTTTTAAAAATTATATACTACATATATCTTATTTCTTAAGAATAAATAATGTTTTCATCACGCATGTCACTCTTTGTAACTGAAAAATCACGATTTCAAAACAATGAAATCGAGGGGTTTATAGGTTATCCATAATGGCAATGTTAATAGTATATGGTGTGACGCATGCACATTACACAATGACTACGCTAGATCGCTATTTCATATGACAAGAGGTATGTCCAGGTGCTTTTCGTATGTTTATTGAAGTTAATAATTTGCTTTGCGATATAATTATATATCTTGACAGATTTGACCAAGTAGAGCTATTGTTTATATAGGCCCTACACTTGGCCAAACCTTATATATATAACCTGGCCAAACCTTTTGAAGTTTATTGAAGTTAATAATTTGTAATTAGATTAATAATATAGAGGATTCACAGCATATCAAGTCATCTGTGATAGTAATTTCCTTAGGTAGGTACCTTAATACTTTGGGCGATAATAATAAATTAGGCTACATCCTTGACACTCCAATTCCAACAAATAATATTGAGAATTCACACTAATTGCATATTTCCGTTAGACACTAAATCGGGTAGTAATAATTTACATTATTAATACAAAAGATTGACGCTATATCATGTGATCAGTGATCTCAGATATAAGCATCGACATTTCTTTAGTAACATATGAACGTGAATTTGAACAATAGTCATTATGGATAACTTATAAACCCTTCGATTTCATTGTTTTGAAATCGTGATTTTTTTTGAAAAAGAGTGTTCTCCGCAATAAAAAGATAAGATATAAGCATTGACATTTCTTTTAGTAACATAATGAGCAGTGAATGTGAACATTAGCTATTATGGATAACCTATAAAAACCTGTCGATTTCATTGTTTTGAGATCGTGATTTTTTCGGTTAAAAAATAGCCTATAAAATAATTACCACTAGCCTACAAATAATCTAATAGTGTCAGATGGAGAAAAAAAGTTGGTCAAGAGAGATCTGATAGGAGAGTTTAAAGTGATCCCTGGTAAGGGTTTTCGTTGTATAAGTTACCAGTAATTCAATTGTAGATTAAACAGTCATCAATCACATATGACTTCATTTATGTGTGACTAGAAAATTGCATCTCGGTTATAGGTTAAAAAATAGTGATGATGGTTCAAAACCTAAACAAAAATTGTTAAGCAATTAGACCTATTGAATTTTCAAAATGGTTATTTTCCATATATGAGCTATAACTGTCAAGTATGTCTAGTTCACATTATCTAACTTAGATACTATACAGTTAAGTATACTACTAATGATAACAGAAGAATTATAATTGTAGACCTGGAAACCCTAATTAAATTAAAAATAAAATGCTTTCTTCAGTTATATTTCATGATTATTATTTTGCAACTAATCAATATAGTACCTAGGTCTACCAGTATATTTTTCAATCTATCCAAATCTTATGGAATTAGCTCTATTTTTATTCTTTCTTAAAATGTTCAAGAAATATTATATTATCTTCAAATTTGATAGACAAATCAAACATCTTGGAGATCTTTATTAACCCTTCAACACAGGAGTTTTTATTGCAGTGCACCTGTCTGATGCAGTAGTTTTTTCAATATTTATCTCTTATTGGGGTATGGCTTGTGAAAAAAATAATATTCAATAACTACTTATCCAATCTTTGACCTATATTTTATTAACCAAAATAATCACAATTAAACCATGTAACATTATTATATCCTACTAAATTTTTAGGTGATTTTTATGAAGCTCTTTGTGAACTACATACCCTTCCATGCCTCAGTAAATCTAATCGCAGGATAATTACCTCCCCCATTGGCCACAAACTCAATAATATTATGTACATTTCTAAACATTGATTCATCTACATCCATAGGATCATTTTGTCCTAGGTCTAACCATAAATTATATTATCTAAGTACCATACCTGTACCATCTAAGCTCTTGGGGTTTTCATCATCTAGCCTATGTTTGCATCATTGAGGAATAGGTACCTCTTGTTGTGCATAATCAATCACCTTGTTCTCACTTTCTTCAGATAATAAGTACTGATCATCTACTTTTAACCCCCTATAAATTTCACTGTTGTCTAAATTAGCCATAACACTAGTGTCTAGGCATAGGTTCACAGGCCAAAGTCGAACATAAAACTACAATTACCTTAATTTACCCACACAATACTTAATAAATAAAGCACTAATATTCGATAAATAAACAGTAAAGTATTTTTTTTGGTAATTCTGAGCAATTACTTGGTCAACCCTAAACTTTTTCATATTTTACTACGATAATGTAGAGATGTATGTGAAACTAAAAAAAACATAATTTAGGCCCCAGAAAGTTAATATATGCTATATACAAATAGAAATTACCTCAGTAATCGCCGGGTTCAACGTCCTCATCCGAGTCAGAGGCAACTGGATCAGTGTTCTGTTGCGATGGTTCCCCGTTGTAAACTTCACCGATAGCCCGAAACAAATGGTGTAGTCTTTGTTTGTAATCCTTATGTTTCTGTTTGAACATGAACTCAGCAAGGTGGCCAATAAAATGGTGTTTTGTGTTGCCGAACCTCGGAACGTTTCCCCGCACTTCTCTCCACAAACGTTCAATATGTTGAGTGTGTGCTCTCGTGTCTGGGTCAACAAAATTGTACGTGTGGTTGACGGTGAGATGTGTAAAGCCTTCAAACTGTAAACAGTCATAGGTCCGCCAACAGTCACTTAATACAGTAGTTCCGGGAAGCACATACTGCTTAATAATAGGTAACAATTCTGCGTGACCACGTCTTGCTACAGGTATTAAAAAACATATACTTTGCGCATATATATATAAGGTTTGGCCAGGTGTTTATGTGTATATATATATAACTACTGGCCAAACCTGTCATGATATGTTGCGGGCCTTGAATTATATGTTTCTTGCTTTCTGGGAACATCCTTATGACCGTAGTAAAATATGAAAAAGTTTGGGGTTGACCAAGTAATTGCTCAGAATTACCTTTTTTTTTTTTTAACAAATAGCAAAAGGTTACTTCAAAACAACATCAGTGAACTTCACGAATGATAGACTACGCACCAGCTAAGACTACAACATCTCTTTAATTTTTCTTGAAACAAACGATAGGCCTAAATAAATAACTTTGTGGGCTTGAAAAAGCAGAACAACAATGCTAGGCTACTAGATAGAAGCATTGAACAGGCATGTTTTAAGCCTAAATACTAGGCTACGGCGAACCACAATGACCAGCCGACTAGATATGATGTATAAGATATGTCAAACCATGCTGAACATTTAAATTCATTAACCTGTTGATTCCAATTGTGCATTTCTAAATGGTGGTTATACAAAGAGTATAAAATCAAAACGAAAAGCATAAGTCTAGAGAATTTAAAATTATTATAGGGATTTTATTAATCGTCAGTTAATATAGTACAATTCTTCAATCAATGTCTCATGGGATATATTTTTCTTTATCTTTCTATCATCTTCAGATTTGATTGAAATATCAATCTTTGGAGAACTATTCAAGAGCTCACTTATACTTAGCTGTTAATGGTATATCACTAGCATAGGCATAGGCCTGTCTCAATTTGTACATGATGTCCTTTAAGTACAGCCTATCCATCGCTTTGTGGAGAGCCAAATTGATCAACAAGGCTGACAGTATCACCTTGCCCCATGCCTCATTTATTATCAGCTGTTTACTTTCCTTTTCTTCCATTAAAACTCTACCACTACTACTCCGGAGTGTCATCTAAACAAGTCGTAACACTCCAAAACATCCAACAATTTAACACTGTATACACTGCCAAATCCCTGCATGATATCTGTGAGCAATAAGTGTAGACCTTGTGATACTAAAAGCATTTTCCAACATGTGCTGCACAACTAATATCTGATCAGCAGTACTTCTTCCAGGTTGAAAACCACATTTATAATCCCCTATCAATTTTTCCGCATAACAATTCAATCTTGTCCAGCATAAAAGAAATTTTATGAGCTATATTCAATAATGTAACCCCTCTATAGTTACTTCATACTTGCTTATCATCTTCTACATGGGGCATACAAAACCCATATACCTACCACAGGCTGCCATGGCTATAATGAAATCTACCACTTTCCTTATGTTGCCTCTTCCTTACAAGAGAAAGTCATATTTGCTTCTCGAGGCATCAAGAAGTAAGAATTTATTTATCCTTAATCTTGACATAATCCTTCAGCTTCTCTTATGTTCCTTCAAAGCCCAGTTCTAATGGTTTTCTTGTATATGCCACAGAATGGCTCAGGTCATTTGAAGTTTGCAGCTGATGCTCTATTTTCCAGCACATCTGGACATTTATTTCCAATATTTCCAGCAAGTTCTGACATTACCTATGGTTCTCGCTGTTTAGACCAATTTCAAAATAATATTTTTTTGGTCTGTACATAGTATTTTTATTATACATTCTCCTAAGATTACATGACATGATTTATTGGATTTTAAGGTTTGATGTAATTTTCTATAAAATGATAAGATGAAAACAAGGTCTCATATAAGATGAAAACAAGGTCTCATATAAGATGGAAACAAGGTCTCATATAAGATGAAAACAAGGTCTCATATAAGATGAAAACAAGGTCTCATATAAGATGAAAATTGGATTAGAATGAAAATTGATTGCAATACAATATCACAAAATTTGATCAAAATACTTTTAAGGAAAGGAGAGTAAACAGTTTGTGAAATCTGGGTGCCGTAAATCCCAAAATGAACTAGAAACTTTAATCAACTTTTTATTGCACAATTTTATGAAAATTCATAATAATTATATATCCTAATTATTTCATCTTTTACATCCAAAGCAAAACATATACAGACACATATGATATAGAGACACGTGTCATTCCTAAAGCGGAAGTAGAAAAGATGGTTTACACATTTAATCATTTGCAGCTTAGTAAATAAAAGCTGGTGTGATTAATTTAATTTGCTACACCAATTAATATAACATAGGTTCTTAGTACTGTTATAGATAAGTGAAACTCCCACTCATAGGCTTTGTTAGAATTAGAATTTATTTATTGCCTTGGACATAATTACAATGTATAACATCGTCATAGATAATGTTTTCTGTGATAAAGTTTTATCTTGCTTTATTTTTCATATACAAAAAAATTAGTTCTTCCATTAAAATTGGGAGATCTTATTAACATTCTATGTTTTATAAATAAATTAAAAACAGCCATAACAACAACAAAAAAGAACACTAATAACAGATTAAAATTAAAAACAAACACATTTACAAAGCAAATAAAATTACAATAAATAGTTTTAAAAAAAAAAAAACAATATTGCATTCATTTTACTAAAAATTGTTTCTAAAATACATACATAGGCGACAATAATTTTTACTTACCCAAAGTCAAAATAGCAGCCATTTTAAACAGTTTTTTTGTTCACATCTCGTGTGTTATTCAATTTATAAATTAAATCAGTTAATGCAAATTTCAATTCTGCATGGAAACTGTACCAACCCCCCCACCTCTTTACAATGACAAATAGCAAAGTTATTGTAAAAAATATGATTTCGAACCCTGATCTTTCAAGAAAATGTGATATTAGTATAGTCACAGATTCTGCCAGGGCCAAGTTACCAACACGAACAAAATGAGTGGAAGCTTCTTCACTGTGTGGGCTAAAACGTTTAGTGTCGAGACACTTACACTAATGAAAGGAGTGGAAATTATTTAATATATACATATCTACAAGAACCTAGCCAACAGTAAGAAAGTTTTAATATACTTAATCATGAGGTTCAAAACCTGTGGAACAACCGAACCATATACTAGGTTCGTAACAACCCCTACTAATACAAATTAACATTTCTTACAAGTCCCATGATAGCAACTTTTGGGCATTACATTTAGAGGATCTGCTTGTATTACATTGTATGGTAGGACCTGGATAAGTACCAGGATGTCAGCCATCAACTTCTTTTAAATCTCTGTTGGTTTACGTCAAAAGCGAATCACATTCCATTATTTACTCTCAAACATTAAAAAAAAAGTCTATAAATTTAATCACTTACCTTGTAATATTAATTAACAAAATTGACTTATTCTAAACCTAATATAAAGTGCGTTACCTGTGGAGGCCAGTAAACAGTAAGCCTATTTAGATATGTGTCAGAGAGAGCAGATCATTTATCAGAACAGATCTCTCTCTCTCTCTCTCTCTCTCTCTCTCTACTGAGTAATTGTTTCTCTCTAAAAATGTCTGCTCCAAAAGAGAAAAAATGTAAGTAGAATTGGACAGTTTAACAGTTATTGTTCCCTGCTATCTAACTGACCACTTTTCCTCCTTAATTTGCAAAAATCCATCTAATAATAGCTCAATGCATTGTATATTTTTAAAATCAACTTTTAACTAAGACTATTTTCTTTTCCTATAATCTTGGCCAACCGTATTGGTAGGTAGGTCTGAGCGTGCTATAGCCAAATCATGTAGGCTACTGGAAACTGGAAACCCTACCAATTTCAGGTCCGATTTGCAATGATACATTCACTATGTTAATGAGTTTAAAGTTATGTATAAAAATTTTCCTAGTTTGTAAATGTTTAAATTGTTTAAAGATGTTATGAAAGTTAGTATGCTATTAAAATTAAAATGCTAGTTGTCAAAATTTGTTATTGAATCGCTGAGATCATCTATCAGGTCTCTCTTGACCAACTCTTGTTCTCCTCCAACCCTGACGCTATTAGGATATTCGAGGCAGAGAGATCATTATGTTATCTTCTTTTTATAAGGCAATGATGATCAAGAGGTTTACATCGTTAAACAACAAAGAGTGGGTGGTTATAATAGTTTTAAAAAGAAGACTCCTAGCCCTCGAATAATCAAATTGCATCCAGATTGGGAAAAAGTAAGAGTTGGTCAAGAGAGATCCGTTAGGAAAGATGAAAGAGCGGTGATCTAACACATGAATAATGGTCCATCTAGCTAGGTCCCTCAGGTTTGCCATGCTGTACTCACTATATTTTTTTCTTGTTGTTAACGGTAAAAACCTCTTGGTTATCACCGCCTTTCAGAAAATAAATAAAGACCTCTAGCCCTTGAATATTCTAATAGTATCAGTTAGAAGAGAAAGAGTTGGTTAAGAGAGACCTGATAAGAATGATTAAAGAGAGAGATCTAACCCAAGACTTCTTGGAAGAAAGATGAAGATTCAGCTTGGCCTCTAGGATTGCCATGTTTGTACTCATTATAAGTGAGACCCTGAGAGTTAATTTTGCTCAAATGAGTATTATAAATGATTTAGTGATGCAAAAATCCATTACGCCTATATAAGACTACAAGCGGAGAATAATTATCTGTAAAAACTATAAACCCATTGATATTGACACCTACACGATAATAAGCTATGTAAAGAAAAGTTGTATTCATTGTGATAATGTGAAAAGTCAGATTTTAATATAGACTCATTTAAAAGACGCGGTTAAGCCAAAGAGATAAGAGATTCAAATAATAAATTAAATGTAGTAACTTCATTAATAAAAGAAAAATGGATTTTCAAGACAACAGTATGAATTATTATGTTTAATTTTAATGTAATTTAGTTTGTTTGTTTTGTTATGTAAATTATTTGTATTTTTACGGCAGTGCGGTAAAACGTGGGAACAGTAACCGGAAGGAACGCTTTCGGAAGTAAGAATTTGCCTCATGGTAAAGTCAGTCTAAGTCCAGAGCTTGGAGGGACTAGATGTGTTTCTAAAAAGTCTAAGTCCAGCGTTAGGAGTGACAAGATGTGCTTTCTAAAAGTTGAGTTTACCGCTTAAAATGGACAGGTTGTGTTTTTCAAGTAATAATCCAGTTTTTGGAGAAATAAGATCGTAGAAAGAGTTTCTAGGTTCTATTAGAACAATGTACATTTGATTTTTTTATCTCGAATAGAGATCGAAAGTATATAAGAATCCATGTTTAGCGTGTTTCAAAGACAATAATTTGGGAACATAAAAGACAATATTTTACGTACGCGAGTTATGAATATTCTCAACAACTGGAGAAAACAACTTCTGAACGAGGGAGAATCCTCTACAAGCCGTAGAACTTCAATTCGTAGGACATCAGTTTTCCATTCGGACTCAGACAATGTTTTTATTTAAATCGGCGTTGTGGTATAGACGCTGTATATTATCTGTTTGATTAATAACCTGTATTATGTTTAAATTAATTTTTTGTAAATGTTTATCTATTTAAAGAAAATTTAGTAGATTATTACTAGAAGAGATACTAGTAAAATGAAACTTTTAATTAATGAAAATAGAATCTTTTCATTTTTTCTTTTAGAGCTACAAAGTTACTAAAAAAATTTCATAGATAAAATTCCTGTTGCAACAATTTTATTGGTAAAGGCATTTTTAAAGATAAAATTAATTAATTTGAAAGAAAGAAATAAAGGAGATATAAATTCATAATTTGTTATTGAAACTAAAGAGGATAACTAGTATTGGTAATATGATTTTTTTTGTTGTTAATAATAATTTGTAGGATGTTTCTTTGAATGTTTAATAAATGTTTTCTTTGTAACATTTCAGCCAAAGTGTTCTCATTTAAAACCAAAATCCACTGTAAGTACACTGTGAAAAGAACTTGCGACCCCAAAGAGATTTTTTCTTTCTTTTAAATATTTAAATTCATTTCTTTTCTTTTTCTAAATTGGTATGCTAAAGCAAACCTGGCGCCCTATAGTCGAGCAAATTAACAAATTATTAACAATTAAAAGTAACTTCACCTTCTTTTTTGAATTATTACAAATGTCGCCGCAACTGTGGGCCTTTTTAGTCGAAAGTACAGTGATTTTGGTGATGAGAACTCTTAAAATCAAGGTAAGGACTCTCTCTATCATAATAAGAAAGATTCTCTTAAAGTTTTGTGTTGATTAAGTAATAGATTCTGTTGTGTTAAGTAAAATAAATTAAAATGGGTTTAGAAATAATAAATGTTAATAATAGTGAACAGGTTAGGATAATGATTTTGGTAACTAAAATTTAAATTTAAAACTAAAGACTAAACATAATAATAATAATTAAAATGGAGGGTACAAGCAGTGATCATTTGATGGAGGGTACAAGTATTTATCATTTGATAAGTGAAAAAAATAGAAATAGGATGAATAAAGAATTTGAAGCAATAAAACAGGAAGCTGAGAAATATTTTAAAAATGTAAACAAAAAATATAGATATCGATGGGTAACAGATGACATAGATGAAAATAAGAAACTTAGGGAATGGTGGCTTATAGAAATGGATAGGGAAGAGTTAGATAAACAAGGGTATGGAAGGTTAGGACAAAATTTAACATATAGTGAATTAGAATTAAAAAAGGAAATGTTTAAGATGATAAGGGCTGTGTTTGAAGTGAGAAATGAAACTTATAGAAAAATGGAAGATAGGTTAATAGAAGAAGTACCTCCTTTTACTAGGGTAACTGCAAGTGTTTGTAGTAGTAAAACAGAAAAAGTATGGTATGATTATTGCGAATGTGATAATACAAAGATTGATGAGATTGTGAAAAATAATAATAAAGTAAACAATGAAGTAGATAATACTGAAAATTTAAAAGTTAAGAAAAATTGTGGGGTTAATGATGTTGATGGAAAAGATAAGGTTTCAAGCGATTTAGTAAATAAAAATTGTAATTTGGTAAAAGAAGATCAAAATTTAATTAAAATGGAGGGTACTAATAATAATAATCTAAAGGTTGAACAGGTTAGGATAATTGAACAAGGTAAAGTAAATAATAAGGGAGTAATAAATAATGATCAGAGTATGAGCATGGAGAAAATGTGTGAGATGTTAATAAATAAATTTGAACAATTTAATGAGAGGTTAATGAATAAATTTGATGAGTATAGGTTAGAGATGAGAAAAGATCATGAACAATTTATGCAGGAATTAAGACAAGATAGATTAAAAAATGAGATAATAGTTAAGCCTAATGTAAGTCAAAACGAATCTTTTGAAAATAATAATTTAGAACAGTTGATAGGTAATGTTGAAATTAATAAGTTTGGTGGGGTTGGAATAGGTATAATTAATTCAAAAAACAAAGTAAAGGTAAATAATCTAATAATAAAGGAATCAGCTGTTTATCTTAAAAAACGAGTTTACCATAAGACTGTAGATTTTGAAAAATATGCGATGTTAGAATTTAGAAATATTTTTAGAATACAAGAACAAGAAATTAAAAGTTTTTGTGAAAAAAGTAACTTTAAATATAATCTTGAAAGTAAAAATGTAGAAATAGTAAAAGAAGGTTTTGTACTAGTGTATAAGAATGGTGGGGTTAGAATTCCTGAACGAACAGATGTTGAAATTAGGTCATTAGATTCTAGGATGTTTGAGAGAAGGAGGGGTGATGGTATGCCTGAGAGGGAGAAAGAGAAAGGTATTTTGTCAACACTCCGAGACAATAACAAAGGGCGATCTTTTGTTAGGAAAGGGTCTGTTATGATGACTAGGCTAGGCAAACTGTCCGTGTGGACAGAAGTATTTAACGTTGTAATTATGTTAAGAGAGCAGGCTATATTTTACAAAATGTTTCACCAATCGGGGAACCATCGAAAAAAATGGATAATTTATAATTGTTGTAATCAATTGAATATTTGGAATGACTAATAATAATGTAAAGACATTTTTATAATGACACGGACTTGATTTTGAAGAATAATTAATAAAAAGTAGTTAAGATTCTGTTAATAAGTAGTTTTAAAATTGAATAATGTATAGTCTATAGTTTGAAATAACAATAGTATGAGTATTAATAAATAATAATATAAGCCAAGCTAGTATGATTAAGAGTTTAGTTTTAGAAAACGTTTAGGTATTTGCTAAGTGAAAGACGCTAGGTTTATATCAGTAGATAACTCTGAATGTTGTTTATTCCAATATAAATAATTATGAAACGTGACATAGATAAGATAGTTAGTTCGAGGCAAGGATTTAGTGTAGTGTTGAAGAAAGAATATTCAATATTAAGTAGGTAGATTCAATATTAAATATTCAATAAAATGTGACGAGAGAGAGTTGAGATTCATTTGCAGATCGTATTGGAACCAAAAGGTCTTCATGTCTTATCAGTAGACAGATAAGGATTGTCTCATATCGAGGGGACTTGTTTATGCTTAAACCAGGCCTAGAATTCCTTTGCATGACATTAAGACGAGATACAGCGTGTGACAGAATTATTGTTCTGAAAATAAAAAACTTTTGACGTATAATCGAAAATTAACTTGCGTTTTCAAATAAAAAACTACTTAAATAAAGGAAAATTGGTTTTAAATAAAGTAAATAAGAACGAAAGTAGATTACTTAAATAACTTTAATAGAATTAAAAGTAAAGTTTCTAAGTAAAAAACTTAGAATAAGTTTTAAAAATAAAATTTCTTTTTGAATTTGAATAATAACATCTAGAAAGGATTACATAAACAGAAAATCGACGATGCTAGTAATAAGCTTGGTAAAATAAACATTATTTCAACTTCGGATGAAACGATTTTAATGAAATTTTTTATGAATTTTAAAATTTTCTTCGTGTAGATGCATTTAAGGAGTACATGAACATTTTGGGAGGAGGTAGGCGTTTGTGTAGTCAAAATAGAATGTTTTATTCGTAAGAATAAGGCATTCTGAGACTGCATAAGAGGGCGTGTTGTGAAATAGGGATGTGTTTTGGGCTTTATCTTGAATCAAGTAGGGATATTGTATTCAACCACTGCACATTTCAACGTCACAACATGTTACTCTGTGTAAGAGTCTAAAGAGCAATTAGAAGTATGCACGGTATAAAGTAGGCGGTTAGAAGAACTGTTGTAGGAGAGGTTAGGAAGAAAAATGCATAAAAAAGTGTGACATTATTACATAAAAAAAAACTTCATGTAATAAATTTTAGACAGATGTTGATTGAAAACAAATTGTAGGGTATGCAGACGCGATCAATCTGCATATGCAAGAATAAATCGGACGTGACAAAAGGAGGGTATTTATGAAATGAAGCGAAAAGTTTTATAAAATTGTAAAAATGTTGATTAGCTGATTAGGATAGGTAATTAGATGTTAAATTGTAAAACGATAAGTTGTATGTTTGACATTGATAAATTTTAAGGATTATTAGATAATATGAGATAAAAAATTGTTAGTTTTAAGTGATTTGTGGTTTGAAAATATGAAGAATAGTTATTTAAAGTTTGAGAATCTATGTAAGTTTTGCCAAGACAGATAATAATAAAGTTTTTAAGTTTTTTTGATGTTAAATGATGAGTAAAGGAGGTTAAGTTTTTGTTTTTTAAAGGAAGGAATAATAAATTAATAATGATAAAGAGATTTTGATGAAATTTATAAATGAAATAAATAATTAACGTTTTTTAATAAATAAGGTTTGAATTTAAAACAATAGATGATTGTGAGAAGTTATTTGATAAAGGTGTCTAAAGATTTTGATGAAATAAGGTGTTAGCTGGGAAAGCAATGATAATTTTTTTATTTTTTGAAGTTTTTGTATACAAGTAATAGATGATTAAGAAGATTTTAATAAGAAGTAGTTTAAATGAGAGATTTTTGAGTTTTATATGAAGATGATGACTTTACAGAATTGTTGAGTAAAGTGGTATTTAAAATGAAGTTGTTCTGTTAAGAAACTTTTATAAAAAAGGTAGTTAGGTTGCATTAATGGTAAATTTTTAGTTTTTAAGAGGTTTTTTGAGTACTGCGATGAAATAAAGGAAATATACGACGATTTTAATGAAATAAAGGAAATATGCGACGATTTTAATGAAACAAGAGGAGATTTAAGGAATTCTACGAAATACGGCGATTATTATGATTTTTAAAGGAAGCTACGTTGAAATGAGGAGATTATTTATGAAAGAATATAGGTAAATAATAAGGAGTTTTTTATTATGAAGAATTTGTTTGGGGATTAATGCAACTTGAATTATTAAAATATGAAAGATAAGATGGAAATAATTTTAAGATAGGATACTGAGAGACAATACAATTGTAAAGAGGTAATTTTTAAATAAATAGATGAGTTTTGTAAGTAATTATATTTCTTTTTGATAATAATGATATTATATTTTTGAATTTTAGTTGAAGAAAAGAGTTTTTGGTAATTGTAGAATCAGTAGTTAACATGTTATCCCAGCAAGACAAAAGAGAATTGAGATTTTAAGTAAGAATAAATAGTTATTGGGTTTAAATTAAAATGAGTAATAATATAAGATGATAATTGAAAAGTTTTAAGGTGAATTGAAGTAATGTTGAGTAATAAGTAAATAATTTCGTAAAAATGTTAATTAAAATGAGAGGTTTTAAATTGTAATTGTGTTTAATTGAAAAATGATTCAGATGAATATCTAGAGTCAAAGGTAGATTTTCAAAGGATGTAGAAATGTCGTCTTGGCAAAGAGGATGAGACGAGAAAAAGTATATAGACGGCTGTCTGGGAGATAAGCTTTGAGTGACGGGATCCTGTCAACAAAAAATGTTGATGGAAAGTTTCAGCCAACAAGGTTGGAAAGGAAACTGATGATGGGTTTTATTGTATAAATAGAGATAAGACTTAGCACTAATTGATTCGTATAATATTTTTTCTTTTTACAAATGAGTTATGATGACTCAAACAAATTGAGATAGTAAAATAGGATTATTAATAAATAGATTTTTTAGTTTTTATAAGAAAAGAGAATCTTTCTTAAAATTAAGTATACTAGGGATACTTATTTTCTTTCAAGAGATCCTTAACTTCTGAAATGAAATGTCTTGAACATCCATTAATATTTTTTTCGATTTGAAATATATATATATAAAAGCTTTGTATTCCAATACCTGTATTGAAATACAAACCTTGTGGGGTTTTGTGATAATGTGAAAAGTCAGATTTTAATATAGACTCATTTAAAAGACGCGGTTAAGCCAAAGAGATAAGAGATTCAAATAATAAATTAAATGTAGTAACTTCATTAATAAAAGAAAAATGGATTTTCAAGACAACAGTATGAATTATTATGTTTAATTTTAATGTAATTTAGTTTGTTTGTTTTGTTATGTAAATTATTTGTATTTTTACGGCAGTGCGGTAAAACGTGGGAACAGTAACCGGAAGGAACGCTTTCGGAAGTAAGAATTTGCCTCATGGTAAAGTCAGTCTAAGTCCAGAGCTTGGAGGGACTAGATGTGTTTCTAAAAAGTCTAAGTCCAGCGTTAGGAGTGACAAGATGTGCTTTCTAAAAGTTGAGTTTACCGCTTAAAATGGACAGGTTGTGTTTTTCAAGTAATAATCCAGTTTTTGGAGAAATAAGATCGTAGAAAGAGTTTCTAGGTTCTATTAGAACAATGTACATTTGATTTTTTTATCTCGAATAGAGATCGAAAGTATATAAGAATCCATGTTTAGCGTGTTTCAAAGACAATAATTTGGGAACATAAAAGACAATATTTTACGTACGCGAGTTATGAATATTCTCAACAACTGGAGAAAACAACTTCTGAACGAGGGAGAATCCTCTACAAGCCGTAGAACTTCAATTCGTAGGACATCAGTTTTCCATTCGGACTCAGACAATGTTTTTATTTAAATCGGCGTTGTGGTATAGACGCTGTATATTATCTGTTTGATTAATAACCTGTATTATGTTTAAATTAATTTTTTGTAAATGTTTATCTATTTAAAGAAAATTTAGTAGATTATTACTAGAAGAGATACTAGTAAAATGAAACTTTTAATTAATGAAAATAGAATCTTTTCATTTTTTCTTTTAGAGCTACAAAGTTACTAAAAAAATTTCATAGATAAAATTCCTGTTGCAACAATTTTATTGGTAAAGGCATTTTTAAAGATAAAATTAATTAATTTGAAAGAAAGAAATAAAGGAGATATAAATTCATAATTTGTTATTGAAACTAAAGAGGATAACTAGTATTGGTAATATGATTTTTTTTGTTGTTAATAATAATTTGTAGGATGTTTCTTTGAATGTTTAATAAATGTTTTCTTTGTAACATTTCAGCCAAAGTGTTCTCATTTAAAACCAAAATCCACTGTAAGTACACTGTGAAAAGAACTTGCGACCCCAAAGAGATTTTTTCTTTCTTTTAAATATTTAAATTCATTTCTTTTCTTTTTCTAAATTGGTATGCTAAAGCAAACCTGGCGCCCTATAGTCGAGCAAATTAACAAATTATTAACAATTAAAAGTAACTTCACCTTCTTTTTTGAATTATTACATCATGTGTAATAAAGTCACAACTGTTTAAATAATGATGGTCCACATTTTTAACAAAGTCATTCTATTATAATAACTATCGGCATTGAGCTGTTGTTAAAATATTACAAATTCAGTAGTTTTATTAAATTTAAGCTAATCATACAATCTAATTGTGTAATTTAATTTAAAGTGTGCAATTAGATGCATCAAAGAATCCAATAATGAACATATGTTTGCAGATCGTTTTTTTAAGGCTAGTTGTAATTGTTTAGGCTAATTACCTAGTTTAAAGATCTGTATTATCACGGTGATAAACAACAGAATGATGTCAGTTTGCTGCTCCGATTCCTGACAAGATGGTTACTTAACAAAGCAAGCATTTGCTTTGTGTTTCTTGAATAATTGTATATTATATTACTCTATATCCAGGGTTCTCAACCAATGGGTCACGACACTTTGATAATGGGATTTTTTCCAGTTTTTCAGCATTTTGAGGATTGATAATATTTGAAACCATATAGATTGCGGCAGGAAGAATTAATTCCTCAGCAATTTTATGTGGTTTTCCCTTATTAGAAATCTTAAGTGTTATCTAGTATAAAGGTTTAAGATCATTTTTACTAACATCAGACCTTTAATATTTACCTGTTGACTTCGAAGAGATAACAGTTTTCTCTGGAAAAACTCCACTAATTTGTCTTTCAGAGCAAAATGTTCAGTTTTAAGATTGAAGTTTCATTTTTGAAGGCTTCATGCTTTCGGCTGATAACATATCGCTACATGTAACACATTGAAATTTGTTTGCTAGATCAGTGAAACCGAACTGTATGTATGACTTGTCATATTTGCGTCTTTTGTTTTCACACATTCACTACCATCACTACTAAAAGACACTCTTTTAAAAAACTTATCCATGATCTGTAACTTGTAATATTATTCACGGATACATATCAAAGTACATTAAATAGTCTGCTCCACAAGACGAAGGCACTCGTCTGATTGGCTCACTTGTTAAAGGGAAACATACAACCTCGGTAATCAAGCAGACCTGCAACTGCGCAAGTGTGGCATTAGGTCAATGACATATACTGCGAGCACATGTGTATAGCTAACCATGTGTAGCTAAAAATAATTCGAAATATTTTTATAAAACTATTGTGACTGCATACATTTTTTTAAACATTATAATTCAGAGGGGGTCGGTAAAATACTCACCCTATAAACGGGGTCGTTGTGTCTCAAAGGTTGAGAACCCCTACTCTATATGATTGTTTTTATATGGTACAAAAATTATGGATTGCAACTGTTGAGACAATATTCAATTCAGCTAGATTATACAATTTTAAAAAGATTATCAGTATTAGAAAAAAAAATGTTGTTGGGATGGGAATATTAAAGACTTTAAATATTTAAAAAAAAATTGAAATGGAAGTCCCGTAGCAAGTTTTAAATGTGAATGTTATATTGTGTTTGTTTTTTTTTAACACCAACACAAAATTGTAAAATAAACTAAATTGAACTCTTCGTTTTCGACGAAGACGAAGTTTGTTCATTTTGTTTTAGTTAACTTACATATTTTAAGCAACAAGATTGTATATACAAGTATACATCAATTTAAAAAACAACTGTCTAGCCAATTCTAAATGTAAAGAAACAGTAAATTAAGTGGACAACAGTAAAAATGTTTTAAATTGAGAAAATATAATATAAAAGGTTGCGCAAACGTTTTTCATTCATTTTATTTTCTTGGATTCTAGATGACGGACATTTTATCACTTTCTGGAGATAGTTTAGATGGTAGATGAACTAGATTTGAAAGAAATATTTGGTTGTTTGAATTTTTATTTCAAGAAAAGCAATAAAATTCAAGCAAGTAAAAGCAATTTACATGAATACATTGTCGATTAAAGATCTATACAGCTCATAATAGTAATTTTCATTTTTATGACACAAGAAAATGGTAGGATTTTTGATTTGATCTCATAGATTGAACATCTATAAAAGGTTCTCTGCTCAGGGTATTACTCTAAATAATAGACTGCCAAAGTCTATAAAAAAATAACGAGTTCCGTTCACGATGCTGTGAATAGAGGACAATACTCTGTGCAGCTGTATATCTAGTATATATATATATATCAAGAACAAAATAAATAAATGAAATAAATTTTAATTCTTGCAATTCAATATCACATCACTTTTCATGTGTCATTTCTTCCTGAAGGAAAAATTTGGGACAAATACTTTTTAAATAGATTTCATATGTTGTTGCTTTTTAAATTCAGTTGACTACCTTTACCTTTGTAGCTTAAATAAAAAATTAATAAATTGCTCTTATTACTCACCCAGTAGGCTATACGAAGTATAGCGTATGTTTGGTAATCGCAAAAAATCTATGTTTTTAGATTGATTTTCATATTTCAGAAAACAGTAAAAGTGATTTTCAATACCGCTCATCCGTCATGTAAGCATAATGGCAGCCATAAAAATTAAGATAGGAAGATTAAAATTTGGTATAGAGGATTATAGTGACCCTATTGAAATTCAGAAAAATCTAATTGAATTGTCAAAATGACAGCCGTTTTAAACAGTTTTTTGTTCATATCTCGTGTGCTATTCAACTTATAACACACTAAATAAAAACTTGCATATAAATGTAATGGTATCAGTCCCATTACTCTACAGTGACAAATACCGAATTTATTGTCAAAAAATATAGTTACGAGATCCAGCAAAACTTAGACACACACCCGAGCATAGAAAATCGAGGCTTCTTCATATGTGTATAGCATTAAGGCTCACAAGGGCTGACATGAACGAAATGAGTGGAGACTTCGTAATATATATACACAAATACAAGGTTCAGAAAACCTGTGTAACAACTGTTTTAAACATAGGCCTACTTACTCTATTGGGTAAGACCACTTAATGTACCTATACAATTTGACATTTCCTACAATGCCAAAAAACAACTTTTGAGCATTACATTTAGAACATCTCCTTGTATTACATTATATGATGCAGCTGGGTAATTATCATGATGGACCCATCAACTTGTTCTTCATTTGTATTGGCTGCGATTTCCAATATGGGGAACATAGCGACATGCAGTTTGCAAGGTTGATCACTACTCATTAAAATTATGTATCACTCTATAGATCTTTGTGGGTACAAGCTTGGTGATCCCGTGGGACCAAGCTGAAGTTATACCTTTTTTCACATTGTCTTGGGTTAGATCCCTCACTTTCATCTTTCCTATCAGTCTTTCTTGACCAACTCTTGTTCTTTTTCAACACTGACGTTATTAGAGTATTGGAGGACTAGGGGTCTTTATTTTGATCTATCTTCTTTTCTTTTTAAAGGAAAGATAACTGTGAGATTTTTTACCTTTAAACAACAGGAAAAAAAATATTTGACTTCTCACCCAAAAACCATTTTTTAGAAGACAGGTTTAATATTGCTAACTTATATAGTGCAATAAATTTTACCAAAGTTGTAATGCAATGCTCATGAGTAGGCAAGAGTTTAAATAGATTGAATTCATTAACTACAGTAGGCCTCTATTCATTACTTGGATATTGTACAATTTACCATACCTAATTCTCTATTTAAACTTGATTACTTGCTATTTGTACTTTATTCTGAATAGATTTACTACGCTTGTGATGACATCATTCCTATTCATCTATATAAATGCTTCCTATTGTAAGCCTCTCTATTGTGAACAGTTAGATTATTTGCAATTGTTCTAGCCTTAAATAAGGATATTGGTGACATTAAGTGTCTAAATGTATTTGCAGATTACAATGCAACACTTCATTTTCTCTAAAAAAAAAGCAAATCAAACATTTAAGATGAAATCAATTAAACCTACATAAAAAAGTAAATGAAATCTTCAAAATATATATATATATTTTTTTAAACTAAATTCTTTGAGAGAAAGTGGTTGGGATTAAATCCCTCAGTTTATTTTAAAATGATGTGTTAAAATGATTATGAAACCACTGGCTTACTTTGTAAATCATTTGAAATTGGTGTTTTTCTATGCTAAAATATGGTAATATAGTTTCTATGTCCAAGGGTGGAGATATTGGCGCATTAAATAATTATAGACCGGTTTCCTTACTACAGCTATTTCAAAATTTTTGTAAGGGCAATGTATGATAAAGTGGTTGGGCATCTCGAGAGTTTTAATATATTAGATTGGATTTAGAAGTGGGAAAAACATTACTCAAACTTTGTATAAATTTAATTAAGGGGTAGATAGCGGAAGCAATTGATGGATCAAGTTTTGCTGTTTATGCATTTCTTGATTTATCAAGAAAGCATTTGACTGTGTTGACCAAAATATACTACTTAGGAAGATGTTCTATTATGAGATAGAGTGTAAGGTACTGAGTGGTTCTCTTCCTATCGTGTGTAAAAGTAGGTTTAAAAAAGTTAATGCTAGTGTACCTCAAGGTTCAATTTTGGAGCTAATGGTTTTTATCATCTATCTTAATGACTTGCCTCTAAGTATAGAGCACTTGAAATAGTTTCTTTTCACTGATGATATAACTTCAGTTATAATAAATTCATATAAGGAAATATTAAAATTGGATCTAAAATGTGATCTCGATGCCATCAAAAGATGGTTTGAAGCGAGTGGTCTTCTTTTGAATTCAGAAAAGGCTCATCTGATTAATTTTCAACTCAATTATAAAAAAAAAAATTGCTCAAGATAATGACGACTATCTGCATACTGTTAAAATAGATTCAAGTTGTATAAAATTTCTTGGAATTAAAGTTTATAGTACACTTACATGGCGACAAGATATTTTAGACTTCATTAGTTTTTGTTATCATTCATATTGAATGGAAATAAATTTTACTTATTCATTTCTAAAAAATTTTAGGAAAATCTCATCTACATGCTTTTTATGGCAAATACAGAGTTATTCAAAAATGAACAGTCATTTTTATACACCAATGAAATTGAAACTACATAATTTATACCGGTCATGTTGGCATTACTGGGCAGCTAATATACTAAAGTTTTATTTTAACAGCTGATTGTTGGAACATTGTTGCAAGACAACTCTTAATTTTGTTATTTAAAAAAGGGTAATAATAGCGTTGAGAAGGCTTTTTGTGTGCTTGAACTATAGAAAACTCAATCACTTACTTCAATGCAACGCAGTTTTAGGACACACTTTTTTAAAAAAAAAACCCCCCACAACATAGGCAGTCTATTTATGATTGGCACAAGAAATTCAAAAATACAGGATGTTTGTGCAAATCAAAAAGAACTGGGATGCCATCGCTGGAAGATGATTGTATGCAACAGGTTCAAGCTTCTATCCTGCGCAGTCCAAAAAAGTCAATGTCCAGGATAAGTGTAGAACTTAATATTTCACAGCCAACTGTATGGAGAATTTTGAGAAATTGTCTAAAGATGAAATCTTACAAGCTGCAGCTGTTGCAAACATTATGTGTTGATAATAAGGAGAAAAGTTTGGGATTCTGTATTGACTTCCAGACACGTTTTGATGATCCAGACACCAATGGATTCATTGATCGACTAATCTTTTGTGACGAATCAACGTTTCATATTAGTGGAAAGGTTAACAAACACAATGTGCGTATCTGGGGAACAGAAAATCTTAGAGTAATTGTTGAACATGAGAGGAATTCTCCTAAGCTATACGTCTTTTTTGCTGTATGAACGGAAAAGATATACGAGCCTTTCTTCTTTCAAGACAGAACGGTCAGGGGCTCATCCTACTTGGACATGCTGACTAGAATGGCTTATCTCTCGACTAGAGGAAGACAGTGATGACATATTTGTTTAAGTTGCAGCTCTGCAGCATTGGCACCATGATGTCAGAGAATATATCGATGTGCAATTACCAGATCGCTGGATTGGTTTTACAATGTATTATGATGCATATACAACTGATGACAATACGCCACTAATGTGTTGGCCAACTCGCAGTCTTTCTGTGGGGTTACGTTAAAGATCAAGTGTTTATTCTCCCATTACCATTGAGCCTCTTGGAATTAATGCAGGGTATAACAAGAGCTATAGAGTGTTGACGTCAATACCCTTAACAGAGTCTGGCCAGAACTTTACTATCGAATTGATGTCTGTCATATAACCTGTGAGGCTCATATGGAATATCTATAACACTGTACAAAAAACTTTGAAATGTCTTCTTTATAATGCTACTATTTATTTTTTTCTGATGATTAAAACCATTTTACTATGTTAATTAAAAAGATTCTATTTCTTTTTGAATAAACCTGTGTATAAATTTTTCTTTTTTAAACTATATAAAAACATTGAACGTAGCTGTTGTTTACTAGTACTCTTTTCAAGGAAATTTCTTTCTCTTTTTTTCTAAGTAGCCTTCTTCTGATTGTTATTACTTTTTACTATTAGTACATAGTAGGGGATAGAGAGAAAGTTATATGATGGGTAAAAAAATTCAATGTCTAGTTTATTTGCGGATTTTTAATATACAACAGTATTCAAATAGTACACAAAAAGATAGACTATCACAAAATAAATAAACTCAAGGGACTAAAATACTTTTGTGGTGATTTTATATCTCCCAGTAGTTGGTTTATTATTAAGATATCTTTGTATTATCAAAATGCGATAAAAAACTATATAGAGGAAAATGGGAATAAATATTCAAACTTGATAATTTACTTATTTGGGAAGTTCTGTTTTGTAGTGACAAAAAATTGTATTGTTAAATATACAATAAAGTGTTGTAATTAGATGCAGAATCTCAATTTGCATGACCTTTTTTTTTTCTTGTTTAAAGTCCAAAAACCTCTCAGTCATCATAAACTTATAGAAAGAAAAAAAGAAGAAAATAGTCTGAAATAAAGACTCCTAATTCTTGAATACTCAAGAGCACCAGGTTTGGAATAAGAGATGGTGAAGAGTGGCGAAATAAGAAAGATGAAAGAGAGGGATTTAACTGAAAATTATATGAAGAAAAATTTAGATCCAGCCAGAGTTCCTCGGGTTTGCCACACTAGTATATGCTATGATAGAGGCTCTTAGGGTTCAGACTGTATAAAATGAACTATAAAAGCTATTGCCTAATCTATAAGTAACATTCTTAAATGACTGGTTAAAGAATTTTTTAACAGATTGTGCTATAGATCATAATAAAAGAACAATAATGTCCGTCTATGTGACTTTTTTAATAATAAAGTAGTTACTTACTTTATAATCATATGACGCGTTTCGGAACTCCTTCCATCTTCAGAAAATCGCTCTGCTGAGGTCGTTAAAACATTAAAATAAATTATTACACAACACATATATCGCAATACATATACACATACAAGCGCACATTAACACAGAAAATATCAACGCGTGTGCACACCATCGAATACGTTTAATACACTGATCCCTAACCTGCAGTACCGCTTATTGTTTGTGTTTCTTATCTATTCCTCTAGCAAAGTCGTACATTAAGTTGGACTTAAAATTCAATTCACATATGCAAGAAGAGCAAACAAATGGACGCACTAGAGGAATATGAAATATATAAAGCGCAGTTAAAAAGTCCAGAACATATGTTGAATGACCAATTGAATTTTAAGTCCAACTTAATGTACGACTTTGCTAGAGGAATAGATAAGAAACACAAACAATAAGCGGTACTGCAGGTTAGGGATCAGTGTATTAAACGTATTCGATGGTGTGCACATGCGTTGATATTTTCTGTGTTAATGTGCGCGTGTATGTGTATATGTATTGCGATATATGTGTTGTGTAATAATTTATTTTAATGTTTTAACGACCTCAGCAGAGCGATTTTCTGAAGATGGAACGAGTTCCGAAACGCGTCATATGATTATAAAGTAAGTAACTACTTTATTATTAAAAAAGTCACATAGACGGACATTATTGTTCCTTCAATTAAATAGGTTATAATGTTTATGAGAAAAAGTAACCTCAGTGTTCGTACGACGGATAAACGTAGAGATTTTTAATCTAGAGTCTATCAAATGTCCAAGGAGCACTGTTACAATATTCACAATAAAGAAAATAATAATTTTTCCTTATCTAGAGTCTATAATTGATTTGTTTTCTTCTTTTTTATCTGTAATAAAAACAAACAAAATTTCATTTTCAAGATTTACTAATCATAATAAAATATTATATAGATTAGCTTCAAATGAGAGGTTAAAGGGTTAAACTCCCCAAAGCACTGCAGCCATTGGCCTATTGTGCAATTTAAACCTCTTAATTCTAGGTCAGTAGATTAATCCCTCTATAAATTTTAGTAGTCCACTAGTCTCACTAGCTCCTCCAATGAGAATTCATCAGGAGTTTAGAAGCCAAACATTCTATGCCTCTTTCTGGCAAGAGCCTCATAATCATAGATTATAAAATATGGCCTGCGGTTTTCTTATCTAACCTGCATAGCCTACACACTGTTTCCCCGTGGTATACTCCTATCATATGCAAGTGCACCCTCAGACCAGTGTCCCATAATAAGTTCTGTGATTCACCTGAATTGCCTTCTACCCAAGGTTAGTACTGTCCCTCAAAGTCTACCTGAAGGAACTTCTCTCAATAGTAATTTACTCTCCTAAGACTATCCCATCTTTGCTGGTGTTTTGTCAGAATCCACTTATTAATGGCCGTCTTGGGTATAGGTATCCCTATTGCCTGCTCAGGTCCTACGAACTCAGATGCAGATTGTTGTTTAGCCAATCTATTAACTTCTTCGTTTTCCTCAACACCCTTGTGTGCCCCAGTATCCAATGTAAAGTTTTCCAGAGACAGAATATTGAGATTGTCCCAGCATTCCCAAACTAAACTAGATTTTATAATAGTACTTGTTTGATAAAGTGTCTTCCTATGTCTTTGGAATCACCGGTGTACCGCACCAGATCCCCTGAATTACCTAACACACAATCCTCCTCCCTATAGGTAAGTTCGACTTAAATGGTTTTGAAAACAAGTCTCTAGTTAGTATCTCATCTTATTGCTGCCCATTTACGGGAAGCCATTGTAGTTCAGGTGGTCGAATGTTCCCGTAATTCTGACAATGCCCCAAGAGTGAGGTTCTCCAGATACTGCTACACTGTAACCTATATGTTCCCTTCTGTGCCTCCGCCATTATAAAATCAATAGGTGATCTCCCTAGTATGATCTCTATTGTCGCTGTTGGTATCATGATCAGAGCTGTTTTGGCCCCCCTGCTTGATTTTAATCCAGCACACCACGGCACATCATGGGTCTTAAAATCTCAGTGTAAATGTATTTCATCATAGCTGTTCTTAATCCCCTCATTTTTTTCGCAAATCTTCTTACCGGCACTAATGATATATTGGATTTTCCGTTAGTGTGGATTCCAGGTTAATTTGGTGTCAACTACCAATCCTAGATAATTAACCTTATTCGGTCTTGAAACTGTCTTCCCAAAGAGTTTAAATTTGAAATAGTCCTCTTTCTTATAAATGGAATCAGCATCATGTTGCTTGCGTTTACCTTTAAGTTCTTATGACACCAGGCCTCTACTAGTGATAAAGCTCTTTTCATTAGATCCATCCCTGTATTCCCATACTATCATCAGATAAGCACCACTCTGCAAATCCTCTAGTACTATCCTAATTGTAACCCTCCAGGAGTGAGTCACTTACAAGGCACCACAAGTGGGACTTTGGCTACAGCGGTCCTCCCAGTCAACATGTCCCTCACCTATTCACATATGGTTTTGGTAACTCTATGTTTTAATAGAGAATGAAATCATGGGAACCATTGTTAAAAGCTCCCTTGATGCCAAGAAAGATGCTGAGGGCATGTTCTCTGTTTGGAAGAGTCTCTTCCAATCTTTGTACTAGATCGTAGTGCACTTTCATAATTTTTACCGATGAATAACCATGCCGACTCACATGCAGTGGGATCATAACCCCCATGTACATTTGTCTCTACTAGTTTCTTTAGAGTCTTCAGAATGAAAGAAGTCAGACTAATCGTTCTATAAGCCTTGACCTCATCATATGATATGCACCCTGGCTTAGGAATAAAAACCACTCTGTTCCTTCCATACTTGAGGTACTTAGTAACTAAATTAACCCGGTACAATCAACACGAAATAAGGGTAATATATTCCTCCCAATTTTGCAGTAAGGACAGAAAAAAATTCATCTGGGCCCTGCGATTTAAATGGGTTAAACTAATTATTAACCAACTTGATTTTATCAGTGTCAATTATCTGATTTGCGTTTCGCCTATCCTCCCTAATTGGATTCTTTCAGGAGATATCTGATCCTTGCTCCATTGTCCACCTATATTAAATTACAAAAGCTGAAGTGGTAAGGTCATGTGCGGCCTATGAATGAGGGTTGACAAGTAGCAAGGATTTTTAGGGACACTTTGTTGGGCGGTCGAGTGAGTTGTAGATTAGTATAAAGTGGTAAGATTCAGTGGAAAAAAGAAGAGGATATAAGGAAGTTGAACATCCACTTCAAGGAAGACAGGATTCAGATGCTTCTAAAAGCCATGGACCATTTCGGTTTGTAGTACCAAACAACAAAGAAAAGAACAATAAGTATCATGTGATTTCTGGTGGCCCTGGGTTAAACAAATTTAAACTTGTAAACCATTAGATCAAAATAAAGTCATAGTCATATATTCATTTTGAAATTCTAACAGGAAGTATCTGTTTTGCCTGTCTCCAATACCAATTTTTCTATTAATAATATGAATTTCACATTTTGTTTTTAGGAGTTTGGAGCTCATGAAGAGAAAGAGGAGAAACCCAGCAAAGAAGAATATGCTGTTGCCAAATTTTTAAGGAAAAATGTGATTAAGAAAAGAACCAAATTTCTAAACCACAATGTGGAATATTTTACTGGTTAGTAACGCAGTATTATTTATATTGTACTGTTGTATTTTGTGTAATTATATCTTATTTAAAGTGTAGCAATTATCTTCTTTGTGCAGCCATATATTTTGTAATGTATAACTTGACCCAGTGTGTGCGTTGGACTAAAACATTAATAGAAATTAACCCTTTGCATGCCACTGAAAAACCTGTAAATTATGAGTTTACGCTCTTTTTTGTTAATTTTTTTTTTCTGAAGACTGAAGGTTTTATGAAAAATAAGAAAATCAGTTTTATGTATTTTTTTTCTACAAAAATTCAAACAATATAAACAAACATATAAAAACATTATCTCTGACATTATGTTTGTGTAAATGTTGCAAAAACGTGTCTTTTCTCTTTTGATATATGGGACTACAAATTTTTTCCTGTAAATAGCTATTTACTTGATCATCAAAAAGGTAAATAAATGTAAAGAAGCTAAAGAAATTGTAAATACAGTGTGTTAATCCGAATATTTCTTAAGTGAACATTAACAAAATTTTTGTTTTAAATTCAAATCTATTACATCAAATATACACTCAAAAACAAAATTCAACACAGACAATAAAGAATTAGTGAGCAACAAAATACTTCATCTCACAGTAGACATTTCACATAATTCAGAAAAGTGAGTCAGAGCAAATAGGTGTTAAATCAAAAAAGTGCAACATGACAACTTCATAATGCCACGTTGGCTGTTCTGACGTTGTTTGGATTAACACATCATACTGTATTAATTTTTTTAAATCCACTTTCAAAAACACTATTATTTGGTTTACTTTGTAAAATAAATGGTGTAACAGCACAAGTTATGTTGTTGGTAATCAATATTTTTGTTTTATTTCGTATTTACTTATGGAAAAAAGTTACTAGGAATGTAAAGTAAAAAGGGAAGATTTAATAGAGATTATAATTTGTGTTCATTATCCTGTATACAAAATCATAAAAAACTGAATCGTTAGGCTTAGTCATTAACTAAGTTAATTTTTTTTTTAAACTATCTATTTCCAAACAAAAATTCTTTGAAATGTTTTAAAATTACAATGTAAACAAAACAAAAATTATAAAGAATACAGAATTAAAAAGAATGAGAACGACACCAGAAAACATATCCAAGCCAAGATCATTGCCATAGCAACACATGGTATCGGCTTCAAAACTAAAACAATCAGTCTTGCTGTCTACAGATATTAAACTTTTACTTGCCTTGACTCTGTTGAATGACTCTTGAACTTCATACTACACAATACCTTGAAATGAGTTCTTGTGGCAATCCAGATGTTTATTGTGAAATATTATTTTCTTTTATTTGATGATAAAAGAAATATATTTTGTTATAATTATATTTTAAGCACAGACTTGCTTTTAAACAATATATTACAATCTTGTTGAGCACTGTAGTGAAATTCACATTAATAATTCGAATTTGCCCCTAACCACAATCACTAGAAACTTAATAAAACACAATAACTTGACAAAGGGCTAGCCCAAGCCTCTACCTTACTGGTCAACTGATCTGTGGAGTGGGAGGGATTTTAGCTTGCACTCAGGTTATCATAGTTTTAGGTTTAATTTTATTTCATTAGTAGATATGTAAGGTTAGATTTAGTTTATAAGCAAGACCCTCCGATGATGATAACCATGTTATCGAAATGTACATCAGGGCATTAAGTGGAAATAATTAATAAAGAACAATTAATCAAATAATTGTTTCTAGTGATTGTGGTTAGGGGCAAATTCGAATTATTAAACAATATATTGTTGTTTTTTTTTACACTTGATAAACAAAACTATGTTTTCTCATCATTAAAATTCATGAAATGAATGTTGGGTCCTAGTACACTTACATGTCACAGCTTACTAAATCTACTCTACACTAGTACATCTAATTCAATATATTATTATTTTTAGGTTCTAAAGCCGTGGATGCTCTCTTGGAAAATTCGCCTTGGACTAAGCCAAGTAAAGCTGGTGAAGAATCTTTATTTACCAATCGAGCAGATATTATAGAGTTCTTGGACAAGTAAGTAGAATTACTTATATAGGAGGTTCAGTTATAAGGCGAACTTAGATAAAAAATTATAATTTTATCGTCTTCATTGCAACCCAAAATGGATTTATGTTGGAATATATGACCCAACCTGAATTCCCTCGTTTTGTATTTGGACAAATCCAAGATTTCTGTCATCAGTGTCCTTCTGAAAATTAGAGTAATAAGCAACTACAATGTGTACCCTAAGAATCTAAATATACAGAATATTTCCAAAAAGGTTTTACATCTTCAGAAGTATGTAACAATTTATTTAGATAATTTACAGAATCGTCTTAGGTGTCATTTTAAAGCAAAACATCAAGTTTTTCATTTAACAGCATTTTGGTTCGATGTAAACTACCATTTGTGTTACGCCAGACATCCCACCATGAGTCAAATTCTTGACAAATTCGAACCAGTATATTAGGCGTCACTTCTGCAGCTGTGGTGTAAATTCGATTTCTCAGTTCAAGAAGATTGGCAACTAAAGGTGGAACTCTATCATTTAATTAAACCCCCATAAAAAAAAATCTAGAGGAGTCAAATCAGGTGAACGAAGCAGCCTAGCTATTGGTCCTACATGATTAATTTACCGACCTGGGAATTTTTTAGGAATTCTCGGACTTCTGTGCAATGTGAGATGGAACTCAGGGTTGCTGGTCGTTGAAGTAATCCATCTTCGTCTAAATGTGGAATGAAATTTTTTTGACCATATCCAGATACAGTACAGTCTCTATAATCCGGCAATTCAATACTCTGGCACGTCCAGTAATCCGGCGCTGTGTTCCCTGCGATGAGTCAGTAAATTTTCATGTTTTAGACTGGTGAAACATTAAAAGCGTGAGTCTCCACAACAACAGTAGTACGTCGGCGTCTGCTACGGGTAGTTGCATACAGTGCGATTGTCACGAGTGAGTAAGTGAAGGCCGTGTTGTGAGTACAATGCAATCTACAAGTACAGTGCGATGTCGAGAAAACGTAACCATGTTACGGATTCGGCGCTCTGTGCCTACGCAACTGCAATAATGGGCGGAAGAAAATGGAGCTTCGGCTTCTGACATATTTACACGTACGAGATTCCAGGAAAATGATTTAAAACTTTCCTTTAATGCAGAAAAGGATTAAGAACTATTTTTCTGTTGTTTAAGTAAATGTAAAGTATTTTGCGTATTTAGTGATTGACTTTGATTTGTTAATTGATTAAAATACTGTACTGTACCTTGCTGTTTCATGTCACAGTTTATTTTTCATAATAATTAACAAAATTTCATTATACAGTAGTTAAAACGATTATTGTCATAGTTTTCGTAAGAAATAAAAGTGCAGTTTATTGTTAAATTTCTTTTTTTTAATTCACCTCCACTAATCCGGCATTTTCGACAATCCGGCCCTACTAATCCCCATATAGGGCCGGATTAACAAGATCTGTATATGATGTTTCCATAACTATTGTATCAACTAAAATCAATAAATATTCAGTTTAAAATATCAATAGTTCATTTGGATGTTTTTATTAAGTATAAAATAAAGCAAAAGCTTAAAGTTTCAAATATTTAATAGTATAAATGAGCTACAATTGTTTAGCCTTGTGGCATCATCGGGCAACTGATAATTTACAGGTATAGACAACTATTTAAACATAAGTACTGGAAACTGAAATACAATAGAGAAATCGGGAAAGGTAGGGGGAGGACCTAGCAGGTATTACTTTATCCTTGAATATGGAGTTTCGACAAGAAATATCTGCTATTACATTAAAGTTGTTTTATTAAGTGTTTAAAAATATATTACTACAAAGTAAAGTAGATAGTAAAATTTCTGGCACAAAAGGTTTTGTTTGTTTACTTCTCCATTACATTGTGCTATCTAAAACCATTCTACAATACCGCAAAGCACGTTATATCGAGATATCACAACTTTTTGTCTGGATTTGGCCGTATTTTATGATATTTTCTAATAGCCACATTAGTTCAGATATCATAGGGTTTCTCTAGGGACTAAAAATCTGTAGATTCATTTAAAATACAAATTTTAGGATCATTACTTTACTTCGTTTACTTCAATTCTTTAACTTGTATTATTCTTCATTTTTAATTGTTTAAAACTAGTAAAGTTTCTGAACCACTAATGTAGACTACTTTTCTAGTAAACACCTTTTATGTAGTCATAATTGTCGTCTTTTTTTGTTATTAACACTTAGCTACAAGTTTCACTCCTGTAATATTTCACATTTTTTATGTATTTGGGTCGGGTTAGTACCTTTTTCGGTAAGTGAACTGTAGCTAAATATGACTTATGTCATACAGGTCTCACTATCACGTATCGGACAGACGGACAAGATTTCAAAATTGGTTAATGTTGCAGAACAGCGAGTAATTGTATTGTATGGATAAAAAAATATGTTAGATAATAATTAAAATAATACATTTAGGTATTTTATGTATAAAAGTTTTTGGTTAAAATTTGTAAAAAGAAGTACCAAAAATGTGTTTAAAACAGAGCAGTTTTAGTGCAGCATCAGTAAAAATGCATCTACCATTTCTAATTGCCTAAAAAGGTAACCAATGGGACTCTTTAGTTGAAATTTCAGAGACGGCACAACCTGTACTACCATGGTCGAGGGAAGTCATATTTGACTTTTTCTCTGTCAATACGAACTTCTCATTAGGCTGATCGCCTCAGACTTCGCTTCGAGAGAGCAACACCTCGATAAAAGAACTGTTTCACTTAACATAGTTTTCTAAGTTGAATTATAATAAATTCAGGGCTGACATCTTTGGTATAAGATGCCTATGTTATTGTTTAAATTTGAATATTTCAGTTGAAAAATATTAAAGAACTTATTAGGCCTACATGAAATCGAACTGTTTAAATTATCACTATCAGTCACCCTTTGTTGAAGTAATTTCTAGATAAACTTTACATATTGGAAGAAATAAACAATTAAGATTGATACATTTTTGCAAATTTTATAAAAGACTAATTAGTAATATGAAGAAAGACAATTATATTTTTTTTAAGCAAATATTGATTTAGAATAAATCTTAAACTATGATATAATGTGTGTAGACAGTCATAAACATTGAACTAATTTAGCTTCTAAGAATTTATATATTTATTGATGTTGTATGCATGTAAATGTTTATGTATTTCAGATAACCTGTGGTTTTTTCATAGTGTAAGTACAATTTTCTGTCAGAATTCACGATCCCTGGGTTTTTTTTTTTTTTTTTTTTTTTTTTTAATAAAGTGTCTGTACTTCTTACAGACTGGCACCTAACTTATGAAGATTAAATTCAAATTCAATAAAAATATTAAAATCTTCTTTTCTTTTTTAGAACAGCAGGAAAGAATAAAATTATTATTACTCTCCACAAAGGCAGCATCTTTAGGATAGTCAATTATGAATAAAGTATCACATATTACACATCACATAACACTAATACACATATAAAAACATATCTTGAATATTTATTGTTCACAAACTTTTGTAATAAATATCAATGACATCCTGCAGGTATGGTACTGACCAGAAAGCTGATTTAAAAAGTAGTTGTTTGGGACTTATCAGTTTTGTACTTTCAACAGAGGAAATCTTGTGGGTCTGTTTGAATTTTGTTGTTCATTCAAAAGCAGTTTGAAGTGAAATTAAATTTTCCATTTAATATATTGTCTTGGTTAATTTTGTGACACCTATAAATTGTGTAATCTTATATTATATCCTTTTTGTGTCCTTTATTTAGTTTATGTAATACAGTCATGTTGTCCTAAATGCTGGTTATCTGTTAAATATTCTGCAAATCTGGAAACTACCTTTGTGTTTTTTTTACTCGGTATATGTTTTTTTAAATCTTTCTTTGAATATTCTGCCTGTCAGTCCAATATATTGTTTATCTCAATCATTGCAGTTTAGTTTGATTACTTCTTCGTTGAAACATTGCCTTGTGTTGCATGGAAAAATCTATTTTCATTTCAATTATATACTAAGAAATGTATAATTATAATCAGTAGTTTGTATTTGTTTTTGCAATTTTTTTAGAATTAAATCCAAGTTAAAATTTTTTGTTTGATTTAGGATGTTGAGGCATAAGTTTTTCCATCGCGCAAAAAAAGTACCAGTCACAGAGCAAGAATTACGAGCAAAACTTAAGAAGAAGGAAAAGAAAGATGACAAGAAACCCGATGATAAAAAGAAAAAAGAAGAGGAAGCTGCCGAGAGTAGTCATGCTGAAGGAAAGGAAATTCAACCACAGGTGAAAAAATAGTTTTTTTCTTATCTTTCGAGGCTGGCATCGATTTATGATATGTATGGGAGAATATGAATGGGTTAGTGTCAGAATTATGTTTCCTCATAACAATTATTAAATAGCATTATGTCATACATAAAAAATTAGGGTGAACATAAAAAATACATACTAACTTGTAAAATATCATTTTTCAATATGTTTTTAAAAACGAAGTGTTTATCTATCATTACAGTAGAACCCCTCTTAACCGGTCTAGTCGGGACTGACACCCGGGCCGGTTGCCCGTTTGGCCGGTTAATCAGAGGTTCCCCTGAAAAATCGGTTTTCGTTGAAAGAAAGCTTATTTAATCAGGTAGCGCTAAGTATTATGCAATTAAGATGTTATTGCAGCTCAATTTATTGTTCATAAATGTATCTTATATATTATGTTATGTATATTATACATCAAACATGAAAAAATTAAACACTACAAAGCTTTTTTACAGATTCCCCTCTGTCAAGTCTTTTGACACATTTAACCGCGTCTCAAACGAAACCAACACACACTTCCGTTGTTTTCGTAACTCACTCATTTTTATTTACTGTAATATACCCGTCAAAGACAAGAAGAAAACTGAAAAGAAATGTTATATTTTTCATAATGTATACTAAAATGATTCGTGGAAAAAAGCGGCCCATCAAACGTTTTTGTGGCTGTATGTCTGCTATACCGACGGGTGCCAATGCCGCGGTGTTTTTACGGCGCCGACAATGGGATACCGCTATCGACAAAGTCTTTGATATCGCCGACGCTTTGGTGCCGCGGTGTTTTTACGCCGCCGACAATGGGATACCGCTATCCACAAAGTCCTTTGATATCGTCGCCGCTTTGGTGTTTCAATTACAATTTATTTTCGGAAACTATCATCCAACCAGTACACTACGATATAGGCCGGTTAATCCGAGGCCGGTTAACAGAGGTTGTACTGTAACTCTAAAGTCAAATTGACTGTCTTCATAATTAGCAAACTTTTTGTTTAAAAACTTGCGGCCATCATTGCCTTTACAAAAAGGAAGAAAAACAGAATAAAATAGTGACTCCTACCCCTCAAATTCTCTAATAGTGTCAAGGTCAAGAAAGAACAAGAGAGACTTGATAGGAAAGAGAGTAATCTTTCCCAAGGCCATATGAAGAAGGTGTAGGATCTAGGGTCCCTCAAGATTGCTAAGTCCGTACTCACTAAACGTAAGCACCTGAGGGTGTAATTTAAATTGAACAAGTTTATATATCTTCATAAAGTCCATAAAACTCAATTTTGTTGTTTTTTTAAGATAAAACACTTCAAGAGGACAATAGTTCTTCAAGGCCTGATAGGAAAAATAAAATGAAGGGATCAAACCCATGACTAGATGAAGAAAGGTTTAAATCAAGCTAGAAAACCTTGAGGATTGTCACACCCATATTCATTATAAAGAAAAAACATAATACATCCTAAAGCCCTATATAAGTTAATTTTCTCATTTTTAAACTTATTATAATTTATTTAATTTAAAAAATTTACCTTGTAAACTTACTTGTAATTCACTCACTGATGTGATATGACATACATTTCTTTTCGTGTATATATATATATATATATATATATATATATAAATTTCTGTTAATTTTCTAACCTTGATTTGGTGTTTGTCACCAAACTAACCACAATGAATGTTTATAGACCTATAGGCAGGATGAAACCACTGAAAAACCATTTCAAACTGCATATATCTTGAAACCTAGCTCACATGAAAAAATTTGAGATTTTAGGATTAAACCATAAGTTTTTCAATGGTAACTTATTACCAAAAATGGTCTCTCTTTTTTTCAAGAGTCGAGAGACCACAAGTATCCTCTTTCTACTACGACCCCAAATTGATCTATTATGGAAAAACCCTCTTCAATTCTTTGGCTTCCGCAGGTACTCAACTCTTCTCACTTGCGAAGCAAGAGTGGACAACTGGTTTCCCTTCATTTCGTATAAATTGTTCTCCTTTTTATTTATATAGATAGTTATTCCAAATAATGTCAAATTACTCTTATAGCTTGAAGTCGGATACCTATCAAAGCCCTATGTTTCCATGCTTTAGATCACAATAGAAATTGTAATCTCTTCCCTACATCCGGTAACGAATTTACTGACTTTAACATTACTTACTACTACTTCTTAGCATGTGTTGTAAAACTTAGTGAGTACTTTACCAAACACACATTCACTGAATTTATCAACTTCTAATACAATTTAACCCCTCCAAATTTGAATTTGATTAATGAACTTGGATATTCTTTTAGGCCAATTTGTAAATAAGATTTTTAAATAATCGTCTCCCAACCATGCAATAATCTGCCTTAACTTAGACAGACCACATCGGTTGGTATTTTCTTCAGAGTCTTTTACCCAGCCTCTGTCCAAGACACAAATTTCCTACTTTTCCTATCAATCAACTGACTAGAGATGAACTCATTAATTTGAAAGCTTCTAGAAGGTTTTTCCTTAGTCGACGGAAGCAATACATATGTTTTGGTTTGAACAGTGTTGTCAGATCTCTTCTATGATTCAATCTAACAGGGTTGTCAGATTGACCATATTATTCATTTTGTATTTAACCTCTTAAACCTGAAATTTTCTTATAATTAGACACATGTTCCTGACCATTTTATGTAGAAATAATTACAATTACGTAAATTATCCCTAAATTATGTAATTTAACGAGAATTCTCGCTTGGAATATCTTGTTCCATATTAAGTTATCAATCCAAAGTACAATATTTCACTGATAATCTGATATAACCACTAACAGGATTATACTACTGGTTACTAACATCGCAATCGCCAATTATTATAAAATTTCATTTTACTTTGACTTTGAAAAAGATAACGCATAAATGTGAAACATTCCAAAATACATGTATTGTACAATTACTAATGAGAAAATGTATTTGTTTTATAGGAAGACAGGGAGAAGAAAAAACGTAAAATCCGTTTGGAAATGCACTACGACCAATATTTTGAAGATTGTTTGGATGCGTACGTATGGATCTATGATCCCATACCTGCTTACTATTGGCTCGTAGGTGCTTTACTTGTACTGGGTGCTATTGGCATTTGTATGTTTCCACTTTGGCCTCCAACAGTCAGGTACATCTTATGTTAATTTCAACATTTCTTTTAAAGTTAATTTTTTTAGATGCAACATTTGTTCAGAGAAAAAACTTATGTTTTGTTTCAGACCTAAGACCAAATTTATAAAAATAAACAATGCAAAAAGATTTTATTAAATTTTTCATATACTTGTTCACAAATATTTCAACAAATACAATTTTTATAATTATTAAAGTATGATGCAAGCAAAACAAGTTTAGGGTTTATTCAAATATGATGTTGTTTGCTAATACTCTGTAACTCGGATCCTCCATTTAGCATCCCAAAAGTATTTTGTCAGTTGAGTTGTTTTATCTCCTTGAATTTTGGTTATGGTTGGACAGAAGTAGATGTTCTCCATTCATGACAGTATCCAGTTGTTTGCTTAAGGATCAGTACGGTGAAGTCTATGGAGATAAGCAGGCAAACCGTCATGACTATTTAAAACATTGCCACAGCTCTTTCGTAGAAAATCAGGAAACAGATATGTGTATTCAGTGATGATAATCCATTCCTTGACTGCACAGTTAGTTTTAAAATCTTCATTTTGTTTTGTTCTAATATGTTGAATTTCTAATTTAGAAGAATGATATGGAATATTTTGGGTTTATTTAATTGTTTAATCTGTATGCCTTTCTACAGACAGTATATCTGCTTGTTCATTTCTTTCGATACCTATATATGTGATGGTATCCATTGAAAGGTTTTCTATTTTCCAAGATTCTGTAACATATTCAGTGAATGGTGTATTTTCCTTACTTTGCTGTCTCATGAGTATGAATCAGAAAGGATTACTACTTTGTCCATTCTATGTATAAAGTGGAATAGTTTTTGTAAACTTATATTGATGGCTTCAACCTCTCTCTATCATAGTGGTGTTGTTTTTGGTCTTAAAGATATATAAAAACTGAACAATTTGCAATGGATTCCTGCACCAACATTCCATATTTTATCCGTGATCATCTCAACATCTGTGAATATTTGCAACTAATCTTGTTCCAGTTATCGGGTATGGATTGTTTTCAAAGTTAACTGTTTTAAATGTAGTGATTTGAAATGTTTCTTATTTGAGATTATTTCAAGTAACTGTTCTTCATTTGATTTCAAGTTGAGATATAGTGTACGATGGTAGAAGTAAGTTTCAATCTCAGTAGTTGTTGTCAGGTTATATTTGAATAACTTTCTGACTAAAACCTTCATGGGTCTTTAGGGTGTATGTGGTCTTTGTTGTATGTTGTAAGAGAAATGAGTTGAAATTATGTTTTATGAGCTAACCCTATGTTCGGGCATCATTTTGTAAGCGTAGCTTATTTAATTCTTTATGTATTTTAATTAAATCAAGTAACTTTGGTTTGTAAGTCTGCGTTCTTACAAACTTAACATTAAATTTATTATATTATTTCACCTAAAGGGTAGGGTATCTATCTGTTTCGTACTTAACAATTACTCCTACAACATGGCACATGGTTAACACAATAATCTAGCCAAACATATTTGAAAAAACAAGAAATCTCCTTTTTATTGTCATGGAAAACAAAGACACTATCATATTTCTCAACAGGAGAATTATTAAAATCTAATATTCATTACTAAAAAATGTAAAATCATCAAACATACATAAAGTTCGAATTTTGAGTTCTTCACCATTCCTTCTTATTTCAATTGATCTAATGATTACTAATTTCTAATGTTCTTCACTTTACTCACAATTACCAGTCCATTACTATTTTAGTTTGTTTCAATATCACAACTACTTGAAATCCTCCATCTTTTCGTTGAAAGTGAGTCCGTCCAGTCGTCTCATAACGTGACTGTTCAATATTGAATCCTAACGAAGACTGAGACTGACTGCTGAACTAAGACTAACTAAGGCACGCTTCTTGTTGCTTGGCAAGACGGTAACGCTGAGGCTTATGGGAAATATTCCGTTTTAGAGTGTCCAAAAGGGGTTCGGCTTTCGAATTGCTTTCACCTTGCGCTGCATTAACTTAGAAGGTTATAATTTGTTCCATTTACGCGCACATTTTGAACTTACGTTTTCACTTGTATTGTTTTAAATTAGTAATCATTAGGTTACTATTATGTTGATTTGAAGATTGTTCAATTACACTTTACAATTACTTATTTTTATACAATGCTTATTATTTCTATTATTAGTTTCTATTTATTATTAATATTGAATGTTTAATTATTTTTATTAATTACTGGTTGGAAAGTGTCCCATACTTACAATGTTTTCCAATAATTATTTGATGGAGTTTTAGTTTGTCATACAAAATTAAAGCACTTTTTTTTCTCTCTCTTACATTATAATGGTAAGTTATATAATCTTTAATTATTGATATAAGACTTAACACATTGTGCATGGTTCATTTTTCACTAATAATGGCAACTAGCAATTTGACATTTATAGCAATAGTTTTGTTTTGTGGATGGTCATTTGAGAAGGTTTTGGACAGTTTATTAGATCGAAACTTTTTATTTTTAAACTTTGAAAAGTTATGTCATCTGATTATAACAAATACTACTATTTTTTACATATTCTAAGATACTTTTTACAATAAGAACTATTAACAATTTTTCAACAATAAATTCTGAATGTATTTTAAATTAATTCAGGATGGGAGTGTACTACCTAAGTGTAGCTGCCGCTGGTTTCCTTATGTTTATCATTGCTCTGGCTGCATTGCGATTGGTTGTCTTCTGTTTACTGTGGGTGATCACATTAGGAGCTCATCATCTGTGGCTTTTCCCTAATCTCACTGAAGACGTGGGATTCTTTGCCTCATTCTGGCCTCTATATCAGGTAAAGTTAACACTTTGTACAGTTGTCTTATTTCTTTTTATGATTTTTACAGCATCTCCTCACAAGTATTTACAGTGAATATCTAAAAATGTAATAGTTCTTGTAACTAGTTTATGATCACAGATTGTTTTACTTACACAGTTATTACTTACCCAACTGAAAAAGTTGTTTTTGACATGCCGTCTCTCCATTGTTGTCTCTACGTAAGCATTATAACTGCCACAAAAATTAATAGGAACATGAAATTTATTATACAGGCCTTTTAGCGTGCTCATTTAGAACTTTATTGAATTTTTTATATCTAATTCAAAATGGCCATCATTTTAATCAGTTTTTTGTTACTATCTCGTGTGTTATTCAACTTATAGTATTCTATTTTAAATCAATATTTGCAGACTTCAATTGTGCATGTAATGGCACCAATACCATCTTTATATGATGACAAATAGCGAAGTTATTGTCAAAAATGTAATTTCAAACCCTGACCTACCAAGAAAATGTGATATTCTTATCGTTAATGGATTCAGCAGTCACCAACACGAACGAAGTAAGTGGAGACTTTTTAATATATAGGGTTGTCCAAAAAGAAGTTACCACTTATATGGGATTGGCTTTTATTTTAATAACACATACTATGTACACAAGTCCAAAAGAAGCTACTGCACTCTTTCGACCTGTACTCCTTGGTTCTCAATGCCTGTGCGAAGTCTTTTCACCATACAGGTCATAGCTCGTATTTCCTTAGGTATAGAGCGGACAACTGTTGTTATGCGTTCTTTAATGTCAGTAGGTCTTGTAGGATACACCCATTCTTTTACCATTCCCCAAAGCCAGAAATCACATGGAGTCAATCTGGTGACCGTGCTGGCCAAACCAAAGGTCCACCTCTTCCAATCCAGTGTCTAGTAAATGTTTCATCCAGGTAATGTCGAACTGTTAATGAATAATTTGGTGGTGCACCATCTTGTTGGAAGTAACCTGATGTTAGATATGGAGGGGAAGTTAAACAACAAAATTCTGCAACAAATCTAGGTAAGAATTATCCGTTACAGTTTTATGATTAAAAAAATATGAACCAAGTACTCTAAACTTTGAAATACCGCACCATATGTTAACTTTCAGAGAGGATCGAGTGTGCTCTCTTAGTTCATGGGGGATAGTATGTACTCTAAATGATGCAATTGTGCTTATTCACGATGCCGCTGACATGAAATCTGGCTACACCTGGCATATTGAAAATGGCTTGCTTTTCTCTTTGAATGGTTTCATTGACGGCAGGTTTAAACACTTTTAAGTCTATTCCCTTTAGCTGAGATATAGGGTGGCTTCCTGGGCAAACTCCGTTGAATCCATAAAAAAATTTTAACTTCAGAAAAGAATAATGCAAATAATGCGTAATTTTAATTTTAATCAGTCACGTAAACCGTTATTTTTGTTTCTTTGTTTAAAATATGAAAAATAATGTTACTGTGTATTGATATTTATGAAATTTTAAAGATTTAAAAAAAAATAAACCTGAGTATTTTTGAAATAAATCAACATCACCATAATTATAACATACAGAAGATAATTCGGCAGTTTCCAATACACAAAATTAATATAATCTCGTATTCATTATTCTGGTTTGTACCTTTATGCAATACACATCTGGACATATAAAAAATGTTTTTCTGAGAATTTTCGGAGTTCCTCAAACACTATTTCATAGATTTTTTTTCTGCTGTCATGAAAATTTTTTATGTACTTTCAAAAATTTTAATGCATACTATAACTGTGGTTGTGTCTCTATATGTGTGTTTGTGTATTTATATAAATGTAATATTTATTAAGGGAAGTTATGATAAAATCAGAGAGGAAGAGTATTGTAAATGGATAGAGAGGGCAAGGCAGGCATGGTACAATACACTTTACCAGGAATTGTTAATGGATTTAGGATCAAATGCTTACATCAGGGAAAACTACGATTTATAAGCACAATTCACAGAATAAGACGTGGGAAACTTATATTTAATTATGGGTCACAAAGGGATGAGGGATATTGTTTATGCAATTCCAGACTAAAACAGAGCGTGAACATTTCTTAGTCTCATGCTCTCTATTACCAGAAAGTAGTTTGGCTGTTATAGATTAGGGAGTAATGAGGTATTAAACTCTCTAAATGAAAAAAAAAATATGTATATTTTGGTTGATTATATATGGGAGGCAAAAAAAAATGTAGAGTTATCTGAATTTAATTATTGATTGTGAATATTTTGTGTTTGTATTATTATTAAAACTATAATGTGTGTTATATAATACAGGGTTATATAATAAATGAATAAAAATAAATATTTCTTTACTATAATGTAATATAATATATTATAAAATAATATATTCCTTCAAGTTTTTTTTTTTTTTTGAAAAACTTCTTAAATTTGGAATAACTTTCTAAATGAAACAGAATTACCTCTTGGCTCTACTCAATTCAAGCTAATTGGTTAATTTGGAATATGGATGGTTATTAAAAAATAAATAAATAAAGACTAAATTCAGTTTCTTACTTTCTAGGTTCAAACATTAATAAATAATAGGATATGATGTTGTATTAACATAATAACATTACTTTTATTAGACTTTAACATACAATATTAATTCATAATTTGTTAAGATTTGACTCTCTTTTAGAGTTCATGAAATTTGTAATAAAGTTTGTAATATTATAGGCCTCTAGGCTTAGCTCAATTTAACAGAACACATTGACTCAAAGAATACAATATTAATTAGGCTAGATCTCGGGGTAGGCACTCGGCTGGCATGGTTGTGTTATACAACTATAACGCATAAATAAATTGAAATGATTAAAATTCTAAAAAAAAATTAATTAAAGTTCACAAGAAATGTTGAATTGATAATTTTGAAGTAGATACAAGCCTTTGAATTTGGTAAATGTTTAGAATAGTTAATTAACAGAGCATACCATGCTCTGTACAGTTCACACTGACTCTAATCACTAATTTAGACACAAATATTATAAAAGAAAACTTTGGATGTTAATTTGGCTTCTGTACTCTGGTCTCCACAATGTTACTCTCCTCTCTGATTTCTTTTAAAACATGGCGCCTCGTTGTGTTGCGGAGCGATATTTTTCTATTTTAAGTGAGATCGTTTGTTGAAACTGTTGGGGTTCTTCCGCGGCACCATATAGTACCGTTTTTTTTTTCTTCTTTTCTTGGCCATTGGCAATTTGGGGTTGTAATAATCATTTCTTGTATTCGTATTTGTTGTTTTGTATCAATTTGTTTATTAATTACACATTATTTAACTAATTTAAGGGTGATTTAGACCGCGTACATACATATCAGCTGATCTATCTTAATACAAGGTTGACTAAATGACTACATCAGTAACTTATTTCTTCTTCCTCAATATTTTACAATGTTTGCAATTAAAACTAACAGATGTTTTTGCATACAAATAATTTATAAGTAGTGGTATCTTAGAGTAATTTACAGTCTGATCGTTCTATTTAGTACTTCGAAATATGGTTACATATATTTTGGAAAATGGCCGTAGGCCGTTTTCGTGTTTAACATTGCAAACTCACTGTTCCTTATAAGTAGTGATTTGCTTTTAAATAAAGTTTGGGATCTTATGAAATGATTTTTAAATAAAGATATGTGATGTTATGGTTGTGTAGTGGTGTGGTTAATTTGTGTCAGCGTCTAAATTTCGAATGTTTACAATTTAGAGATAGGCCTATCTTACGTCTGCTTTAGGAATGATTTGTCTTGCAATTGAATGAATATGGGTGGTTTATTAATAATAGGTTGTATATAAATGTCTGCTATTAATACTTATGAATGTAGATCGTTGTGTTCTATGCTTAATTATCCAAATCGTCTATTTTTCATTTGACTTAGGTTATGTTGTTATTGGTTAATTTAGGCTAACTATCCTAACCTGTTGCATAAGTTATTGATGTGATTTGTACTGTTATAGTTATCATAAAAGAATGGTGGGGTTTTGAACATGATTTAAATAAAAACGGAATTACTTACAGTTAATGATGTTTATTACAGTTTTTTTACATAACTAATAAATTTTGATATGTGCGTCATTAGTCCTCGGAAAATCGATAATCAAGTTCTGCCCAAATATTAGTTGACATATCTTTGTTAACGGTTGTTATTGCTTCATTAATCCTGTTCTGTAACTGATTTAGTTCATAAATTTTATCTCAATAAACAATTTTTGATGTACCCCCACAAGAAGAAATCGCAAGGTGTCAAGTCTGGACTCCTTGGAGGCCAGCGTATAAGTCCTTGCCAGTTTCTCCATCGATGTCCAAACTTTTCATTGAAAGTGTCTGACAAATACACTAAAGTACGGGGGGGGGCTCAATCTTGTTGGAAATGAAGTTGTAAATGTTTACAAATTCATGCAGCTGAGGAAAACAATAATTGATTAACATATCAAGATACACAATTCCATTTATTGTTTTTTTAGCAAAGAGGAAAGGCCCTATCAGACGATTTTTCATCACACGACACCAAACATTAACTTTAGGCGAGTCACATATTTTCTCAAAAGATGTTTCAGATACGTTACACTGAAATTACAGACTCGATTCAGCCAGCAACAAAACACACGTTGCTTTTTCTTTATTAGAGAACATAACACACTCCACACAGAACACTCTAGAAAACACAAAACACTCTACCACAACAATGCAAGAACTAATTTTGAGATTAAAACAGCTGTTAAACAAACTTTTGGGTTATAGGCTATCAGCGATGCCAATACAACACCACACAATTTCTCTACTGTCTTCGTATGAATTAATGAAACCCCACCATACTTTTATGATAATCCTGTATTATGTAAACCTATAACTTAAATAAGTAATAAAGTGTAACATATTTAAAATGTAGACTAAATGCTATATTACAAGAAAATAAAAGTAAAGTTTTATATACGCAATAACGACGATCAGAAAACCTGTGTAACAACTGTTTTTAAAAAACTTACTGTACTGAAAGACTTCTTGATCTACCAATACAATTTAACAAAAACATTTCTCAATAAAGCTGAAGAAATCAACTTTTGGATATTAATTAGATTTAGAGGATCTGTTAGTAGTCTGTTACGTTATATGATCGGGCTGGATAACCATAATAGCACCCAACAAGTTAAATTAATAAAAATCAGATCATGAAAAACATTACCAGAAATGTAAGCAGGTGTTAAATGAAAATGTATTTAATATTAACTATCCATTGTAGAATATTAATAAATTATAAATATATAAGTACAGATTTTGAATGGATAGGAGACACAAGCTTACTTTGGAAAGAGGTCCTTGGTATTACCTAGTAGTACACGGATAGGAAAACAATAAAATACTAAAGTTCTAAAATATTTCATAAACACTGTTCACTTTCTCAGTAGGGAGTATAAAAAGAAGACTTGAAGAACTTTAGTATTTTATTGTGTGTTTTCACGTTTGTGTATTACTTAGTAATACCAATGTAAGCTTGTGTCTCCTATCCATACAAAATCTAAACTAATAGACCATATGCCCTATTAAACTCTAACCTAAATATATAAGTACAGTATATTCACAACTATCCAGCCAAGGCTGTGGCGTACAAATATTAATTTGTATCCACAAATTTAGTCTATAAAACAGTTAAATTACAATACTTTTCCATCCCAAGGTCTTATGAAATATATGACTTCTGAGAGTTTTTACATGCTTTGGTATTGTTTTATTAGAAAAGAGATCACTTTAACTGTGTCGACAACACGCACAATTTTTTTTTTTTTTTCATTCTTGTACTTATATTGTTTTCAAATTTACATCATCTTACATTTCTTCTATATGGTATACTTTCAAAATAATGACCAAATAAACAATTTCTATTATTGTTAGGTTATCAGATTCTTAGATAATGCAGACCACAAGAATTTCGATTAAATTATAAATTATGACAATTATAAGTTTATGTTAGATTTGTTATCAAGATGAATATAACAAACGTAAGTTGTAGGCCTCAACACCACTATAAAATTATAAAACTTGAAATATTCAACTTGTCAGTGTTCCCTATTGTAGATTAACACAGTCACTGAAAAACTACTGTACTTTAAGATCACAGCTTTTCAACAAGCTTCAATTAAAATTAAAATAAATTCCTCTTACAACCTTTAATTAAGGTTAAATTGATATATTATAAACTCTACAATGTAAATGAATTCAATAGCAGCAACCTCACCACATCATCATCATTTAATGTTAATTGTATATTTATTTATCTAATGATCTTCTAGGTAGGGTTGTAATTGATAATATATTTTAAACATGTGCATGTAATGTTTTATAAATGATATAAACTATTATTAAATTATATTGAAAAAGGGTTGTTATCTGCTTGTATTATTTATATGACTAAATGTGCCGCCATTCCATTGATTGTCGTTTTGATTCAGAGGTTTCATAAGCCCCAAGTCTCATCACCGGTAACTAATCTGGCTCAGAAAGTCATCACCGTCTTTATCGTAACATGTAAAAAAAATCAAGTCCACTGTCCTCACTTTGTTTTTTATGTTCCTCTGTAAGAATTTTTGGCACCCAACGAGTACAAAGTTTTGGGAAAAGCAGTTTTAGAGAATCAATTTCTTGAAGAATTGATCTTAAAATTTGTAAAAATTCCATAGAAAGAGCAGAAATTGTAACGCTTTTTCTTAATCTTTTCTCATACTACACGAATCAATTTATAACTAACCATAGATAGATACACACTTCAATCATTATCGTAGATTTGATCACGTCCTTCATGAAGTGTCAGACCCATCTCCTTACCATTTAATCACTCATCGTGTTTTCTCTATAAACCTGGCAGATCTGTTGATGAATGTTGACTGATTTACTGTTCTTCACATTCAGGAAACGATTGGAGATCTAATATCACCATTCTAAACAAACAGTAATGTAAAAATGGTGTCATCTCCTTATCCTCGACTCAGAGCAACTACAACGCATACGCCAAACTGTGCTCGCATCGCTACCCCAGCAAGAAAAACAAACACAATTTACTTTCTGGATGTACTTCGTAATTTAAATAAATAATCACACAAGTATTCTAATGTTTTAAAGCTATACCTTTACAATGCAACTTCTACTTCTGTTAACCACTTTGGATTAGTTAAGTCTGTCTTTATCATTATTATTATTACATTATATTCATTCCTTGTCATTTGAAACATGTATTCCACATTATACCCTTATTTGGACATCTACCTTTCTTCATTGTCTTAGTTGACCTTAACTTTGGTTGCCTACCTGTTCCTAATCCAAATAAACCCAATATTGTTTACTTGCTAAGTGTTTCTTGTATTTTAATTCAGTGTTAATTGTCACTCACCTGTAAAGCTTGAAACTAGTTGCAAAATGAATGACCATTGTGGGTTACAAGAGCGTTTTTCTTCTTTTTTTCCTCATAAATATCTAGAATTATTATAGTTTCATATATTTTAACTTTGTTAATTTCATTGCTTTTTATTAGCCGCTGACTTAGACTTTCATGGAAAGAATGGTTTATTTAACAATTTTTAAATAATTTATATTTTGTCTCTTATTTTTTACTGTCTGATGGTCAAAAATGATTATTTTTTAAATTATTTATTTAGACTAAACATGCATATTTCAATTGCTTCTGGAGATAATTCAATTTTACCATATTGTAATAAAATCGTCTTAATTATATTTATTGGCTATGTCTGTTACCTGTAAAATAGACCTGATGACAAGAAAGAAAATTGATTGATTTATTGAGTTATGTCTTTATAAAATAAAAAACTAATTCTGTAGTTGTTTTCTTCTTTTACAGTATGAGTATAAGGGTAAAGGTAGCAATCAAAAAGGAAAGAAAAAGAAAAAGGATAAAGATTCAGATAATGAAGAGGAAGATGATAAAACAGAGAAAGAAGAAGAGGAGGAGGAAGAGGAAGATGATGAAGAAAGTTCGGGGAATAAAGCCGTAGATGACAGGTTAGAAAAGATTAATAACTGGGGCAAAACTGATTTTAATTATACTAAATATATTCTGATTAAAGAATTGTGTTACTTTTTACTTCTGAAGTTCTACAGGCTGTTGTTGCCTTTAAGTTCGTTCTCTATTTGCCTACAACTCCTTTCTTGTTCTTTATCTCCATGCTCTTCAAGTCTTCTTGCACATTGTAAATTCAGCACCTCATACGTTTCCTCTTTATACTGTTAATTTCTTGGATAAGCATTTGATTTGGTAGTCTTTTTTAAGGAAAATCTCTACAACAAACTAATTCTTCTTAACTTTACAAAGTGTTTGTCCATCGGTCTTTTTTTCCAAATATAACTTATTTATGATCTTCGGTCGTCTTTAATATGCGTTAAGTGTATTATATAATACCAGGTGGTCATTATTTATCACTAAGTTTGTCTCATGGAACAATGCACATTCATCTGAGGGATGGGTCTCCACTCTATATAAATTGTCCTTACCACTTAATATATTGTTTATTTCTCTGTTTGTTAAAATCCTCGACTCCCTTCTCGCAAATGCTAGTAAATAAATTTTCCTAATTATCTTCCATTCAAATATTTTCAGAGCATTTATCGTAACGGATGTAAGGTTCCAAGCTTCAGTTACAGATGTTGTAATGAGCCTAATCAATGTTTTATATGTTTTTAATTTTGTTATTTGAAAATGAAATTTGGACTTCATCAAATTTAGGTTAGCATAGTACGCCTTGTTTCCAACCATCATCCTTTTGTTAATTTCTTGTATTTTATTTTCCTAATTGAGGTTGGTCTCAAGATATGAAAAACTACTCACACTCTTAAAATCATTATCTCTTATCACCAGATTTCCAAAACATCATCTTGTCTGACCTCCTGTCACTGTCAAAATACATACATTTATTACAAAATATTTTAAAATGGCTTTAAATCTTAAGATTAAGTAGAAGGTCCATACAGTATAACAAACACACAGAACACAATTCTCACAAAAAATACGCCTAAGTATCAGACGCGTTTCAACGACAAGGTCATCCTCCTCAAGTTCCTTGTCGTTGAAACGCATCTGATACTTAGGCGTATTTTTTGTGAGAATTATGTTCTGTGTGTTTGTTGTACTGTATAATTTTCCTCATAAGTCAAGCTCAACATTTAATATAGAAGGTCCATGTTAAAAAAAAAAAAAAGGCAGAAGAGCTTAGAATGAAATATAGAAAACTGCTGTATTCTGCTTGGCTGCAGAATATAATTTTAGTATAAACAGATATTAAAACCCATGTGGATGTTGTTGTTTTTTATGACTAGCTCGGATTCTAATCCATTAGCTTTCTGACATCCCCAATACAGTTCTCCGATAGTTCTGTGGACTTCTCAAAGTAGTGTCTCTGTCTTGAGCACAGCAGTATCTGTTCTCTATTCAACATGTTTTACTAGTCAACAAAACCAACACCGCGGCTGAAAAGTACAATATTACAACCAAAGATTACCTTATCTCTATTCAATGCCAGACAGATTGCAAGTGGAATTCCTGTTATGGTTAGAAGTGATATTAATATACAAGTTTAAGATAGTGAAGGAGACCAACGAGATTGATTTGTACAAAATAATAGAGTTGACCGTTTGGATCCACGACAAAAGAATTATGTTTACACTCCTTCTAACAATACAAACCATGTGGCTGCATAATTTACAATTATGGGGCTGTACAAAAAATCTATTGTTAAAATAATTCAAAATAAAATCCTACGAAGGAAGTCAGTGCCTCATTGTATATATGTATTAGTGATTTACACCAATCTGGTCACTAAAGAAATTAAGAAAAAATACTATTAAGTGTAATCAATGCCTTCTTGCACATGATAATACTGAAATTGCAGCAGTACTTGAAGTGGATGGGAATATCCGCTGCCTCAAGAGGACCAAAAACCTCATGAGCTATTCTAATAACGTTAAGGAAGTTGTTATTGTAATAATTATCCTACAATAATGATTTTGTTTTATAGATAAGAAATCATTAGTTGATCTTGTAGTGTTTGGTTATGATAACTAATCAATAAAAAATTGATTGCACAGTCTATGTCACGACTTTCTCTCTCCAGCATTTCAAAACATCTCGACAAGAACTGACTTATTCCTAGCTATTAATGATGTAATCAACATAGACTAGTCTCAATTTGTACATGATGTTACTCTTAAAGTCCAGCGTATTTATTGAATTTTGTAAAGCCAAACTGAACAAGGGAGCCAGAGCGTCACCTTCTCCCATGTCCCTTGAAATACCAAACTCCTTACTTTCCTTTAAAAATGTTGTTATTCATAATTTAACCAACATGTTCTGTTTTTTTTTATATATAGAAATGGAACTGAAGGAGGAAGCGGAGATGGAGGAGGGATTGATGGAGGTGGAATAGGAGTAAACGGAGAGAAAGATTCTGAAACAGAATCAGAAGGTAGTAGTCAACAGTCACAGACGGGGAAAGACTTTGAAATGGTCGACAGAGATGAAGTTAAAGATTCTTAACACAGGTAAACCAAACTTCCCTCTATAACATAATCTTGGTACTTCCCTTTACTTTCCTATATAGAAAGTTACGTGATAGGTTTAACATTCCTTATCAAGTTGTTTGCAAAAATATCAATTTTGAGGTCCCCCTACATCCAAAAAGAGTGTTTTTTGGAATGATGTATGCTGTATCTAAAGCAACCCAAATGCATTGACTGATTGTAATCAAATGTGGTATGTAGGTATATTTTTGTCATGGGACATTTTTTCATATTTTTGATAATTCGAAATTTAAAGCTACCTGTTATAAATTGACTCCAACAATTTTGATCAAATTTTGTTCAACCGTAGCTTTCGACCCAGACAAAATTTATTGGTCGTCATTTCTTTAAAATATGAGTTATCGATAAAACAATCTATACAATGTCATTCTGTAGTGCAGGAAATGTCAGAACATATCGCTTATAACAAATAAAGTTGCAAATTAGGCATTTATCTTGCTGTCTAATGGAATGATTTTGATGAAACCAGATGTTCATTACGAGCTCTAGATTACATCTAAATATTTCACATGTTAATCTGGGTTTTATTATTGTTAATAAAACTGTTAAATTGACATTTATAAACCAATTGCTGTACTTTCATAAATAATTGATTAAAATTTTTACTATCCAGGAAAAATATTTCTTGTTTCAAATACAAACTACACCCTAAATTTCAGATCAATATATTGAATCTCACCTCCCTCAAAAGCTCAATATAGTGAGCACAGGCTTGGCAATCCTTTTTTCTACTTGAGTTAGATAGATTTGTATTTTTTTTAAATAATTTCCTATCAAGTCTCTCTTGACCAACTCTTGTTCTTTTCTAACTCTGACACTATTATAGTGTCGAGAGGTAAGTGTCTTTTCTTCTTTTATTTATAAGGTAATAATGACTGAGTGGTTTTTACCTTTAACCCACCGACGGTCATTCGACCCCGAATCGACCTCAGCGCTTGGTGCATAACTAGTCTGCATTCTATAAAACACGTATTTTGCCATTCAACGTTACGCCCACTTAAAATTATCCGATCGCAATAAATAAAATACCGTTGGAAAGCTAATGTTCCGTAGATGCATAATCATGCAAAAAAAATACCACAAAACGTTATAAATAATATTCCAAAAATTGGTGAAGTTCGCATATTTTTGATGCGTAAAATCGTAGATTTGAACTCTGCGCCTAATCGTTAGCGCGACGCCATTTTTCCCGATATTATTCCAACTCTATTTATCTGTCATTGAAGTCAACTAAAACACTGTTCTATAGATCACATGTTTCTCTTTCCAACCATAGATTACAAATTTTTCTGCGTCTCATAGATCCAGAGATATTCCTACTTGAACGTAGAACAAACTTGACGAGACGAAATTTTGTTGGCATTAGGTTTGCATTTCTCTTTGTTTTCTATTATTATATTTCTTATATTTCTTTACACTAAGTTGTAGGGGAAATTCCATTCTACAAGTTGGTACCACTTGATGTTGGCAATACATACTTAGAAGGTATTGGTTTGAACTCTCAACAGACGCAAATTGTGTGACGTAAATACTGTAATAAAAGGCGTGGCACATATTGTTTTGGGGTTAGATATTTGTTATTTTGAAGGTTTGTGTATACAAATTGTATATAAATTGTGTATAAAAGTTACAATATATGTGTTTTTATATCTAAAGCTTATGTTTTTGCGTGATAGTTTAGTTTTTGAACGTTCTTATTTGCGATAACCTAGGCCGAAACGGTAAGTTTAGGCTATATGCAAATTGTCTTATATATAGTGTTTTATATGATTATAAAAGTGAATATGTGTGTTATTCTTTGTAAAGTATATATTTTCTTAGTTAAATCTATAACTTTTGTCTTTGATCTATCTTCAAATTGGTACTAGTGAGTCTAAACTGTGGAGGTTACAAACCTAACCTCACTTGTAAAAGTTACCTTTTTAGGGAAAATCGGTATTTTTATTTAGAAAATGTAACATATTATTATTTTTTCCCCCTAAATATATTCACAAATATATGACAAATCTCAAGAAATGGTTGAAAAAAATCCTAAAAATCTATTAGTATGTTATTCATTACCATTTCTGTGAAATTTCTGCTCCGTTACTCTTCGATTTTTTGGTATTTGACCAAAAAACACCAAATGTGATACATCTAACATTTTTTTTCACTACACACCTACATTCTATGCACCTTTCTGAACATAATGAGATATAGAACTTTTGTATAAGATAAATATTACTATTTTTTGTGATTTTTTGAAAAAAAAATTATCATTTTACATTTTTTCGTAAACTATTTTTTGTTTTTTTGATAATATAACAAATTTTATTTTTTTTCCCCCTAAATATATTCAAAAATATTACACAAAACTTTTGTATATCTTAGAAAAAGGTAGTAAGCTATTGATTTTGGAATATACAGCTTTTTCCTGAAAATTGGTAACTTCGTTTTTGACATGTAACATACTTACTCCAAAACCGTTTCAAAAAATTTTTTTTTTATTGCATAGATGGATTCTATGCATCTTTCTGAGAAAAATGATATCTTATAAGTTAGGTTTTGTATAGAAATAATATATTTAATTAATTTTTTAACAAACGAAGAAATTTAACACATGCCAGTGGAGGGTTAAACAATAAGGAAAATATAGTTTAACTTAACCTAAATTTTGAGCCTACATAAAAGTATACCGTTTTGATAAAAATTATTCTAACTGGGCTCAAATTTGAGTTTTTTGTACCTTTTTTTCAGCCGTAATTCCCCCCCCTCTCCCATTATAAACCGTATCTTTTGGACACTACAGATTGAAACCGTATTAGACCAGGTGCACACTAGAACAATATAATATTTATGAAATGATAATTGCAATGCGCAACTTTTATCTTAAGATATTTTTTTAAGTCATCTTCTTTGAGTTAAGATGATAAACAAAAAATGAGCATGATTATTAATATTTTAAAAACAGAACGAGGTATCGAGTAGAGTCTTATAACTTAATGAATGTGCCACACAGTTCCATAGTTGCAAACAAACTATCTCCACACAAAAAGAAATTTAAATAATTTTATAGGTTAGGGCCTTAAAGTTTCCATTTTTTATTGCAACTCGTGACTACTTTCCTTGAAAAAAAAAAAAATTTTTTTGTTTGTGTCTTTTAATTCAGCTGCAGTGGTTTTCTAGACCAAATCCATAACATCAGTCTTTCAATTTTTAATTCCATAAACAAAAGTATTTTGCAACACTATTGACGAAAATAATTAAGAAACTGAAGTCTTTGATATTGTACTGTTGTATACTATTTGTATGCACACTGGCAATTCTTATCTTTTAAATAATTATCCCATATCTCTTTATGACCTTAAGATATGTATCGTATCACTCTAGTGTCAGCTGATCTAATCCTTTATTTTATAATCTAAATTATGAGTAACATATTTACCAGATATTTGTCATATTCCTCTGTTTCAGCTAGCAATTAGATTCTGCAATGACAGGACACAAATAATTGGTTACATTCATCGTACAGTAATAAAAAGTTATTTTTAAATCTAAAACCAGCATTGTTAAGAATTGTGGTGCGTAGCTGGCTTCTGTAGACAGCTTATAACATGTCCATGCTACATCACACACACCTCGGAATATTAAATGGTAATATAGTAACGCATAATAAACCAACTGTTATTATTTTTTATTATATAGAATGTATATTTAATTTTATTTTTTATTAAATTTGGGCAAAAGTGATGGTTTTACTATACTATCATTTAATTGTGTAGTTGCTACGAGCACTTTTGGTGTTTTTTGAAATTATTGTACACATCCATTGTACGCTGTTTATGTCAACATAAATAAAGATAATGTTATTTATTTTCTATTAACAACATATTTTATAAAACCCTGTGTAATGTTGTGAGAAAACCTTTAAGTGTTTAGATAGTTCACGCTAGGATTAAAATATTATATTTAATACAGATTAATTTGAGAGATCTTTCATTCGTCGTATTTTTATTGAAGATCTGATCATAACTAAGTGTTTTTAAGGATGCAAAAAAAACCAGAACGAATCCGCTCCATCCTCTGCACTTACTAATGTCACTATTACCCAATGATAATTATATATGGACGACGGTAGAGTCATACTATTTTAAGCTCAATTTTCTAATACATGTAAATTATACATCATAGTTTCCTTCAAAATTTACCAATCCCTATGTTTCTAAAATTAATAGTAAAGCCGAGTATTTTAGTATAGTAACAACAAACAAATTAGTTATTAAATGTCTCCATGTGTACTGTATGTGGCAAGTTTAATGTATTAGCTACCATCATGACTTCACAACACTTAAATTTATTGTTCAATTACCATGCCAATAATGATTGTCAAATAATCGTCCTGGAGTATCTGTTTTTATAAGATCATCATGCACAATTTATAAATAATCGTGTTTAATATATTGTTGATTGTAATATCTTGAGTCTATAGATATAATAAATACGGGTGGTGTAAACATCAAAATTTAAATAGAAACATAAAATTCTTAAAAAATTCACAGTAATATAAAAATACAACTGGAACTATCCTACCATTATGGTCTCAGGTACCGCTACTTCTTAAAACCTAATGTTCAACTAAGCCCCTAGGTTTTAATCTAGCAAGTTAGTCCTCTCGGCGAGTTTTAATAATCCACTAATTAGTTGCTGATGATGTAATGTTCGACCCCCATCTCTTACCTTATCAATTGCAAGAATGTCCTGTTCACAGTTGATGTTCCTGGAACTTCCTGAGATTGAGAAGTGGATCCAGTGAGCTGATTAGCCTCATCTTTTTCCACATCCATGTTTATTTCACTCCTTGGATCTTCTTCATTGAGTTTTCCTTAGTTCGTTTGATTAAATATTTTATTATTTGTTGCCATTGTGCTCCCATGAATAGCCTGAAAGTATGTGGTCAACCTGAGCAGAGCTATGCATACCCAGGTTCAAATTAGAGGTCATCCTGTATCCAGAGTTTACATATTAAAAAGATAAGCTCTACTTTAGTCACACAGCTTTAGATATTACTATTCCCATCCTTTGCTTAGGGATGATTAGTGTCTTACCCTTCTGCTACATTGATACAGTATCCTGCCACTGGTTTGCTGAAATTTGTTCGTTGCCCGCCCTGTGGCAGTGAGAAGGTGCATAGGTATGCACGTGAACTAACCCTGCTTTCAGAAGAACAGACGACAAAGGAAGTCATTGTACGTAATCTTCACAAGGCTTGTCATTTTGATACATAATTAAAAATATACAAATATTAAATTTCCCGTTGTGAATAAACCAGTTCTCACTTTACTATATATTCATTTAAACCAACGTATTCCGACTGGTCAATTAAATAGTTTACACAGGGCAGGGGTAAGTTACATAACTGTTCCCACTCAACCGATTCTACTTGACTTGACTAAATCACTCAACCAAAACAGCATATCTGAACTGATCAAATACTGAATTACTAAGCTAATCAACTGAAACACTCAATCCATACAGATTTCAAGTACTTGCAGGGAATTTTTTTAGACACTGGAATGGCACATCGTTCTCCTGTTTCATATTTTTGATAAAACGCATCCTTAAATACATTTCATAATAAAAAATATGTTTATTGCAGATGTGAAATGGTAACTGTTCTGTTTGGTTCTTTTACGTTCATTTTTAATTTGTGTATTATTCTTTTACCAGGATAATGTACAAAATACAAGAAAAATAAATCAGTTACCAATCTTTCGATGGTATATGAATTTTAAATGTTGGTTTTTATTGTTTATGGAGTGGCTGTGTACTTATTCCTTCTAAGGGAAACAATCATAATTGGTTTCACCGTCTGTTTATTAAAGTTTGGAATTATGGATCGCAAGATTTGAAGGTTTGATCCCAGTAATTATCATAGGTCATTTTTCTCCCTTCTGGCCTCGCTAAAACTGTCCGCAAGTTGTATTAACATTAAAGAAAAATTTGTATAATCATGGAAATTTGGTGTTACCATTGAGTTTAGATACTAAATAGATTGCCCTTCTTTGTAGTAAGGTATGAAAACTCAGAAATTAGAGTTCTAGTAGTCCCATCTAACACATCATGCTCTGACTCTTCCCATACTGATACATTCTATACCTGAACCCACATAATAAGGCATCATATTATCATACACTATGGGACTTCTTATTAGATACAAATTATATTATTACAAAGAACACAAATTGTACACCATATCAACCTATGAACTTTCATAGTATGATTTTGCTTAATTTGTACTACGTATGGTTAATTATTTCTTATCACAACCAAAACTATTGTTGCGTTATTTACTACGTTTTCATCAAATGACAGACTGGAGCAAATCAAACTAAAAACAGACATACATGGGGCAAAAATCTGTAATAAAGAAATGATTTTCTAATTTAAGAGAGGAGGAGGTCATATGTGGTTAAAATGTAAAATCCTCATTACAAATACATGGAAAAATAAAATACTGATTTAAGAGCTGAAAATATGTTTTGGTTTAGAATAGTAAGCATTTCAAGTGCAATGTTAAAATTCACATTATTCTCTAAATTTCCAATTTCATTTCATAAGGATATCAAAAATCATTAAATGTTTTGTATTTCAACCAATTAAGTATCTTTTTGTATGGTATGATTGTGTGATAGAATTTGTGCAATGTTTGTGAACCATTGATTTTGTTCATTGTTAAAACATATTTGGACATTAATGAGTACAAAATTTTAAAGCTACAGTACTTAAAATTATACGATTTACACTATTGACAGAAGGTACTTGGTAGAACTCCATTTTAATGAAAAAACAAACAATATTTAGTAAATTCTACAATTTTATTGAGTCTTGCCGATCATGGTTTCGCCAGCAACGGCATGTACAAGGCAGTTTAACAAAGACTAAGGCAGACATTGAAAACTGACATGTAATATTACAAAATTACTACTTAAAATTAACTGCAATGTGATGTAGAAATTTAATAAAAGATCAAATTATGTCACTTCTGTTTGCACGGATAATTAAATGATCAACCACTATCATTTAATTTTTTTTTAATAACCACAATCGTTTCAAACTCCGTATACACCGTTCACTTTAGGCCTAAACTACAAACATCCTTACTGTACAACGTAATTTCTATTGACACAGAAATTTCCTCAAATCAGAAAGATTATTTCTGCAGGATATCTTATATATATTTGGAGTACTCTTACATTACACAAGTGTGCAATTGTGTAAGTTACACAGCCAGATGCTGCCTGTGTAATCTCTTTCTCTATGCTTTTGCCCAACATCATATTCTTATTAAAATTCGTCCAACTCATCACATCACATAGGCCTTCCCCGCTTTTTCATCCTGACGGAGTACATTTATAGATAATTTGTGGTCAACTGTCCTCATGAATGGTGGTTTTTGCAGGATAAGGAATTAAAAGATAGGCTATACCACAGTATAACTAAATTTATATTTACATAAATACCAAAAGATATTAAACTTATTTGTATAAAAAATAAAATACATATAGAAAATGCTTTCTATTTTCGTTTATCTCTAAACCTTTTATCAAAATAAAAGAATATTACAAAAATATAAATATAAAGCATTTTCAATTTTATTTTTTATTTTTTCATACAAATAAATTAAATACTTTTTATTGTTAATCTTTAAATTCCCCATCATACTTATGAGCTCATCTTTATTTTATTTATAACACCACTTCTACTATATTGATGAAATGTTGAGAGATGTAAAGATTTTAAACTCTTTTTTCTTTAATCTGAATGAGTTAAACAATAAGGCTAAAAACACACGAGGTGGTTTGTGTTGAGTCGATGTGACAAATTTTCAATACTGTTCAAATTATTGTTTTTTCACAAGAATGTCTGAAACCATTTTCATTCTATATTACTAGCCCTATATAATATTAATAAAAAGTTTATAGGCCTACAAATAACAAACTCAAAATAACGAAAAATCCAGTGTTAAACCTTATATAATAGTGAAAGGAAATAATATAATTTCAATGAATTAATTATGTTTATTTTATTTTTTCAATTGTGACAGCTTGTTTGTCAGACTCAGTTTACATATCTGAATGCAGCAATTATGTAGTATGGATTGATAGGTCACATTCGACACAACCATGTCAAATGTCAATAGAAATGACATGTCAAGTCGACTGCGGCACAGGCACTGCTCGAGTGTTTTTAGCCTAAAGTTTTTTTTTTTTTTTTTTACAAAATGACTCTGCTGTATTTCTAAAAGTGGTAAACAGAACTGTATACACACAAAAAAGAAGCTCTCTTCTTCACTGTGTATACAAGTTTTCTCTACTGTTGTTTTAAATCAAATCAATAAAGAACAAAGCGATATAGTAACACAAATATATAGTTGTATATTTTCCATAATAAAACTTTTTGGATCTGCTTTTAAAAGTAATATTTCCACAGATCTCTTCTTTTATAAATATATAATTTTTATACATAAATTGGGAACAAATATTTTGCATTTTATTTATTTTAAGGTAATTATTTACAATATAAGAAATGTAATTTATTGAAATATAAATGATATTGTATTATAAATAAACTATAAATTATAATTAATGTAAAATGTTGTTATGATTTTTTTAAACTTTTTATGTATTGAGAAAGTTAAAGAAATATATATATATTCAAGGTGCTGTAGTAAGATTGTGTTTGTTATTTATTCCTTTCTTTATACAGGGTGTTTCAAAAATATCTGTTGTAACTTTGACAAGTGATTCAGGACATCGAAATAAATTAAAAAGTTCATCCTCCTGAGACCTGATGACCTCATAGAAGGACATCTTGTTGTACTGCATTGAGTCCTGAATTACTTTGATTCCGCGTTGTACTAAAGACCGAATGTCCTTCTAAAAGGACGAACAAATTTACTCACTTGAGTCCTGAAGAAAATTTTCATTTCATTTTTTAGTAATTCTTGTACATGATAATCCATACATGATGTTTTAACTTAAAAAAATATTTAAAAAAATTAATTTTGTTGTTTTAATAGTTTTTGTTATGTCCTTGTAAAAGGACATTCGGTCTCAATGGGTTCAAAAACAACAAAAAACAAATATGTTACCATAGAAACATGTTTATTTTAGGAACTAATACAATGACAAATTAAAAGACTGTTTTTACTGCATTTTTAACTGAGTTATTTACAAAGTGTGAAATTTAAGGAAGCAGTTTCTATCACCCATAAGACATAGATAAACTTTGCATTTTGTACAAAACACAGATGTTTTCTTAGAACACTTAGGAAACCTACATCTTTTCTGGATACCTGTAGTCACGTTTGGTAAATGAGCAGCTCCTTTCTTACGCTTCTCAAGACATGGTATGTTAGATTTTCTTCCGTCATGTTCTGGGACCAGCTCATCATCACTGCTTTCCCACTCACTTTCCGCCTTTTCTTCTTCATTTTGTTGTATCATTTTCTGGCCAACATTTAATTTGAACGTTCTGAACTGTGGGATTGATTTTCTTGGCACATTCTGTCTTTTTTTTCTCTTCTCTTAACTGTAGCCAAGCATTTGTCAGACTTAGGTCCAGAAAATGCATGATGCATCGTATGGTCCATTTTTTGTTCTTGCGGGATGTACACGGGATGGGCAGTATGCTAACATCCTATCTGCTAGGTCAACCCCTCCCATATTTTTGTTGTATGATTGTATTAGTTTGGGTTGTGGAATTTGTAAATATAGTTTGTCCTTTTTGGACCACCTCTTCACCGTGTGAAGAGGGTCTTTTGCCTCATGACTCGATATTAGGGATACTACATTGTTATCCACCCAGTAGCACAAAGCAATTGATTTGTCCTCTCTGACGGCTGTGACACATGTTCCCCTTTCTTCTTTTTTATATGACTTTATTTCAGGTAAATCAGTATTTTGAGGTATACGGTTCTTCATAATTGTTCCCGTACACCGAATGCCTCTGGTAGACAAGGCATCTACCAACTTTACAGTTGTGAAGTAGCGGTCTATGTACACAATATGACCTGGGACCAAAGATCTTGCCAAGCAAATCACCGCTGATTCACATAAAGAAAAGCCCTGGCTCTTTTCTATTGGAAATGTATTAGTTCCCTGATAAATAACGAAATCACAAACAATGCCGTTAGGATTAGCTAAGACAAACGCTTTTAGCCCGACAGGATTTGGTTTGTTCGGAACATACTGCTTCATGCTACACGCCCCAGAGAATGGTATCATCATTTCATCGATTGCGATGTGTTGATGCCTAGGTTGTTTATAACACCCTTCCAAAACTCGTTCGATAAGGGGTCTAATCTTCCAAAGTCTATCTCCTTTCTTCTGTTCCTCTGAAATCTCGTTATCAAAAACAATTTTTAATGAATTTCTAATTACAAAATAACGATCCCTGGTCATTGCGTCAGCTATAAGTGATAATCGGTACCCTTTTTCCCAGTACATTCTGATCTTTGGTAGTTGAAGAGCAGCCATGGTAAAATTTATCCCTATCCAAACTTTTAATTCTTTCATAGTTAACCCCAATGACTTTCCTGTTTTAAAAACAAAGTTTTGATTGCTTTTTTCAACAATAAGTTTCAAAAGATCGTCGTCAAAATATTGTGCGATGAAATCATCCTCACCCCACTGAGAACAGTCTTCTTCAATATATGATGGCTGATGAATGATAATAGGATCTGGTGAAAATGTGCCCTTTTCCCATTTAGGGGCAACATCATTTTTACCCTTCTTATTATTCCTCTTGTTCTTCTCTTCACCATCAGCTGTATTGCCACAGGTTTTTTTTTGTTTTTTCCCTCCTTGAGGTTTTTTCCTTTTTAGGGTTTCCTAAAAAAACAAAAAAAAAACTATAACTTTGGTCACTATTAAATTGACAACGCTGAAATAAAACAATAAACAGATGTATATTATGATCTAGGGTTAACTTTCTTCAATCAAGTTTTTGTAAATATACCACTACTTACTTTTCTTCCTTTAGATGTTGAGGGAATTGGTTCATCTTCCTCCAAATCTGAATCGGGTTGATAGTCAGGGTCTGAATCAGTGTCATCGCTCCAGTCAACGTTTTGAAATATATTTGCAAAGCCTATTTGCCTTCTTGAAACTGCGACTGGATTAGAGATAACCTCTTCCTCATCCTCATCCTTTTCTAAATCTTCAATTTCAGATTCGTCTAGGTGGCTTAGAAGGTCCTCGATTTGATCATTCTTCACTGAAAACAAACAAAACAATGTATTTTGTATCAATGCAGTTTTACTATGTAGTAGAGACCGGACGTTCTTATAGAAGGCACTTCAAAATATCACCTAGTTTACATAGAGACCGAAGTGCCTTCTATAAGTACGTAAGATTTAAGACGATATAAACTTAACATTTCTGCAAAAATATTCAATCTAACATTGATCCTTCAAAGTTTAGGTCGTAAGCAACACATTTTGATTAAACTATTGATTATTAAATGCATATTTGTAGTACTTACAATGTGAATTAGAAGTGTCTGCAGGTTGTCTGCCTGACGCCATTTTAAAGACTGTTGGTGGACGGCCTGCTGCACAACCTAGCGGCTGTTTTATGAACTACTGCCACTTTAAAATGATGAATGAAGCTAGTGCTGCTCCCCAATGGTGACTGACTCAACTAGCATGACGGTTACGATTTTTCAAAGTTGTTTGTCCTTGTACAAGGACATTCGGTCTTAACTCACAAGATATTTGTTTTTTGTTCAGGACTCAATAAACAATAAAAATGTGTTCTTATAGAAGAACATTCGGTCTCAGTCTGGTAAATGTGCTAGTTTTTCCAGGTCACAGGAGGATAAACATATAACAGGAAACACATTTGCCCTTAACCACAATCACTAGAAACTTTAAAATAAAACACAATTATCTGATTAATTGTTCTTTATTAATTATTTCCACTAAATGCCCTTAAGAGTTTAGTATACACATTTTTTATGTTACGTTTTACCTGTATACCAAGAACCAAAACTTTTATCTTTTAAATTTTCAAAACAGAAGATGTCTACATATTTTGTTAAATTGATGATTTTAGGATAGTATTGAAAATTTCAAACAGCCATCATTTTGACAATTTACAAGATAAAGTTTAAATTTTTGGTATACTGTGGTATGATGAAAAATGTGTACACCAAATTTCTATTTGAAATTTTAATAACACTTATAGTTATCATTATTTTTGAAAAAAAAAAAAAAATGGTTGACAGATGGATGACAAAGTGTTGTAGGGTGTAGGATTCATATTTTTGAAATGTTCTGTGTAAGTTTTATTTTCTAACATATACGTAGTATAGAGGAAGTTATATTTTGTGGTGGATCAAAATGATGTTGGGTTTTTTACAGATATTTTGAGGACACCTGAGTCCAAAAAAGTAGTTGGAATGATGTCGTATGTACAATACTCTACAGCCAAAACACAGACTAATTTTAATCAAATTTGGTATATGAGCATATTTTTACCATATCTTAGAAATTTTTTTTTTCACTTATTCAATAACTCAAAATTGTCAGATAGCTGCAAGAAAAGACGATTATATCAAAATTAAAGAGACTCTTATATATATATATATATATATATATATACACTTTTTTATCATTACTGCGTCCATACAAAAAACAGTCATGTTGCGTCCACAAGTAATAGTGGACTAAATCATTTTATTACTGTAGTATATATAATTTATTATAGTCGATAATTATGGTTATTACATTAGTTTTTGATATACATATCACAATAAAAAGTCATAAAAAATTTCTAACCTCTATCATTGATGCATCCATTCAAAATCCTTCATTACAACGTCCAGTGTGTAAATTAACCAAACTCATGCATTATTGCTTCCTATGGTAGTATATCACTACCCGAAATCAGCTAAAGCTGCGTCCTGCGACGTTGCCGTTTATTTCATACCTGACCAGAGGGTAGGGGGTAGACCCTAACCAAACTCATTTATTGTTCAGTTTCTTCAAAGTTTAAAAATATCTAACGAAAATAAAGAAAACGTCAACTAAGCTTTGGTCAGTATAGCAGCAAACTTTACGAGTTTTGTTTCGAAAATGGGATAAACACAATAAATTATAATATAAATTATAATTATTTAGTAGAACTCTATTATATTAATGAAATAAAATAGAACAAATTTAAAAAAAAAACCAAATATATATTGTGGATAAAGTTGATTTATAATATTTAACTAAATCTATAGATAATCATATATTTTGTTTATAAACTTTAATCTATATCACTTTGTTGACCTATAAACGTTTTGCGAAACCTTAATATAGCGGCAAACTTCGTGGTGTTATCGGAATTTTTTAGAAAAAGCACAGAAATGGTTATTTAGAGTTTCACTCTATAAAACATAGCACTTTTTTGACATTCGACTAAGCTTTATTATGGCGGCAAACATCATGATGTGGTTCCATTTTGTTTAGGAAAAGCGCATTGCCAATTCAGAAATTTTTATTTAGAGCGTCAATCTGTAAACACTTTATTTACATTTCACAGAGATTGCTTATAGGATATTATTTAACGGTTCTGAGGAAGGTGTAGCCTAGTGAAGTTGGTATTATGAATCAATATTTTTAACAAATATTTTAACAATCTTCAAAATATTATATTTTTGTAAACTTTAAAATTGATTAAGTGAATCAACATGGAAGGAAAGTAGGGTGAAAAAGGACACTGTACAGTTAGTAAATCCTTCACAAATAGTGAAATAGATGTTTAATTATTTATACTTAAGACCGTTGGTACTTGGTCAAAATTCATTATGTATAATAAAATGAAACAATAGAAGTTGTATTTAAACAAATTTTCATATTTTGTGGAATTGAAAAATTTGTGGAAATACAACTTCTATTGTTTCATTTCATTATAAATAGATCTTTAGCTACAAAAAATTTTGTCCCACACCCTGTTTCACAGAATGACACAAGTGACTGTACCTAGGTGTAGGCCTTATTGTACCTAGTATACAGTTCAATATATATATTTTTATTTTTAAATAAATGCTCTAAGATGTTCATACTTAAGAAATATTATTTTTATTAAAAAACTGTGTATTATCATATAAATTGAGCGTAGTTTTTATTTTTCTCTGCAATTTTGTTTTTGTGACTCTTAAATGAACCATCAGTCAGTTGCAATATTTTAATAACTTTAAAAAGCATCAATTTCTTCCATTTTTAGCACAAAGACGCAAAACGAGACAAAATGCAAATGCAAACTGCAGACACAAAACGCAAACGGCGAAGAGCGGTTCAAGCTGTCTTCACTGCGCGACAGCTCCCGGACGATTAAAAATCGTCTAGAGTGAAAGTGTGCATAAGGTCACGTAGGCCACTGAGCCGCAGGACGACCCGGCCCCGCGGCACTAGACGGCTGCAACACGACTAAAAACCGTACCCGGGTTGAAACCGTGCAATGTGAAAGGCCTCGTACTCTTTATCAGTCGACTGAAAAAAATTAACCGTCCAATTTTTTCCCGGCCGGGTGAAATCGTATAGTGTAAAAAGCTTATTACTATGGTAAGTAACTTATTTTGAAGATGTATAAATATGTATAAGACTGTAAAAGTATTGCTACACAAAGTAGGTTTTATGTAATTTTGTATTTTCTGACACTAATATATATATATTTTATATTCTGGCAATTATATATTATTACCTCATTTTATTTATTTTTTTTCTGACATTTATTACTCATTCTTAACAATTTTAAACGAATAGGCCTGAGATGAAAAGAAAACAAATAAAAGGTTAACTGTAACTGAGTGAAATGGACTGAAGCGATTTACTACTTTGGATGTCAGGTACGGAACATGTTTAGTTTCATTGTTTTTATTTTATAAAAAATAAATAAAAATTTATAACTGTTTACATTATAAACGTAAAGAAGAGAGTGAATAGCCGCTCTCGACGCACTGACTTTCAAGATTTAATGTTTTAGTAAGTTATTAGATTTGTAACAAGTGTTCCTTTCAGTATTTTTGGTTAAAGTTTGAAAATAAAATACATGGATTTACAAAATTGGAGAAAGTCGGAAATTTATTGACATATTTTGAAACATTGTGGAGATAATATAAAAAAGAAAATTTCAAATTTGAAGTAGAAAACATTATTTCAAAGCCAATATTATGTCAATGCAGAATTCACGTTATGCTTTTGACAAACAATTTTTAAACAATAATTATTTAATTCTAAGTTGTGTGTTGAACAAACAGAATACTGTACATCATTTGCTCGTAATAGTTTATTAGTAGCAAGCAAACATCTTATATTTGTGTATTAATATGGGTTAAAATAAAAATTCAAAATTAGGTTATGCAAACCTAAGTTGTACGTTACGTTAAAACATAAATGAGTCTGTTGTAACATTAGGTATAAACAAAGTCCCAAAGTATTGTTTTGGCCGAAAATCGTTTTAGTAAATACTAAATAAAATAATAATTTTATACGTAAATACGTAAATAACCTTATAAAGGATATCTAGAACTCATACATTTTGTAAAAGAACAATAATGATTAACATTTTTTTATATTAATGAAATGTTAGTTCTAGTATTTTATATTGAGCTTATCTGTGAGATGGTGCACTTAGAATAATAATAGCCTAGACTTAAAAAACTCACAAATATATGTATAATAAAATTAGTAAACGTGTTCCAGCGACAAATGTTAGTTGTTTAAATTATTATAAATAGTTATGGTTTGGAATTGTCAACATGGAAAATCTTGTTTAAACATATAAAATTACTTTTTATTTAGCCTATTATTATTGACACAAAATGAGACTTAGTAACATATTTATATTACCTATTTACCCTGCATCCAATGCTAGCTAGGGTATAGATTAAAAATAACACAGTTATTAAGTCATATATAGGATTAAAGCAATAAATTCTTCACCATGGATGAAAATATTTTCATCTTTTTAACATATGAAATTTGGATTTTACAATTTTACCATTTTTTCCTTAATTGAAATTTTAATTGTATACAAATTAAATTCCAAAAACTACAGTGAAGTCGGCTACTATTCTCATTTGTCATGAAATATAATAAAACTACATGTTTTACATTTTATAAATAGTAAATCAGAACAATACCATTAACTCTGTAGCTATGTATAGGCGTGCCGTGACACCCACAACCTCCTCAGAAGAACACCAAAAAATATTACTATTTAAAAATTCATGAAAAACAAAAAAAAACCGTATATGGATATTTTATTTTATAGCATATTAGCAGTTGATATTCATTAATTTAATTAATACAATGGTCAAAATTCATGAAAAACAAAAATGTTGAAACTGTCGACGGAAAAACGTTTTAGTATCACACATGGTTTTAAAATATCAATTTCCTTTTAAAAAATTCGCAATATGCCGATATTGACTGAATATACATTGTATTGCAGGCAAATTAAAAAAGGGCCCAAGTCGCCTAGGCGCTCACAGGTGAAAATCCTGCACACGCGTTTGCCGCTATTCTCAGGCGTCAATAAACGTAAATTAAGGTTTGCATTTTGTAAAGAATAAATAATATTGGGGGCGTATTAATCCGAACCATACCATATAGACTACCGGTACTTTCAGGCGATATTAAATGTAAATAGAGCGGCAAGTTATACTGTTTATAAGCAGCAAATAAGAGTTTAAACATTTAGGGTGTAGGCCCATTTCAATATAGATCCGAACCACAGCATGATGTCGGCAACTATAATTAGGCTTCACTAAAAGTAAATAAACGGACATCATTTGGATAAATTTTAAACAGAAAATAAAAATACCTATATTTGGAGCGTAGCCCCTATTGCAAATAAATCCGAATCTTACCATGTAGGCTATCAGTTCATTCAGTATTCATAAAATGTAAATAGAGCATAACGCCTATTTTATGTTAGTACATAATATAAGCACACGAGTTTACAGAATATATATTGTTAACAATATTTTGGGCGTAGTCCTAAACAAATAAAATTCAAACCATATAACGAATATTGCAGTTTTACTTAGACATCATAAAGATAAATAAAGCGCCTTAGTTTACAGCATATATGCCGTTAACAATATTTGGTGCGTACCCCTACACGAAATAATTTCAAACCATATAAAGAATAGTATATACATCATGACATGTAAATAAAGCCCTGCTGTAGTTTATAAACACTAAATAACAATTTGTAATTTGGAGTGTAGGTCTTTCCATATTACGTTTTAATAAATCACGGAATAGAAAAAGATTTTATCATCTAAAAGCTACGGAATGGAGAAAACTACAAGTCAATACTTAAACATTGTTGCCAAATTGATGGACGCAACAGTACACTACTTTAGTTATTCTGTATATTAATGAAAATATACAACGTCGATTGCGGCGACTCTGTCGGAAGAACACGGAACTATGAAATGTATATAATTTACTAATTTGCTATCATTTACGCGTCCACCAAAATAGTTTCTACATGTTATATAGTCCGAAAAAATAATTAGAAATAAGATATGATATTTTGCTAAGCTACCTTATATCCTATAGGACAAACGTACTTATTAAAATATCACATTAGTTCACGACATAATTATTTAACATGGGGTTGTAAAGCTGCGTCCTTATACGGACGCAACTTTACAACCGGACGCAACTTTAAATGTAAAATCCTTTAACATGGACGCACCAATGATATAAAAGTGTATATATATATATATATATATATATATATATATATATATATATATATATAGCTGATATGTTAAGAATATAGTGATATACACATTTAAGATATTCAGAAAACATGTGTAACAACTGTTTAAAACAAATTTACCCTATACTGTGTATCCTAGATAAGACTGTTTGATCTAGCAATACCATTTAACATTATTACTTTTTCTAAAAACATTTACATCCAAAAATGGAAGATTATTATCTTTTTCAACTTCTGTCGTAAACTTTATAGTTGGATAAAATCTATTGATAATATCACAAAACTCTTCGAGATTTTCATTTTTATCAAACACTGCAAAAATGTCATCTACATACCTGACCTACATTCGCAGAAAATATTTTAAAGAACTTTTAACATTTGTTTCAAACGATCTCATAAAAAAATTAGCTATAAAACTCGATAGGGGGTTTCCCATAGCAGTACCTTAATTTTGAATGTTAAACTTGTTATTAAACTGGAAACTATTTTGACACATTCACAAATTTATAAGTAATAAGTATTCACTCACTTCAGTATCACTTAAATTGCTGTTAGTTAACCACTCCTTTATAATTTTTATAGTTTCGGCAATAAAAGAAGAATGGACTTTATACTATCTTATGCACTTCTGTGCTTGGCAGTTGCCATATTATTATTGTAAGGGGTAATGTTCCCCTATTTTGTTATTTCTTTCTTTCTTAAGTTAATTGTAATAATATTGAAATTCAGATTTGTAAATAAACATGAGTCACCTCAGGGCTATACCATAAATTTCAAATCCTGACCTCACCTAAAAGAGTCATGAGCAATGAAATCTATCACATAGCCCATTTCATAGCATAAGCCATTTCAATAATATATTATAAGAAAATAATCCATTCAGTGCTGTGAAGTTAAGTGAATTTAAAAAAGAAGAAAAATTAATACCAAGGACTCAAGCAGGCAGGGTGGCTGCAACAATGAAATACAATCAATTGGAACTGAGTACAAAGGCAGACAGTTTATATAATTTGTGTTCAAACCATTTTAAGTGTATAATTGTATCCATGAACAAACAAAATACAGGAAGAAAATATTTAATCATTTGGTAACTATAAAATGAAAACAAGTTGGTGAGTGAACTATTCCATACTGAACTTATAATTCCCTTGTGAACATTAATAAATGCTTAAATAAAAGGCAATTACAGACAGTCTGTAAGCTGCTTTTGACAATGCCGTAGTTGGCGAAACCTTGGTCGGCACGGCTCATTAAAAAATAACTAAAAAAAAAAACCACCTAGATCATAAAACTCACTTCATATTTTCACTAACCCAATCATCCATTTAGTAATTAAGGATATCAATCATAAATTTAAATTTGTGTATGTTAACGATTGTTTTTAATCTATTGTAAGCATAGTAAATTAGTTTCCTACAGATAAATTATTTATTGCATGTCAGATATCATTAAATGTTTTTATAGAGCTTCTTCCTGCAGTAGTGACAACGTTTCAAGACATGAACTGGTGATTTTCAAGTAATGCTTCTATTCTTCTTAGCTGCCGTGAAGAATGCAAGTTTCATAGACCTTCTTAGTTTGTGAGCACCTTTTACGTCTCAAATTGCCCTTTTCACATCCAAAACTTTCAACAATAACTATCAGCTTCAATTAAGTTCAGTCAAGACATTCTTTAGAAATTGAAAGTCCTTTGAATCAGCAACAAAGATAAGAATGACTTTCACAAGATTTTCGAGAAATCTACAATATTGCTAGTGAAGTTTTTTAAACTGAAATTAACATTCCAAGGTAATCAAAGAAACAGACAAACAGAGCAAATTACACACATAAGACTTCTGAAAAGTATTTCAGAAGATCAATCTTTATACCATCAGAATATACATTTATTTTACATCTGGAACGAAAGTTTAGTGGATGTTGAAACAATCCAAATATATCACACATACAATGAAAACACCCGAAACAGCTGTGCTTGAAACAGAATACCTTTTTATGGTGTCTGAAATGGAGTATCACAAAAAAAAGGATGTACCTTGAAAAAATGCATGTGACAAGAATTTTTACCCAAACATTTGTTATTTATTATCCGGCTTACCATATTTCCCAGAGTCTACATGTGAAGCTGAAAGATTTTTCATATGAATAAAACCTTACATTAGAAACAGAATAAAAAAATTTTAAATAATGAACTTAAATTTCATAATTAAATTATGCATTTTCTCTATGATGTTATTGTACCATAAATTTTGGAGTAAAGAATATAATATTTTAAACTATTTTATTATTTTGACCTTAATTATTGATTATACAAGGTATGTGTATGTTCATGTGGTTAATATAATGGGAGGGATCCATCATAAGGTCCCTCCTCTTAACATTACAATGATAAATTTGCATTGTATAATTTGTTGAATAAAACTATTTTCTAAACATCAGGTTATTTTATAGCCAGGTCTAGTATCAAAAATGATAGCAGTGTATAGTATGCAATCGGCATCCTTATTGGTCAATTATTATTAAACAGTGTTCTGGGTCGGCTGCTGTTCCATATTTTGTAATGTCTTCATCATTTTGTTGAGCATCTGATTGCACATTGCTGCATACGGATTCATTCGAACAAGCTGAAAAAAACAAAACAAATATACAACTGTACTAGTGTATATAGTTTCCCATTTCACCAGAACACTGCACTGCAGTTAAGATAAAAAGGATAAAAGATACAAATTATGATGTTTTACAATTGTATTAAATGACACTCTTAACAAAAATCAGTTGCTATTTTCCAAATGTTGGATTAAAGAGTTTCATGAATTATAAATGGTATATAAACATCACACAAACTTTCTTGCTCTACTAAAATTTCAATATTGATTTTTTTTCCATCATAATACTATATCTGGGTCATAGTAACCTGATGGTACCATCGTACCTGACCTGCTATTTCTACCTGAAGAAGTGTCACCGAAACCCTTCTATTGTCTATCTTTACTGCTCCTACACATCACGTCTAAATTGTTAGATGTCTTGGGAATTACCCAGGCGTGGTGGCACCATCCAGTTTATGGAGGGACATTTTCAATATTTCAGTTGATGGACAGTAGAAGTACATATCAGTCGACTCTATCTGGTTCATTTCATTCATTTTCAACCTAACCTAACCTTTCTCTAATAGTTATCAAGTAGGAAATAAGTTGAGAATCTTTTTTTATTTTTTGCAATAAGCAACAGTCTGTCTACCTTGCCGGATTGAATTGGAAGTGAATGAAGTGATCATCAAAAACTAAATAGTTGCTAGATTTTATAGTTGGAGAGCAGAGATTAAAAATGGCCCTTAAACAATCTGGTGGTGCCATCGAAATGTTTACCTCCGATATTCACAGCTATTGTTTTGTGTAACAAAGAGTGACCCTTTTCGAGTCGAAAAAGGAATCGGCCAGACCTTCATTTCTAGAATAAGGGATCCTCCTCCGATGGTACCACCAGGTTACTATAACCCCTATATCTCTTAAAAGAGTGTAAAAAAATGAACAAATATCTGTTGACTTTTTTCTCTAATACTAATGTTTTTGTTTTTTAAAATTCTAACTTTAAATTTAACTAAAATTAATTTACCTGTTCCTTTGCAAAATCATTGCCCAATGCAGCGGCAATTTGGAAATCTTGTTTTGCTTCATTATTGAGCCCTTGTCTTAGATACAGAAGGCCTCGCTGGCATAACGCCTGACAACCTGATTTACCCTTCCCACCGCTGAGTTCTACTGCTTTTTGTAAATCTCTCAGTGCGTCTAAAAATAATATTTAAGCGTGTATATTAATATGTGTATTAAATTTCTGATTGACGTAAGTAACACTTATTATCCAAAAAAGATTAATAATTTCAAACTTTACATTCACTTACCGTTATTAACTATTATCAACCATAATAAGTAGTAAAATTTGAATATAACTAGAACATAATTTCTCACAAAGAATACATTTATTAACTCAAATTCCTTTCAACATTAATATCACCCTCTTCAGTGATCCATAGGCTACAATAATCAGACTATAACTAATCTAATACCGTGCCACATCATGTATTTATACAAAATTTGGAAGGAGGACCACGTCCTAAACATATTTTACAACTTTGTAAATAGTAAATCTCACAACTCAATCTCAATATTTATTAATAATAAGTTGACTGAAAAGAGAGAAAATTCTTTCAGAGCTTTCGACAATTACTGTGGAGATAAAAAGGTACCACAGAAGGCAAACCTTTTGATGTACACGACTACTTACTACCTGTTATATACGGGTTCATAATTAATTAAATAAATACATACAGTTTAATATTGTAAGACAAGTCTACATAGTTCACTTCCATACTGGCAGTCTGTGTATAGAAACCAAGACCTCTACAATATTTCCTTTAAGATATTCCTAAATTTGTTAAATATTTTGTTAAGATATTTCTTCCAAGTAAACTCAACATCCTTCTGTTAGCAAAGCTCTAATAGGTTGTGATATTTCAGAAAAATTGTCTATGAATTTAGAAACATAATTAAACATCCCTTAAATTCTTGCAAGTTCTTTTTTATCTTTAGGTTCTGGTAAGTCAATCATAGCTTTTATTTTGTTTTCATATACAGAAATACCATCAGAATTAATTGTAATACATTAAAAACATATGTTGAAGTTATTTATTTATTAATTATAATTTATTAATTTGCTCGACTTAAGGGCGCCAGATGTGTTAACATCAATTTTGAAAAAGGAAAAGAAGTTAATTTTCATTATTAACAAAAAAATCTCTAGGGTCGCAGGCTCTTTTTACGGTGTACTTCACAGTGATATTTGGTATTCAAATGAGAACACTTTGAAGCTGAAATTTGACATAAATTTATTAAAGACAAGTAAGTTTTTTATACATTAGCATTTGTTATAGAGACATATATCATGAAAACAACTATATCTATCATCTTAGTTAAATTACTTTTTATCTTCTCAGAAGGAGAACTGATCTTTTATTCTTTGAATTTAAAATTGACTCTAAGTTGCAACTAAAATTGATTTTATGAATAAAAACAAATTGAAAACATCTGCTTTTTATTTTTTTTATATGAATTTTACGTTCTTTTAATAAGAATGAATATGTCATCAGACATTTATTATTCCTTTACATAAAAAGAAATTGCTATCCTTTATATATCAAATTTATATAATAAAAAATTAAAATATTAAACATTGTAAATTTCTATACAATAACAGAGTAAATATAATGTGTTATTTAACACTAGTTACCAGACCATAGTCATATTGTACATAATTCGATGGTGTTCCTGCAGCGTCCAAAAAATGCCGTCGTTGTGTCCGTGGCGAAATTGTATTTGCACGTCACGAATGTTTATAAAAAGAAAATCTGTTTACACATTAGTCCATTCTACAATTTGTAACTGTTCATTTGCCGACCGAATTGCTATAACACACGCTAATTGTCTATTGTCTATTCGCGTGAACACGTCTAACCAATTTAACTGTTCAAACAGAGTTTTAACACACTCTCACCCTAATTCGACCAACGATTAAATTCTTCACATTTTCTATTTTACTACATATCAAATTATTACATCACACTATGTCCTTTCTTTCCACTAAAGTCTCTGACTTTCTTACTCAACTCGACAAAATACATCATTACTCTCCAAGCTCCTTCTTAAGACTTTTTCAAAACACAACTTGTCCATTCAAGCGGTGGACTCCAACTGAACTGTTGCCATGAGGCAAATCTCACTTCCGAAAGCGTTCCTTCCGGTGCTGTTAGCACATTATGACACACTCCCGTAAAACACAAATAATTCACATATCATAACAATAAAAAACAAATCATACTAAAATTAACATAATTATTTATTCTGTTTTCTTGAAAATCTATTTTTCTTTTATTAATGAAGTTACTAAATTTAAATTATTATTTGAATCTTTTATCTCTTTGGCTTAACCGCGTCTTTTAAATGAGTCTATATTAAGATCTGACTTTTCACACTGTCACATAATTTTATGCCTAAGAAATTTAATTTCTTTAACATTGAACTTACACTGTTCAATATTAAATTTAAATCCATTAATTTGAGCTTTACCTAACACTGCATTAACCCTTTCCGTTAACTTTTTTCTTTTTCATCGCAAATCGATATATCATCTTGAAAAGACTGAACCCCTTCTATTTTTTTCAAAAATATGTAACACTATGTGTGAAATATTTCTGGAGCACAACTCAATCCAAATGGTAATCTTTTAAAAAAAAATCTTCCAAAAAGTGTTTGAAAAGTAATTATTTTGGCACATTCCTCATCTAATGGAAGCATCCAAGGCTGATTTTGCATCTAACACTGTGAATAACTTTGCACCTTTAATTTTATGAGTAATTTCCTCAAAAGTTGGGTTCCTGTGTCCACTTTAAAAGATTGATGCACTTTATATATTATAATTGTCTCATACCAATGAGTTATGTTTACCCTATAATTTTGTAGGTTAGGTTGAGTAAACTGTTTATCATAAAGTTTTTATTTTCATTTTTACATAATAAACTTTCATTACCTGTTTCTGTCAGTTGGTTAACTGAAAACTTACACATTTTTCTAAAATGGTTTAATTTCTCACACTGTGAACATACTTGATTCCTTGCTGGACACTTTCCAAAAACATGAAATCTGGCAAAGATTATGAGAGTTTGCTTTAAATGCCTGAGAGGATGACCTTGACCTTGTAGTTCCTTCATGCACCAAATCAGAATTTGTAGTTGTTAAATTAAGTTTCACTTGAATTCCTGTTGTATTTTGTCCACAATTGTCAGCTCCAGCTTGAAACTTGTTTAAATTTAAGTTTATAGCTACATTTCTTGTACTTATGAGTTTAATATTGTAAGACACGTCTACATAGGTCGTAGTTCACTTCCATACTGGCTGTCTGTGCATAGCAACCAAAACCTCTACAATATTTATTTTAGATTAGGCTTGCATAACATTACCTACTAATAATTATGTCTGAGATTTGAGTTATAATAGAAAGAGAATTGAGTACAGTTTAAGCAGTAGAGATGAAGTTTTTGAGAAACAAAACAGGATGGATGGAAAGAGAAACGATGAAATAAGAAAAGGAACATTAGGAAGCAACAGAAATAATGGTCAAGAGGAGGAAAAACAAACAAGTGCTATGGAAGATGGAAGAAATAATGACAGTTGCAGCCAAAAACCACAAGAGAGAAATAGGATAGATGATGTTAAGACTGACGTAGAAAAAATATGTGTTCCCTGAGAAGAATAAGAAAGGAAATAGTGATGGAATGATCAACAACACTTGGTTATAACCTAGATCCACATCATTGGAACAGTATAATTCTAAAAGAATGGAAGTTGAAATTAATGGAAAAAGTGTTAGTTTAAATTACAGTATAAATCATCATCAGTGTTTACAGTGACTCGTAGATGATCTAACCTGAGACCAGATGGATCCCTCCAGATTGCTATGCCTATACTCACAATAAGTAATCTCCTGAAGGTCAATACAAAAAGGAGTTACATTATTTGTAAAGTGTAACAGCTGTTTTGTAACAAAAATTACCGATATATAAATCAACTAGATAAGAAGGGACTTAAAGCATAAAAAATTCCTGCACATTAAATATTTAAAATAAAGAAAAATAAGAGTTATTTAGATGTTGTTTTAAAATGTTAACATAATTATTTTGTAATTTTTTTCATTGGGAGTTCACGAGCTCATGAATTTACTGATCTAGCCATACCTTCATCATTTCCTTTCAGTCTATATGCTTGAGCTCGATTGTTGTAACAAGATGATCGTTTAGGCGCAGTATAGATCGCTTCACTAAACAAATCTACTGCTCCATCAATATCTCCAGCTTCTGACTTTATTACACCTTCTAGTTCCAACTTCTTTGATCTCTGAATTTTCTCGGGTTCTTCTTCGCTTTCATCACCTAAATAACATCTAAGTTAATCCTTATTGTATTAAGTAGAGTTATACTATAACAATTTCTCTTTAATTCTTTTTGTTTATAGATGAAAAACCTCTCGGTCATAATCCCCTTATAAATAATGGAAGGAAAGAACATTAAATAAAGACACCTTGTCTTCGAATACTAATAGTGTCAGGGTCGGAAAACAATAGTTGTTAAGAGACATCAGATAGGAATGATGAGTGAGAGGAACCTAAACAAAGACTACATTAAAAAAGGTGTTCATGAAAGCTAGGGTCCCTCAGGATTGCCATGCCTGTACTCATGTGAGCCCCCGAGGGCTATAACAATTTCTGAATTGTTAAATTTATTTGTTTGTTTAAAAGTTGTACATACAAAGTACTGTGATTGAAATCAAAATTGACTTATGAATACACTATTAATTTTGAGTGACCCTGACTCAAAGAAAAAGATATTGTAATGTCTGTATATGCACTGAGATGTAATCTAAATAACTGACAAATTTTGTAACTTTTGGTGTATAGTTTTGGTTGTTTTTTTTTCTTCGATTTTTTTGAAAACTAAATTTATGGTAATTACAGTAATATCAAAATGCAAAATTGGCTCAATCAACCATTAAGGAATTAACCTGGCCAATATCTCCCTAAAAGTTCTGTTTTAGGAGATATTAGTAAAAACAAAAGAAAATTAAATCCTTGACATCATCCTAATAGTCAGAATATCTAAAAATTGGAGTATGAAATTTACTGTAGATCAAATAAAAAATACAAGTACATCAATGTATGAAACTTCAAATAAAAATATATAGCCTATAGTTCATTATTAAATTGTAAAATTTCAAAATGAAATCTGACAATCATAACAAATGGGGTTTTTTATGTATAAATTATAATTTTTTATTTAAAATTCTGGATGATTTCCACTACCCAGCCGGCTAAAGTTTTTCAAAATATTCTTCCATAGTTTAGTTGTGGACAACAAAGGCTAATTTGCAAATTTTGACTTTTTAATGCAAATATCTACATTTTGAAATATTTATTTAAATGGGGGCTATTAATTTTGTTATCATTTCAAATAGTTACATAGGCCTACATTAAATAAAACAATCTGTGTTTTATTTGTTAGCTTTGGATTACATATAATATAATAATTATAATAATAGTTTTTCTTACCATCGTACATACCCATGTTATTGCTATCTCACAATTGATTGCATTGTTAAACATTATGCACAACATGATATTGTCTCTGTCACTTAGTGCGGTGTTATTTTATTACACATACCGTTATTGATTTTCTTATCAGGAATGTTGTCTTTTATGCAATTTGTTGTTTATGTATATTTTATGTGCAATGATTCAGTTCTAAGTGACAAAGGCAATATAACTTTTTATATGCTTCATGATTAAATGTTTTCTGTGCAGTTTTTAACAATGTGATTAATCCAGAAACAGCTGTAGCATGTGTTAAACAAACTAAATATATATGACGGTAAGAAAAAACTTTTATTACTATTATTAAATAAAACAAATTTAAATTTGAGTGCAATGGTAATAAAACAGTTCACCATTACCTTTGAATTTTTACCTAAGAAATAGTCCCATATCATATGATAATGAGAGGCTCAATATATATGAGTTGAACGGTTGTAGTTTTATGTGTTCAGGTTTAGAATACGGTAGGGTGGAAGGAGTTGGAGCATGCCATATTATGTTATGATGCCCTTAAAGTTACATGAAGTGGGCCTTAGATGGCAGCACAAGAGCCACTAATTTCTCAGCTTCAAACCATAGCATAGAGAGGGTCCAATGTCTTTGGTGTATAAAATCAATGCCATTATCTAATTTTTAATTTGTATCATTTAAGTGGTGACTATAAAATTGCAATTTTTTTTATCAACTACCAATTTTAATTATACTTATTTTCTTTATGAACATATTTTGTTACTAGTTTTAGTTTAACTTGAGTAAGTTTTAGATAGGTAAGTTTAACCCTTACGACTATCATAATTATTGCACTGAACACACCCTCAGATCTCTTTTTTTTTACCATTATAGCTGAAATAGAGCTTAAGACAGCACAAAGCAAGAAGATAAAATCTCCAATAATGTCATAGTAATTTTAACAAATGTAAAACATTTGATGTGTTAAATTGTGTTATCCTTTAATAGTGAATTATGCCACTGAGTGGTGGTGTAAAGAGGTCATAAGTTACGATTAAAACACACTTAGAACAAATTTGCGTGTGAAAAATATAATAATCAAGACTGGGATCCGAAACCCAGGACCTTTAGTTTTATACGCCAATGCTCTACCAATTGAGCTAACCCACATATCTGTACGTAGTGGTAGAAATTTCTCATTTGACTCTAATGATGCATTTTTGAATTATTTAGATTAATTATTTTGTAACAATATTGGATTTAATATTAAACTGAATTTGCAGCTACAGTTCGTGTTATTATATTTAATTTTTTTTCCAGTTGTTAAATTCTTAGCCTTGGCCTATTTACATTAACAGCTGATCTGATCTTGTAGGTTATCATTTTGATTCTTGAATGTATTTACATTCATTACCATAGTAATCAACACATTTAGTAGAAGTTGGTTCTACAAACTAACCACTTGGGATTTTATTATAATAGATTCAATTTTCTTTTAAATAAAAATGAGTGAGAATGAAATAGATAAATGGAATTAGGTTAAAAAAATAGTATGTAACATACGTGTAAAAGGTTCTTTACAGCACTCGGGAAATTAAAGAAACCTGCCTATTACACCACTTGTTGCGTAAATATCTATTTAACTAGGATTTTCATGATTATAACACCAGGAGAAAAACTGTATATGTTATTAACCATATAGACCAAATGTTTACAGCTTTCTTCACAGACTGAGTTATTTACAAACAAACTTCCAGACCACATAAAACTGGAAAAAAATTTAATATATATTATATTATATATAAAAACAGCTAAAGACAACTTTCATTACAATCTCGAATCATTTTACTTGGAATGAGTGAGTTTATAGTTATGTTTGGTGATCATAAATTTTGTTAGCGCAGACTAGATCTTAAATATTTAATCTTATATATTTTTAATATTATATTTCAATACTATTTTTAGATTGAACAATTATTTACAGTTTATCAATATCTATTTTCATTATTGAATTTTTATTATCATTATTATTAGTACTGTATTTAGTGTTGTAAATTTGTAAAACCCCCAGGGGTTTCTAAGTAGAGGATACGGGTTTAACAATCCCAAGAGACCCTTGTAGACACCTTGTAGTATAATCTTGGGTGAAATATACCCTCTCTTCCATCTTTCCTATCTGGACTGTCTTGTCTAGCTCTTTTTCTTTTCCATTCCTGATACTCTTCTATTCTATTCTAAAGCTTGTAATGGATATTTTAGCTAGTTTCGTTAAAACCTGTCAATTAGAGCCTGAGATACAAAGAAAAAATATAAACATATCCTACACTACAGAATTAAATTGTACACTTGTCTTAACTCCCCCCCCCCCTCGCCCAGTCCCCCAGTAGAAACAAAAACAAAATTGGATGTCTCAGACCGAGCACTTATTGAAATTTTAAAACTTTAATGTAATAGCAGATATTTCTTGTTGAAACTCCATATTCAAGGAGTTGTCTATACCTGTAAATTATCAGTTGCCCGACGATGCCGCAAGGCGAAACAATTGTAGCTCATTTATACTATTAAATATTTGAAACTTTAAGCTTTTGCTTTATTTTATCCTTACTTATTGAAATTATTACTTTGCTAAATGTCTCTTTTGGACCTCATTTATAATCAGTACGGGTGTGGTAATTCTGAACTACCTAGCTGGATCTACATCTTTCTTCATTTAATCTTTGGTTAGATCACTCTTTTACAAGTCACTTTTGGCTAACTGTTGTTCTCTTCCGTCCCTGATGTTATTAGAATATTCGAGAACTAAGAATCTTCATTTTATAGTCTTTTGTTCTTTTTTTTTGTGACCAAGATTTTTTTTGCCTTTAAAAGTTTAAAAAACAAGAAAAGGCAAAAATCAGTTTTGTTTAATCTTTATTGATTAATTATCAAAAACAATTTTATTAGTACTTTTTTGAATTAATTAATGTTATATGTAATTCGCTAAAGAATTTCTGAGCTGGTCTAATATTTCTAGAGCTGCTTTAAATGACTAAGGTATTAAATTAAACAGTGTTACCTGCAGATTTCCTGAATATTATTCATTTTCTTTGGAAACACTTATTATGTAATAAATATATCATTTAATAAAATGCCTTTTTTGGGTAAATAACATGTTTTACACCAAAAATAATTTGAAACAGCTGTTATAAAAATTTTAAAATATGTTTTATTTTGTTGTTTTGTTTGAAAAATTATAAAAGCTGTTTTAAATTATGTTTATATTAACTTATACAGTGCTTACTTATGTGAGCGGATTCATACTGTGTTGTGATTGATTGCTTACATCACAGCTGTTTTAAATTATTTTTAGGTTAACAGAATATAGTTCTTACTTTATTTGTGATTGATTGCTTACATTTTTGCAAATCTAAACACTTTATATGGATTATTGTTAATGTGTGATAATTGGGTATAATTTTTTTATCTCGCAAAAGTAAACAACAACTCTACAACTGCTTACTTTATTTTTATTTATTGCTTACATCTCGCAAAAGTTAACAGTTTATATGGCTTATTGTTACTATGTGACAATTTCGTGAGCACTTAGATATTCAAAACGGCGGCCGCAGGTAGCCCGCATGGAAAACATCGAACACTTACTGGTTAAATATCAATGATGAGAAAATACTAATGACACAAATCGAAGGACACTGATTATTGAGTTAAAATTCTTAACTGGAAGTGACTAGTTAATTATATTGATTCAAATTTAATTATCACTTTGTTTATACATTTTTTTTTTTTTTAATGGCTAAAACAAATAATTTTCTATGTTATATTTGACATAACTATATTTATTTCTCTAATGTAGGCCTAATGTACTAAAAGTGCACATAAAACTAAAAAATAACCAATAAAAATAAATCAAATAAAATAATCTTGTGTTTTTTATGTTTTTCAAATAAATATTTCAATGCTTAATTCAATATAATATATAACTTACCTTCAATAATATAATCTTTGTCAATAAAATCTTTTTCAAATGCAGCTTCTCCCAAGGGAAGATGAGGATTGAAAATACTGTTCAACACTGCTCTATCATGTTCACTTGACATTTTCTCAACAATTATTTCTTTATATTTTATTCCTATAAAGCTAGGCTATAGCCTACAACAAGACACTGGTATTTGTTTAGTTTACAAAATGTTTAAAACAAGATGCCACAAGGTCAACTTGTTTTCTTAAAGTTGGATTTGCATACTTAGATAAACCGGATCATTAACTACACAAAGTTGCAAATGTAACTGGTTTTTAGTTAGAAACCAGTAAAGTTATGTAATATGTTGCAACTTTTTTTTATATTAAATGTTTACTTTTTTTACATATACATAGTATAGAGAAAGTTGGGTAAAATAACTCAATGCGTGTTTTGTGGAAGTATTCATTTTGGAATGTCTATGTGTCAACTGTGTACAAGAAAGGAAGAAATTGTGGATATTTGTCATTGGAAAGAACTATAGTTATAAATTGGCTTTAACAATTTTGATAAAATTTTGTCAAAATATAACCTCTATAAACCCAAACAAAACATAGTTTTTCCTATCTCTCCAAAATTGCTAGTTCAAGAGTTAGTTAAAAAAAACAACTAAAATTCATTGTTATAAAATCTACTTTTCAAAATCAATTCTACCGATTTCATTTTGATGAAATGTGAAAATTATCTAAACTAGTGTCCCAAAATTTGCAAGTATAAAAAATTACAGTTGAAGAATAATTTTCAAAAACAAAATTGAATCTGTCGTCATTAAAACTCAATTTTGTATACCATCTGGTGCTCACTATTGTTAGTACAGTAGTAATAATCACTGGATCTACAACTTTTTCATATAATCTTGGGTTAGATCTCTCTCTTTCATACTTCCTATCAGGTCTCTCTTGACTAAATCTTATACTCTTTCAACTCTGACACTATTAGAGTCTTTATTTTAAGTTCTTTTCTTCCTTAGAAAGCAATGATGACTGAGAAGTTTTTACGTTTAAACAAGGGGGGTACAATTTCGATCAATTGTGTTACATATAATATATTATTATATAAATTAATTTCAAAATATTTTTCTTTTTAATTTCATAAAAATGTTGATCAGTACCAACTTATTACGCTTATAAGAAATGCATGGGGGAAGACTTTAAAATAAAGAAAATTACAAGTGTTCTTTCTCACATATATTGGGGTATGATAAAAAAATGCTAATTTTGATTTTGTAGATGGGTGAGAAAATCAGTGATACATTTTTGCACAGTTTATTAAGCTATTTGATAGGGGTATAATTTTTAATTACTAGTCTGGCCATTTTGAAGATGTAATTTTGGCTTTAGTGTCAAAATTATGAATATAATTTCAAAAAATTAAAAAATTGAGTTTCATCAATATTTTATTTTTTTAATATATTTATTTCGACTACAACTAAGTTTATTTATCAGTCCCCTCTTAGACAAGACATTTATTGGTCCTTCAGCACATGTATATATACATTGCAATAGACTTCATTACATATTTATATGCTTTACACATTTAAATTAACAAATAAAATTTTTAAACTAACATGACAAATGGCCTAGGCTAACTTAATTTTCAAAAACTAAATTGGAGAACACTTATTGACAAACTGTCTAAAATATTAAATTTCATCTGGTTTAACATTTAAAAATTTGTTTAACATTTATGTTATATTTGTTTAAAATTACACTTAGTTTAATGAAACCTGATTGTCGAACTGATACAACCCCTATAATATGTATTGTGGAGCTCTATTGTATTCATAAATGTTAGTAATATAAGTCTATTTAAGTAGACATCAAGTCCTGTTTATATTTTATTAGTGTTCGCTAAACTAAATATGATTTGAAATAATGACACCAAAGTTCACACAATTCACACTACATTACAGAGATTGTAATGATGGGTTGTTGTCAATCAGTGAGATCTAGAAGTGAAATAATTTAATAATATAGAATTCTACATATTTAACAAAATCCATCACCCTTATGTTCTGTACAAACTTGAATATTATCCCAAATTGAAGAATAAAAGCATCCGGTTAAAATCAAGTATATATCCAATCTTTTATAGGCCGAACTGTAGATTCTAAATCGTATGGTTTAACAAAATTTGGAAAGCATAATTTCAAATCACAAAAAAAAGCATGGAAAGTTCCCCATTTTATAGCCCTTATGATCCTAGTGGTGGCATTTAGCGATGTTGATACTCGGGTGAAATAGATACTCGCAATACTCGGCTTCGAATTATTTCAATACTCGTATTATTAATTCGACATCGAGTATCTGCGCAGAATGATTATGCGCATCGAACTCAGTTTTACCAATCAGAATAATCAGATCGTTTTAGATAAACCTTCACTTATGCGTTTAATATAACCGAATGTTTTTTGAAACTATAGTAGAATAACCAAGGTCAAAGATTTATTATGATACAATGTTTACAACCTGTCAATAATATGTCTGTCTCTGTTTACAGACTACAACATTAATAATTTAGTTATTATTTAAAATAAGTTAATTTACTATATTTTTTATAAAGATGGTAACCTAATAATATTTATTTAAATATAAGTACAGTAATAACAATTAAATAATAATTTAATTTACTTTTTGTTAATGTGGAAATAAATTAATATTATTGTTATTTTAAATTGAACTTGTTACCGAATCTAAATCATTATAACTCAAAATCGTAATGTTTAATTAATGTGTAGTGAAAAATCAGCTTAGAAACAAATGTAACCAAAGTAGAAACACCGAGTATTTTGTTTGGAATTGACACAACACTAACGAATACAGTTGTCCGAGGATACTCGCAGCACACCGAGGATACTCGCAGACCGAGGATACTCGCTATGACTCGCACATTACTTCCTCCTTGTTCCTAGTTACGAGGATTTTGACCGAGTATTTTAATTCGAAACCAAGGATTTTAATACTCGGACTCTTCCGAGGATTTTGATACTCGGAATCACCGAGTATTTTAATTCGAACTCGCACATCACTAGTGGCATTATTAAGTTGTACTTCCTTGAATATAAAAGAGATGTCAAAGTATGATTATATAAAGAAACCTTTGAATGTATATATTTAGTCTAGTTCTAATATCACATTATGTTCATTCATTTACTAGTTAGTTTTATTTTCCAACATTAAATATAGAATGTAATGAAAACAACCGACATTGAGGTGGCAAATTAATTTATTTTAGATCCCTTAATAGGCCCTTATGGACAGGTAGGGGGTTCGTCTAATAAGGTTAATCTATTTGCAGACACCCTGGAATAAGTGTTTCAACCAAACACTCAACCCTTTGACCCATTTTTCACTGACATGGTTGAAAACGACACTCTACAATTTGTCTACTCTCCTCACCAACAATCTATACATAAAACAACCTTCACAGAAAGCTGCTGGTCTACATACTATTGGAAATACAACACTTAAAAACTTCTCAGACAAAGGGCTCAGGTCCTTTACAAACATATGTAATGCAATTCTCCTCACTCAACATTTCCCTGCTGAGTCTAAAATAGGCTAAAATATTAGTTTTTCCCAAGCTGAGGAAGAACAAGCATAGGCCCGAATCCTACAGACCTACAGTTGATTGAATACAATGAGTAAGTCCCTGCTCAAACATATCAACGAATATCTACATGCACACAACATCCTGAGGCCGGAACAATTCGGCTTCAGAACCAAACACTCCACAACGCTTCAACTGCTGAGAGTCGTTAAATATGCTACCAGGGGTTTCAATGTTAACCCTTTGAAGAGTATGAGTTTAACCGGCAAAAGAGTAGCGACGTACCGGTACGTCATTTTTAGTTCGGCTGAAAGGAGTAACGACGTACCGGTACGTTTTTTGATGCAACATGAATCAGCTGTTGTTTTTTAAATTATGAACAACAACAAGGGTTATAATATCGTTGGTTCGTGTTCTTGGGTGTGTGGAGGGGGGTATCAAGTCATCACAGCTGATTCAGTAATGTGGTGGGGCACTCTAATCGATTGCGTAATCGCGATGATTTCTGTCACTGTCACAGCTGTTGTAGACTGCAAGCGCTCGATGCCGTGGGCAGTAACTACGCCAGTTCTTACTTGTGATAGGTTGAAACCGAATGTAGTGATTGATTACTGCAAAGACATGGGTCCAGTTGACCGTTCAGATATGATGATATCGTTCAATGACTCCACCCAAAAAACAACTAAGTGGTACCGAAAACTTTTTTTCCATTTTTTGGACATCACGATATTGAACGCCTTCTTGATGTTTGGATTGATGAATGTATCAACAAAGAAGGTCCCATTTTTCGATTTCAGGATAAATCTTATCAGACAGATTTTTGAAACCCATTATACTCCAAAAGAAAACAGACCCGTACCAAGAGCAATTGCAACAAGTGGCAACAAGCATCCTTTACGTTTGACAGGCCGCCACTTTCCACGTCCAATGCCAAATCGTGAGGGACAGAATCGAAGAGTTCAAAAACGGTGCTACGTTTGTTCAAGCACCAAAACTCAAGAAAAAAAACGAAAAGATACACAGTACGAGTGTCCAGACTGTAATGTTGCCCTCTGTGTTCATCCATGTTTTGGAATATTTCATAAAATGAAAATTTTTTAAAATGTTGTTTTTGATTTTTACACTTTTTCAGACCAAAAATAACTCGCTATGTATTAAAGGTATTGATTTGTAACTAAATATATCTGTTTTTATCAAAATTTGATTTTTTTTTTTTTTACTCCTGAGTGTAATTTTTATGTATAAGGCCCTACTCCTGTGAGTAGTGCTGCTGGTGACGTACCGGTACGTCATTACTCCTGAAAGGGTTAATCGATCAACCAGGTCAGCCTTGCTGGACATCGAAAAGGTCTTTGATATGGTGTAGCACAGCAGTCTCATAGACAAACTTAGGCAATACAACTTCCTAGATGGGCTTATACACTTCATTAGGTCTTTCCTAGCAGACCACATTGTTCAATATCTAGTTCTTACCTCATGTATTATTCCACTTATAACACAATAAATTTGATAAAAATTTGTAGATTTCAATTAGGCATGTAATGATACCAATCTCAACTCTCTACAATGACAAAAATATCATAGTTATTGTTAAAAAAGTTAATTTGAACCTTAACCTTTTAAGAAAATATGATATTAGTATCTTTAAGAGATCCAAATCACAGACACTAGCATAATGAATAGAGGCTTCTTCACATATGTACAGCTTCGAGACCCTTATACAAGCAAAGAGAGTGGAGGCTGCTAATATATACACATCTACGAGGCACTTATCAATTATATAAATTTGGAAATTCCCCAAAACACTAATAAACACTGTAGGCTTAAACTGTATAGTTTGAGTGGGCCCCATATTTGTCACCTGCCTGACTATGCTGATGGCTTTTTGTTTCCCTCCACTCTACAGTGCGCTGAAATACACTAAAAGTTGCTCGTTTTTTATTTTCTGCTATTCTATTTAAGAATTGATATAGCGCTTCTATTCAAATTTTTTCTGCATGTATTCAGCACAGTGGCAGAGAGATACATTCAAAGCTAGAAGTTTGGCGTCCATGCTAGGGGTTTCATTGCCAGGCAGATAGAAGCATTCATCCTATGTTTTATTGAATACACCTTCTCCAGCCTTTCTGTGCGGTTAATTTATTGTGAATTATAATTTTAATTGATTTCAGATTTAGCATGTTGGTTTAGATAATTAATCTTCATATTTACATAAAACTTTATGAAAATCAGTATAACTTGATTTTGTGAAATAAATCCTTTTATGTGGAGTGTTTTGTGTTTCTAACTGATAACTTACTCCTGAAATCAAATTTTAGTAGAGACTAAGCAATATGTTTTGTTTGGGTCCTTAGGAGCTTCATTTGAGAAAATCTGATAAAATTATACCTTCCAATTTTGACAAAATTCTAAATTTTGTGTTTTGATCTTGTGGCTGGTGGGTTCTTCACAATTTATAATTATTACCAAAAAATGTAAAAAACCCTCAATGAATGGCAAAATATGACCACTTACCAAATATGATCAAAATCTGTTCAGCTGTTTGAGCTATAGCTCATAGTAGGAATTGTAGACAGAAATTGTATACAAATGTTTTGTGGCGGAGGCCTCATTGAGGATGACAGAAATTAAATGATAAAATTGTGACATCCATTAAAAAACTTTTTATATAATGCGTGTATATAAAACTTTTACAAAATATGGGGTAAATGGAATAAAATATTTCTGTTAAACAATTTCATTTTTAATTTAACCTGAAAAAAACAACAACTGATCTTGCATTGGTGAACTCATTCAGGTGCATTATTTTAACGTCAGATGATATATAAATAAATCAGGAACTTCATTTTTGTCATTTATGGAGAAGAAGAAATAGAAAAACATATGTAACTGTACAACTGTAATTGTAAAGGCAATGGGTGGTTTACCAACATGGCTGCTAGTGAGGATACGGAATATTATGAAAGTTGGGAAGAAATGGAAGATTCTGGCGTATGTAATAATGTTTTTATAATAAATAACTAATTATGACGTTTGATTAATCAAAGCGTGCTTCAAAAGTTGATATTTTAAAACCAATAATAATTACTATATATTATTTTCCCCCCTATTGCACTCTTTTGATTAGGTGCTGTCAATTTCCAATATACGAACGAGGTGTCTAGTTCATGAAGTCGCCCTCATTTAGAGGTCATAAAAGTCAGTACTGTTCAAATGTTAATAGTTTATAAAGTGCATTACCAATTATTTAAATAAATTATTATTTTTACAACATTTTTATTCTTAACAATTATAACAATAGCACATTTTTCTTTACAGAATTCATTGGATCCTTCCTTTATTATTGTCTGTATTGCTTATATATTTGTATTAACTTATTTTATGCTGATAATAAACAATTAAAGTTATAAGCACTGCTCAAATTAAATTTAGCCAAACTTCTTTTTCGTTATTATCTCTAGATTGAGGTTAAAACCCAGTAGTGTTAGAAACCTAACCTCCATTTCTTGTTCAAGACAGGCCTACAAGTAATTGTACAAAACAGCGACCTTGATCATTTTGATTGTTTGCACTGTGTAATTGTGCATCAAAATATTCAGATTTAGAATTATTGCTGTTATAAAAATAATAAAAGCTTGTTTGGAATGTAAAATTATCTCAGAACCTACAAGACTAGGCCTAGGCTTACAAACTAATTTCCGAAATGTAACCTTGTCAAATTATAAAAAGTATACTTAATATATTATAGTATTTGAACGAATATAAATCTACCATATTTTTAATAGCCTAGGTTTTAGTTTTATAATAATATTTTATCAAAAAGGTATTAGGCTACTAATAAAGTTAATTACGAATTTAACCTTCAGAGTGGCCAGATTTCAAGCTAGTATTTTGCACAAACAACTTTAAAAATCAATAATTATTTATTAAATGAGACCGAACTTTATCATGTACATATTTAGGAAACTTTGAAAAATACCTGTAGTCTTAAGTAGCCTACTCAGTTATATTTTTTAAATTTGTACTCAGCAACAGTATTAATTGGCTAAAATTATCGGTAATTGTTTACTTAAAGATGTCGCCTTATTTTCTGGATTTCTTTTTTTATCGTCTAAACTACATACCTTACTTCTTAGGAATAAATAATGTTTTCCTTGCGCAGATCACTATTTTTCACTGAAAAATCACAATCTAAACACTACTAAATCTGACGTAGGCTATTTATTTATAGGTTAAAACATAATGGCAATGTTAATACTGTATGGTTTGACACATGCTCATTACACAATGAGACTACGCTAGATCGCTATTTCATATCACAACAGGTTTGTCCAGGTTGCCTTTTGTTTGTTTATTGAAGTTAATAATTAGCTTACTTTGCGTTATAATTACGGTATTATCACTTCAGGTTTAGCCAGATAACTTATTTTATATAAACACCTGGCCAAACCTTATATATAACCACCTGGTCAAACCTTTCGTAAGTTTATTGAAGTTAATAATTTGAAATTAAATTTTTAATATGAAGGATTCACAGTGTATCTGTAGTCACGAATATTATAGATTGAAATATCTTTAGTAACATATGAGACATAAATGTGAACCGTTGCCATTATGTCTAACCTATAAATACGTTGGATTTGATTGTTTTTAGATTGTGATTTTTCAGTGAAAAATAGTGATCTGCACAAGGAAAACATTATTTATTCTTAAGAAGTAAGGTATGTAGTAGACGATTAAAAATAAAAATCCTGAAAATAAAGCGCCACCTTAAAATAAACATTTACCAAGTTATCATACAGTACATACAGTAATGTTATCATAATTATAAATATTGTTTGACTTTATGCCATCAAGTGATGTTTTTATTCATTATTATTAATTCAAATATATAAGACTTACCGTCGTCAATATTCTGTTTGCGTCGTTCAAACGACGGCCGTTTCGGCTATTCAGCCATTATCAAGTTGTAAAGTAATCTGGTTTCCCTTCGTCAATTACAAACACTTATACACATTACACAAGAGCAAAATTACACACGAAACACTTACACGTACATACGATTAAAATTGTTTCATGAACTACGCAAACAGAATATTGACGACGGTAAGTCTTATATATTTGAATTAATATAACAATATTCGGAATGGCGAAAACAAATTATTATAATCTTTTCTTTTTTTTTTTTTAATGTAAAGTGTCAAGTTACATAACAAAATTTTGCTATCATCTTAAATTTATTTATTTTGAATTAAGCTCTATAATTTGTTCATTCTATTCCAAAACATTCAAATATTTCCAAAATTAAAGGTGTTATGTAAAATCATATGGTGGTTTAATGGATAGAGTAAATATAAATTACAGATTCCTAAGACAAAACTTGAGATTATAAAAATGGATTTTGTAGAATATCTTTCTTAAGTCATATTCATTAAATTTTTTTTAAATATTTAGCGTTCTTATAGAGAACTAAAATATTGAAATCCAGAAAGTTGTATTTTTTTTTCTTAGCCATTCCGTATTGTGACTAAATATATATATATATATATATATATATATATATATATATATATATATTTTTTTCCTAAGTTTTTTGTTAAATTCATGAATCATGGGAACTGTGGGATCAAAACTTCCGAGATTCTGAATCTCCATCGAACAAATGCCCATACTCGTTCCAAAACTGTTCTACCTTCTCTATTCTGTAAAAACAGAACTGACCGATCTTGTTCTACCAACCCTGATATTTTCAAATAAAAATCTCCTATGCATATGTTATAAAAGATATAATTATGCACAATTGTCTCTACCAATTTCTTTAGTAAATGTGGAGATTAATGACCTAAATGAATGTGCAGTCTTTTGTTAGCTCAGGGATCCTCTCAACACAGTTAAGGAAATAGGCAAATACAATCTGTGATCTAGGGATGTATTTTTTCCAACAACTCTCGGGTTGACTCTCTGCCAGAGTTTTGGTGAATTATTCAGGAAAATGATCCATTGAGCAGTTCCTGATTCACAATAGTTTAGGATACAGAACCATGGAAAGACAGTTTTACATCGAATCGGGACAACATATTAAATAAACAATGCAAAACATTGCACAAACTTTTTCAGTCATATACTCAAAAGTAAATAAAAACTAACAAAACTATTATCATCAAAAAATGTCAGTTCAGAAAATATTTTATTTGCTGTCCTTGTGCCATAAATGTGTCCTCAGAGTAAATCATATTTAATTCAAATCAAGCTTTTAATGGAGACGGTCAAAATTTATTTCTTATTTTTGCCTATTATTCCATTAATCTTTAGATTTCATTAATATTTTAACAAAATCAGTATTTGAGAAATTACATATCTTGTAACAACTTCTTTACCGATTTTTTTGGTTTTTTACTGATAACTCATAAACCGGCATTTTTAGAGAGGTGGCAACGCATATGATCTTTTAGAGCCGATTTTAATAAAATTGTAATTATGTGCTTTTTCCTTATGATAGCTGACTCCAATTTTCAAGTTATTTAAGAAAAAATCCCAAGAAATAGCCAAAATATGCCCATATACCAAATGCTCAATCGACCTCAAAAAGGATATATCCCTAAAAATGTCAACTTCTATTTTTAACCTATCACATATCTTTACTTTCTCTATACCATGTATATGTAAGAAAGTAATAACTTTTTTATCTAATTTTTAATTGCTATTATTTTGTTTCAGCTGTTAGACAGGAAGTTAGCCAGTATGCATGCCGCTTTAGCAAATAGTCATGAAAATAATTTGAGGTAAAATGTAGATAAATGTATTTAACAATACCTAACTATCTATTAATGAATAAGAAACATTTTAAATATTTCAATACACGTGTGTAAGTTTTTACTTCTAAATTAGGCTTATTCATAAGTTTTAACACCTGTTTTTTAGGTAATGCTTGGTTATTATTAAATGTTTTGCTCTCTGAAAGGGGGTGCAGTTTAGCTGCACCTAATAAGAGGCGGTTGACGTCCTTCGCGGTTCCCAGTCAAACACTCACAACTCATAAACTATCATCTGCATACACACAGTTCACCTATATACGATATCTTACATTCATCGTTATTTAGCGTTCTTATTGCAGGTGGGTGCAGACTATCTGCACCTATTGCGAGGGGTTTCGTGTACCTCACGGAACCCGAGCTATACAGGGGTAGTACAATAAAACATCTTCTCCGAATATACACATTCATACATATTTAACAATTCGTAGAGGCTGTTACACTTCATGATTCACTAGGGATACATAAACAATCTACATTCATATATAGGGATTAGTTTTTTTTTTACCATCCAAAGCCAAAGCTCGTCTAGGAGTGTTTACCAGACCAAAACGTGATAACCTTTGAATCTTGTAAGCTGATGTGAGCTTGCTCTGCCAAAGATGTATGCACGGTCTCTGTTTAGTAGCCAGCCACTTTGGTCCTTGGTCAGGAAGTGTTCATAATTCCTGTGAGGAAATGTCGGATCCTCCCTCTTCAGTTGCGAGTCTCGAATAATGCCCATTCTGTCTGGTTAAAGAGGACAGAGTTCTGGGGTTTGGAAATGATTCCAGGGTATACCCGTTCCCAGAGTCTCATCATCGGGAAGAGTGTTCCGAATAACAGACAAAAATTCTGTTGCGGGCAGTGAACTCAAATATAGTATAGTGCGCTGCAAAACTAGGGAGTTTTATGAAAAAAGGTGTTAAATTGGCAACCTTAGAAAATGGGATCTACATAAGAATTAGATCGATGATTACGCAAGCATAGGAAGGCCTAGAGACGTAGTTCGAAGTTGTATGTGAAGCCCTAGCGAAGACTTAATAAGCTCGCTCAAGGTGAGATAACTTGAAAAGAAAAGGTGCTGAAAGACTTTAAAGAAAAACAGTAGAAGGTTTTGCTGATACAGGTTATGTTTTGCTAGGAGACATACTCCACCGGATTGTGACGTCTAAGAAGGAGGAACCTGTGTTACCAACTTAAAGCCAGATCTAGGGTAGCGACGAATAATTATGTAAAGTAGTTAATAAAGAGATTTAATAAAAGAAAAATATTAAATAACAGCCACTAATTAGTAAACCACACTAGAACAAAGAAAAGATGAAATAATGGAACAATTTTTAAAATCGATACTCTGTAATAATTTTTTTTTAAAGTCAAAATTTTCTAAAAGAATACCAGTCAAGTCAAAATATAATGAAATAAAAATGTAATTAAAAATTAAAATCAGTGAAGGGAGCTAGTGGTGGTTGTTCAATTAAAATGAAACAGTGGCAATTTTGTATAAATGCAATTAATCCAATGATAATCTGGAAAGATACACGGCCAGTACTAGCGGAGCTCATGGATAAAATCCAAAACACAAGACCATCATAACAGCGGCAGATTTCACCAGGAATTCTCAAGAAATCATCGCGACGGTCAAGGTTTGACTTTTTTAAGTTTAAAATTTAAAAAGAAGTGATATTTCTAAAAATCGAAAAAGTAAATTTCAAAGTGATATCAAAGGTAATTAATTTTTCTGGGAATTTTAAAGTTTGATAATTATTAAAGAATGAATTATGTCATGAGTCATGCATAGTATAAGATATTTATATATAATGTGTGTGGAATATTAAATTAATTTGTGTTAAATATTAAATTGTAAAATCAATATAAAGTAACTCAGTCCTGATTACTAATTAACCCTTTTACCGCTGACGTCCTTTTAAAAGGACGTCGACTTATTGGCCGAAAACCGCCGATGTTCTTTTAAAAGGACGTTTCGTAATATGGCTATATTTTTGTTATAGGCAGATAGACGCCTAATATTTTTTTCTAGGATCATTGTGAACCTGTACATTCTTTTAAAGAAACTTAGATAATCCTCTTTCTAGATTAAATTTAAAAATTTCAATTATTGAAGCGATCACTGAGGAATGGCTCGGCGACTCCCACCCAGCACAACATACAGGTTTTGGTGATGAGCCTCTTTACCTTTTAGCAGAAAATAAACAGCGTAATTGTTCAGTATGTAGTGCTCAAAGTACCAGTTCTGAAGGCAAAAGGAAGAAAACTCGTTATGGTTGCAAAAATTGTAACAAAGGAGTTCATTCCATGTGCTTGACTAAGCACAGGTGCTAAAAAGAGAAAGTTTTTGAACACAAATAATGTTGTACATAATAGAGTAAATATTTTTAGTTTCCAGTTTTTTTATATGTTTCTAGGTTACTTATTTACGTTTTACGTGTGTTAAAAAGTGTACAAACCCATACAACTAACTGTCCAAACATCTACAGAGTCTGCATTATTGACTCTGTATTACATAAGGTAAAAATATGTTGTAAATCGATTTTTCCATGTTTTAGAAAATAGTTTATTGCTTTGTTGTTTATCATTATATTTCCTTGAAATTTTTTACAGGTCTCCATTAGTACATTTACTTTGATAAAAAAATTAATTTTATGCATAAAATAATAAAAATTTCATTGTAAAAAAAAAAAAATGTTTTAGGTTTTAGTACTTTTTGAATATAAAATTTGAATGAAACTTTGTTTTGATATGTTTATCATAGTATAGCTAAAAACAAAAATAACAAAAAAAATTATTGTTTAACTTCAATAGCATGGTTTTTAGAACGATTTATATAGAGTACTACAAAAACAGTGATTTCGGCTGCGGCGGTCTAGGCTAGTCAGGCGCACTGGACGCGCAGCGGCCAAAGAGTTAAATAAATTCTGAGAAATTAGTAAGTTTCATGAATTAATAATTTTGATTGTATGAAATAAATTTTGATAATAAGAAATGATTCATTTAAGTCAAAAATAAAAAGACCAACTGCTCAAGTAGTAATAAGATTGTTATAATAAAAAGAAGTTGTAAAAAGAAAGTAAATTTTGCATTTTATTTGGTTGTTTGGTAAAAAATAAGATAATTTTTCATTTTGGGTTTGAAATTAATGATTCATTAAAACTTAATTAAAACATAACAGTGTAGAATTATTTCAGATATTAAATCCACACACACACATGTGTTTTACTAGGACAAGGTAGGATATATTGTATAGCCAGCACTTCCAAGTACACGTAAACTTGAGATACAAATCATTACTAACTTAAAATTTTACTTGTGTTCTCCCTTAGAAAATACTCATGGTTTACACGTTAATCAAAAAATTGTAATGTAGTGTGTAAATGATTTTATTTTTTAAAGTTTTAGTGTTTTTTGTATAACAAAATTTAAACTGGTATTTGTATTATATTTCCTATTGTATGGAATACATTATGAAAACAAGATATTTAAAGAAATTAACAAGAGGATTATTATTGCTCTGCCAATTTAAAATTGATAGTCAAAACTGCTCATCTTAACAACTAAATTGAATAGACTTTTATAGTCCGGTAGTGACCTATGGAACTGAGGACATGGACACTTTCAGCTGTCAATACCAATTCACTGCGTGTTTTAAGGCATTGAACTTGCTTCAGTGTATTTTCTAGAGTAAGAGATAGACCAAAAACCGTTATCTCTTTTGTTCCAGTACTACCTCTATGGTATAGTCAGTATGAAATATGTGTTATATTCATGTTGTCAAATGATTAACTGTATTATTTTAGATTTTATGTTTAATTTATGCTTGATTTGTGTTTAGTTTAATGTTTTTTTAAACTCTGCTCTTATCAATATAGTATTTGATTTTTGTCTATTTCATAAAACAAACTCTCAGGGTCTTACCCTAGTGAGTACAGGCTTGCCAATCCTGAGGGAGCCCAGCTGGATGTACACGTTTCTTTATGTTGTTTTGGGTTAGATTCCTCTCTTCCCTATCAGGTCTCTCTTGACCAACAAAAGAGTACAACTCTGACAATATTTTAGTATTCGAAGGCTAAGGGTCTTTATTTTATTTATATTTTTTTCTTGTTTTTATAAAGCAATGATGTCCGAGAGGTTTTTTACCTTTAAACAACAAGCGGGGAAAATTCATGACACAATGTTTAACAGCAATAAAAATCATATTCTATTCTACAAGTTACAATGATAGGTTAAGTTGTGTGCAAATACAATAATTGTTTTTTTATTTATTTTACAGGTGTTCTGAAAGTAAAGGAACAGTAGTGATTATAGAGGATGATGATAGGACACAATACGTACCATCTGAACCAACTGTTAAAATATTAAAACGGCCTCCAACCACATCCAATCCACTTCTTACTGGTGGAAATGGTGTAGTTTTTAACGGAGATAGTTCAAAACCTAAGTTGCCTGTAAAAACATTACAACAGGTAAAAATAACAACTTTCTTTCCTCTTTCATTTTAAACATTGGTAGTTAATCTATAAGTTGTTCGATCTTTGTAACGATAGGACGATTCACTATTTGTTATGAGTTCGTTAATTGGTATTTATACAGAGGTTCGTGCATATAATAAATAAATAGATGATTCAGTACAATATGATTTTAATATAATGACTCCAATCTCTGCTAATATTAATATGATATGTATCATATATGTATTGTTCTTTAGTACAATGGTTTTACATACAATGGTGGTTCAATCACCTTAATTAATACAATGGTTTTACTATCCTTAATCCAGAGTAAAAGCAGTGTTGCAACAAGAAAGTTAGTTTAAATTAATTTCTCTTTGTATAGGCTGGTCTATATGAAGTTAATACACACAAAGCTTGTTTACTTCTGTTACTGTAGCTTAACTGTGCCCAGATTGTGATCCTTTGTGGTCCTTGGTTCCCTGGACTATTCACCAGAAGAACTTAACAATCTCGAACGGCTCTGGCAACATTCGACGGTTTCTCCTTCTTTCGGCAGCCTCCCTGCCTACCTCTACTCTGTTCGCTGATTGATTGACCTTTCTCCAAGCCTTGGCTTTATATACTCTTGAATATACATAATACATTTTGTAATTACAACTCGGCAATTACCTAACTTTCTGCATCTTGTTGCAATTATTATTTAAACTCTGATAACTGTTGTCGGGACTTAAATACAAATTTACCTTAAATCATCTAACCTAATCCTATTATTAACTTAAATCCTAACAAAGCCTAAACGCATAAAGTATTTACACTTCAGAAACTCTCTTAAAGTATCACTTGTATGGCAATCCTGAGATACCTAGCTCGATCTACACCTTTCTTCATCTAGTGATTGCTTAGATCCTTTCTTTCATTTATCTCTCTTAACCAATTCTTGTTCTTTTCCAACCCTGATACTATTTGAGAGATAGAGGTCTCTGTTTTATGCTCTATTCTTTTTTTAAATAAGACAACTCTTTTCTATGTTTTGCAAAACGTTTCCTTTTATTTATATAATAATAAATAAAGTGCTCTAAAAATCATGGTTAGCCTACAAATTATGGTTTTGAAAATGGATTTAACATGTTTGAGTCATGAATTAGGCTCAGTTTTTACCTGATTTTCATTATTGTGTTCAACAGCACAACAGGCTACAATACATATTTTTGCTTGTTTTGTAATTTGTGAAGGTTAATTAATTTTCTTTATTCGGAAATATTATTTATTTCACATTATTTATTAAGTCAGTCAAGGCCATTTATATAGCCATTTTGTTCCAAAGATTTGATATTATTCGATTTTTAAGTAGAAGTTTCATTAAAGATTTAGTGTACATTTCATCCTTATCTGTCAATTTTAATAATCTCAACAAACAAACAAATCACACTATCTGCAGAAATGATGCCGAATATACTATTAAATTGAGTTTAACAAGTAATTAATTACAAATAAGATGTCTAGCGTATTACCAGAGTTGCTCCCATTAAACTAAAATGATTGTTTTATCAAAAAACTTAATTTCATAAGCTTCCAATGTGGAATAAGTTAATTTTGAAAATAACATTAGTTTAAAATTATTATATATATGTTTCTGAATTTGGAAGGTTAAGATTGTTATTCAATGAATTATATTTTTAAATGACGGCTGTACAGAATAAAATTGTTACTTTTTTAAATTTTATTTATACAGGTGTTCAGAAATTAAAAATTTACAAATATATTTTGAAGTAAATTTATAACATTATTACTATTTTTAGTTCATGCGAAAGTAAAATAAACAATAAATATAGTAAATGTCTAATGCATGTCTTATTTTGGTTTCTTTTAAATAAATTTTGGGGAATTTCAATCTTTTGAGACTTCAGTATTAGGTTGATTAACCTGTGATTCAATATATATGTTCAAAGTGACGTCTTATTATGTACTAGTTAAAGCATACTAGCTGTGAATCACAACCAAGATTAATGCAGAGAAGATAGACATCCAAGTGAATCTCTCAGTGCAGTATGATAAAGACTGGCATAAGGAAGTGAACAAAAATGTATATTTACTTTTTTTAAACTGTACTTTTCAATTTAGAACTGGACTTATTCATACTAAGGGAGGATACAAAAGAATTTTTTTTTAAAATCATTAGTTAATCCTCAATTCCACATTAGTCCTGTACTACACCCACTGTATAGACTGAACATCCTCGTGAAATTACTAATAAAGCACATGTAGAAGAACTGAAACAAGTTTCCTTAGAAATAATCGATGCTAGATATTAAAATTACTTAAAACAGCAATTTTTTAGTATAAACCACAATATTTTAATTGAAACTTGCCGACCATGGTTTTGCTAGTTAAAGCATTGTCAAGGACTTATACAAGAAGCATTGTCATTCTTGTATAAGTTCTTGACAATGCTTTAACTAGCGAAACCATGGTCGGCAAGTTTCAATTAAAATATTGTGGTTTATACTAAAAAATTGTTGTTTTAATTTATTTAAAATGGAATACCACCTAGTACCTACGGTCTTTAATATAAATAGTTATTAAAATTACCTTCATATCTATACAGAGGTTGTGCTGAATTCAAATAATACCAGTCTAGTGTATTCATCCTGGGTCTAAATTTTGAAGATCTCTATCCATCATAGAAATACAGTAGACTCTCATAAATTCGGATCACGAAAATCTGGACTCCGGAAAATCCAGACCGGATGGTAAAATTTTTTAATAACAATTTGTCGCTTTAGCGCCTTCAATTTTCACGCGATCTTCCGCATTGCATGAATGACGTATTTTGTAATGATTCACGCATGAGTAGTGGAAGTTTCCGCACGGCTGAGGTAATGGACACGCCCTACCCAGTGTTTTACTTAATTGCAGTCCAGTAATGTATTATGTACATTACAGTAACAGTACCATTAGTTAATGTGTCAGAGTGTAACAAGCGTCAATGGAATGGGTATCGGCATGAGCTGGTAGTGATTGCATGTACAGCTTATCACCGCTCGTATCTGCCCCTCGGCCGACTTATCTCTGACTCCGAGAAATCCAGATTTTTCGGAATCCGGACCAGCTGTCCGCCACAATACTCCGGATTTATGAGAGTCTACTGTACTAATAGACAAACCTAGACATTGAACTCCAAACCTAGAACAAGACTCATAATAACGGAGTAGTATATTATTGATTTAATCTGATTTAATATTCTCTGTGCAATAGTTTTAACATTGAAATTGAGATCGTGGGGTACATATTGTTACAATGTACACATTACCAAATTAATACCTAAATCAAGCTGAAAGAACATTGGGCATACAAACAAGGAGAAAATAAAAACTATTTTTAAATTGGAACTACTGATATTGACTGCTCTCAAGTGTATGAGATGTATCAAACTATCTATTATGGATTAATTGAATACATATATTATTAAAAAGTAGTACGTTTCCGGTTTTTTCTACTGAAATTTAAACCATACCATGAGTTGTATAAGTTCCCAAATTGAGAAGCATGGCCTCTTTTTGGGCTTTGGCATACAGTGGGTTTATTTAAATAATTTGGGTTGGTTATAAATTGATGGAAACCTGATATTTAATTAGGTTATGAGCTACATGATTATTAGAATGATTGATGTGATAGTTTTTGTAAGTTAAATTAGTTGTTATAAGAGTTACTTTAGTTTTAAGTAATTCAGGTTAACTGTCATAAAATCAGATCCCTAGTCACATCAACAACAGTGGTAACAAAGAAAGCTGGAAACAACTTTACCTCAACCGTCTTTATTCCTTGTATTAGTCTAAAATGTAAATAAACTCCACAATCAATAAGTAGTACAGTATAGGCAGCACCTCTCTGAAACGTCTGTTAGCAAGGGAGAGCCTCGACATGCAGTGCCCCTTCTACTTCAATCATCCTTGTACAGTCAGTGTGGCTGCCTAGCATGGCTACCTTCAACACATCCAAGTTTTACCATCACTGGAAATACCAGCTATGCGGGAGAACATGGTCGTAAATCACTTGAACGAATTGCACTCTCTTTAGACCATCAACAGGAGGTCGAGAACCAATTCTCGCCATAGCTTGTTTGTAATGGTTTTGCGTTACCAAATGGCTCTACAACCATAGTGGGCTTTGACTAGTGTCATAAAAGCTCGCTGGGTATGGTGGTGTTGCAATTTGCGTGATTCATAGGCCTAGCTTTTTGCCGAACACAACCGTCCAAATTACAGTTAACAATCCACTTAGAATATTATTTGGAGGAAATTAATTAAGATTCAGCAATCCTTCAACCCCCCCCCCTAACTAAATAGTTAATTGAATGTTACAAATCTTTTATAAATGTAAAATAACCGTAACATGTTTGAGTAGTTATACAAAACAACAACTAAATTCAATGATTTAGTATGATGATAAAAAAGTCTGCATAATTTTAGTGTATCTTTATTTGTTATAATAGAGAGAACTAGAATACGCAGAAGCTAGGTTAAGAATTCTTGGAGAAGCGAGGAGTCCTGAGGAAGAACCCAACATAGAAGATAGGTATGTGAAAAGGTTTTACTATTTTCAAATCTGTACCTGTTTGTGGTACTGGTAGCTTCGAATATACTTCTTTTAGCATTTAATTTTGCTTTAAAGCTTGTGTGCAAAGTCTGATGGTTTGAACAAAAATTGTTACATATGTTTGAATAAACTAAGTATTTTTATTAAAATTGAATGTAGAATATTTTTTTGGTTCAATAACATTTTACATACAACTGTTTGTGCTGGTTTGTAAATTTTGCCAATTTAAATCTGATCGAAATGTATTAGACTGGCACCTACTGCAGCAAGCCGCTAAATTCACATTGCATAATATTTAAAGTATTTTAATTTGTATTACAAATTTAAGAAATTTATAAGTTGTGCTAGCAATCGCTACTGTAATAGATGGCTAGATATTCCGAAATAGACTGTTATTTGTAATACGTTTAGTCGAACCTTAGTAATTCCAAAGTCAAGAGAAAAGCGGAGTTTTCATTATATAGAGATTTTGATTGTATGATATTTGACTATAGAGTTTTGTTCCTAACGTATAATACTATTGATTTTTACTTTATGAAATATTACATAGTATAGACAAAGTTATGTTGTGTGTCAAAAAATCAATGTTGAGATTTTTGCAAATATATTTGTTTTAAAAAGTGGTTTTTGGAATGATATCTCCCTGTCATCTATATAGTGGTGTAAAGTCCAAATGCTTGGACCAATTTTAAGCAAATTTATGAGCTTATTTTGGACATATAATTGTTATAACTCTAATTAGGAGGTAGCTACCATAAAAAAAAAAAAAAAAAAAAAAAATTACAACATTCGTTCTAACAATATCGGTGAAATTTTCCTCAACCGTAACCTCTAAAAGCCCAATTAAACCCATTTTTCGTAACCAAAAAAAAGAAGAAAAAAGAAAGAAAGAAAAAGATTCTTGAGCTCTAGGTAAAAAACAAAAAATCAGCCTTGGGGTTTAGGTTTGTTTTATTTGGTTTGGGGGATGGGTGAATGAGGAAGTTAGTGTAATGTTTTCTTACTGTTTATTTTAATGAAGGCTCAAAATATATAAATTTGAGATACAGTTTCATTTATGCCATTAATAATGTATTAATAAAATAAATACAGTTTGAATATGATAATTATTTAAAATAAACTTGTTAATTGACTGTCTATATTATACTTGGTCATTTAGAAAAATAATAATCTATTATTTTTACTTTTTTTAAACTATTTGAACATTTTAAAGTTTTGCATTTTCAATTATATATAACAACAGCAGAAAAATATATATATATATATATATAATATTGTCAACTTGTAACATTTGGACAAGTTTTACCATTTCGAAAAAATATATGAACATATAGGTGATATTTTCTATATAAAACTCGCCCGGCAAGATGTCGCAACCTGGCGTTATGTACGTCAACTTCAGTTAAGTCGTGTTATTATATTTTACGCAGCTTAATTTTTTCTAAACCTGGTTATGAAACATTGAAAGATTACCTTTTCAATGGTATAGAATACATTTCGATAATATAATATCTACTAGGATAAAAGTTGAATTGCAAAAAATGTAATTTTTAGCTTGTAAAATAGCGTTAAAATTCTTGATTTGGTTTAATTTTTATATAATAAAAACTATACTAGTTGAAAACATTTGAAAAACACGGTTTTGAAGAGAAAGACGCGATCTATCAAGCAGTGTTATGTCCGATGTGACAGATTGAAATTTCGAAATAGGAATAATTGACAAACGAGACGAATGTTTTGTTTAAAACTTGTTAACGTAAAACTTGGACGTTTCGCATAAAAAATATGCGAACTTCGCCAATTTTTGGAATATTATTTATAACGTTTTGTGGTATTTTTTTTTTTTTTTTTTTGCATGATATGCATCTACGGAACATTAGCTTTCCAACGGTATTTTATTTATTGCGATGGGACAATTTTAAGTGGGCGTAACGTTGAATGGCAAAATACGTGTTTTTTAGTTGGTGAATAGAGCCATGACTAACGAAGCGACCACTTTTAAGGCAAAAAGTGGTCGATCACCAGTTGGAGGGTTAAGAGGTTAAATTTCTTCAGAAATATCAAAGGTACAAGCATGCACGTTTTAACACGTTTCTTTACATTCTGACTCCACATTTAGAATTGCAGAGATCACAGTATCAAAACCTCGAGTTTTAGAGAAAACCGTTTGTATTAAGAGGTTAAATTTCTTAAAATTTGTTTAATAGAGGCTTCGTTCAAGTTATAGAGATATATTTTTTTAAGAAATTAGAGTTGTAGAAGTAAATTAAATACATGATGAAACTTCAAGTCCTGTTAATTTTTCAAATTAAGTGATTTTTTTTTTTTAAGGAAATGAATAAATTTTTAAGTTTGAGAAATTTTCGAAATATAGGGGTTCGGATTAGCAAAGTTTAACTATATTTGAAAATAATTCTTTTTTTTTCTGGACAAAATACACACATTTGCTTTGTAAAGAGCTCAAAATAGTAGCCTACTTTTATACCTTTTTATTTTTATTAAATATCATTTCAGTTTTGTTCTTTTTAAAAATTATTTATTGTTTTCAGAACAAACGTTCAAGATGAATTATCGAAGCAGTGAAATTATAATTGCATTTTATGGGAAGATCAGTTGTCATATTATCCATTTATTTTGTATTTATTTGCATTAAATACATTTCTTACTCATGTTTATGTATAGTAATTTTTGTTTTGGGTTTTAAAAAAAATTTATTTTTAATTATTTTTGTATGAATAATTATTTTTGTATTTGTGTATTTTTTTACTATAAGTACATGGGTCATTTTGAAGATAACAACTGTTTATGCGTATTTTGCCCATCAGATCATTGTTAGGTGCTGATTCAAGGCTCCTAATTTCTCTAATTTTTTTGAAGTAACATAGCTGTTATGAATGCCCAGCTGTTAAGTTTGTAGTTTTATTTAGTACATTATGTTTGTATAAGCAATGTTGAACCATTTTTTAACATAAAAGACTATTTGTTCAAGTTTAGTTGTCATAAATGTTCAAGTATAGTGTAAATGAGAAAAACGTTAGAATGTGATGCTCTTTACCAAACCTTTGGCTCTATCGGATGATAGTGACTATAAAAATTAAGTCAGGAACATGGAATTTGGTATAGAGAACTATAACCAGCCCAAATCGAAACCCTATGGAAATTTTAATTAAAAATATCAAAATAGCAGCATTTAAAACAATTTCTTGTTCATATGTCACATGCTATTCAACTTATAACATACTAATGTTAGAGTTTAATAGGGTACATAGCCTATTAAGACACAGATATGTTCGTTTGGCACAAAACACAGTTATCACACCCAAGAAAAAAAACATAATTTGTCTATCTCTTTGGTCACCAATTATCACTCGGGTCTACAGAGATTTAACAACATACTGAATTAAGGCTTCAAAATTTCACAAGCTTCCAACTGTCGTCATCGATGTAGAGGCTGTGAAAAGGGAATTCAAGATCATCCTCCTACCACCATGTCAATGCCATTGACCTACCATTAGCCCTATTGAAATGGTGTGGTCAAACCTAAAGGACTATGTCAAGAAATGAAATGCAACGTTCAAGCTCAAAGATGTCCAGAATCTATTCATGGAGTTGATTTTACAAGAAAAAAGTGGGCCTAATATGTGGAACATGTGGAAAATATCACGGAAGAAGACTGGAAGAGTGAAGGCCTTGATGAGTTGAATTTACAACAATTTATCATCAACTTGGCACCAGGTGACGAATAGAGCATGGACGAAGATAAGGACATCGGCTGTGCCCCCTTGAAATAAACAGTCTAATCTTTTCAGAAAGAAGTGAAACATGAAAATACACTTTTTAATATATTTGTAAATAGTTCTTGTTCAGACAAAGTAATTTCTACAAAAACATAAAAAGAAACTTTTAATGCTGCCTTTAGCAGTCTCAAGCTTGTAAAACAAGCTTTAAATAAGTTTCGAAATACAGAGAGGAAGTTTTTTATATTTATAAGTATTCCTTACTTTTCAGTAATATGGTCGAGTTTGGGCTTATTTTTCTTATAATTTCATCTACATGCCAATAATATAATCGTAACAAAAAATTCTAAAATTTGTAAAAAATTGTAGTAGCATACTAGGGATCTTGCTATGTGTGACTGGTAGCTCGCCCAGCCATTGTCTGGCGATCCATCCCTGCGCATGTAGAGCGAAGGGTCTACTAATCCGATGCACGCTATCCGAGACTAGCCAGACTGTAAATGCATATGTAAAATAAAACTCATAACGAGTTTAACAACAATTAAAACAAGACAAACAACAACACAATTAAAATGAAAAACAAGTTTCACAACAATTACATGAAAATGCTTAAGCACCATAGTTCAATCATTCCAAACTAGTTTAAATATGGCAACACGAAGCTCCTCCTCAAATAAAAAGCCTATGTGGGATTAAGAAGTATGCCAGTAAGGTTCATGAAATGTTATCATCAATTAAGCTACCACTCGTGCTCAAAGAAGTCGCCCACAGAGTAAAAAGGATTTGATGTCAAAATTTGACGAAGGCAAGTTTTAAATTTATTCTGGTTTATTTCTGCTCTTAGGTGCTCCGGAAGTTTTTAACAAGAGCAACCCCGGCCTGTGAGGGATGTTTTCTAAAAATATTGAGCAGTGGCGGAGATAAGTACCCGCGGGCCCTGTGGGCCCGCTATCGCTGCCACTGATATTGAGCCTATGTTGATCATACCTCAATAAATGACCATCTCTGGTGTTGTAATCATGAATATTTTTGTTCAAAATTGGTTTGCATTTAGTTCGTTATATAAAATAGTTTCTATATAACTATATAAATTTGCCGAAGTTAGAATTTAATCAATGAATGCAATCAATTTTTAAAAATGGAATAGTAGCAGTAACAAAAATAATAACAGATCCAATCTCTGCAAACAAACTACAACAAATTAGTTTTTTTTTTAATTCTCTCTACTGATTTGAAAAGTAAACAGTGTTTACGAAATATTTCAGAACGTTATTTTTTTATTGTGTTTTTCTATTTACGTACTGTAATACCAAGGACCACTTTCCAAGATAAAGCGTGTGTAGATGTTTACTATCCATACTAAATTAGATAAAAGTTTACAGATTTCAATTCTGCATGTAATGGGACCAACTTTACGATGATGAAGTTATTGTTAAAAATGTAATTTCAAACCCTGACTCCTGAGAAAATGTAATATTCGTGTAATTATGAGATCCGTCAGGGCCGTGTTGCTGACAAGTGTAGCGAGTGGAGGTTACTTCACATATCTACAACTTCATTGTCCACTAGAACTAAAATACTGACATGAGCAAAGCGAATGTAGACTTTAAAAATACACATCTACCTGACACAAGAAAATAGTGATTTACAAAAGTACGAGGTTCAGTAAACCTCTGTAATAACTGTTTTAATCAAACTTAACCTACTCTATGTATGCTGGGTACGACACCTTGATTTACTTAAGTTAATTTAACATTTTCTACAAGGCTCAATAGACAAACTCTTAAGCATTACATTTGAGTATCTGCTTGTATTACATTGTACGATAGGGCTGGGTAAGTACCATGATGGCTCAAGTAATACACCTAAAATAAAGGGACAGACAAAACATCTTTTAAAAGACATAAATAGGTATATTCTAACTAATAGATTATTACCTTATATCTGTCGTGTGACTTCGTTGTTTGTTTATCACCCATTTCTAAACTTATGTTTCATCATCAGATGGATAAAAACATTAAAAGTGTTCATTTCACAACATATAATATACAATACACATTGCACAACATTATGGTTGAATATATAACCATAATTCAATGACTATGTGAACCATAATGTTGAATATGGTGTAATGTTGAATATATAGCCTATGTTGTAGGTTATATATTATGTTGTAATGGGACTTTTAACACGTTAGCTGCCATATCGGTCCGATCGGCAGCTACATGCAGCGTTTCGGCACGATCGGACCGATAAAGTCACTGACGTAATGTTTTGTTTTGTGGCTCACAGTTCGATAGTGCAGCAACCTATCGACCAATTTTAGTATTCTCTGGATTGAGTAAAGACGTGTGTTAGACGTAGTATATTGTATGCTTTAATAACCGTTACCATGGTTACTCAATATAATAATAAAATCGGTGGATATTTTCACTTTTTTGTCGGCACGATCGGACCGATTAAAAATTTTACAAAACATTTTGGATTAGTAATGAATAATTCACAAAGAATACAGTTGTAAAATGAATATAAAATATGTATTTATAAAATAAATATTAGACAAATAAAATAGTGAGCGTTGCCAACATAAAGAAATGAAATAGCCCGTATAGATTTTTTTTTTTTACACAAAATTACCTCGGTCCGATCGGACCTAAACATTATACTACGATTAAAATTAAAGCTGAAAAATTGCATTTCGGTCCGATCGGTCTCGAAACTATATATGCATAAATGTAAATAAAATTAGTAAATACTATTGCCTTATATTATTTAACATAGGTAGATGCCAAAATAATAATGGAATAATAATTTGGTAATCGTGGCACTCCAGCCAAGAGTATTATCGTATTAGGCCTCGGCAGCTAACGTGTTAACATTTGATGATTAAACATATTATGTTTCAAAGCGTGTCATACAACAAAGTCACAAGTTAATATCTATAAATATATTTATTTTAGTACTATAACAATGAGTTTAAAGTTATATTGTAGTCTGTTGCTAAAAATGGTAATACAAGGTGGCGCAAAAAGAAGGGTCACTTTTGAAATCAATAAAACTTCTAAGATTGTTAACATAAATTTATTTACCCAATCTCAAACATGTAGTTAAAAAATTGTTTAAATAATTCCGTTCATGTACGGAAAAACACATCTGAAAGGGATGTCCATACATGCTTCATTTTCCATATGTTATTATTTGGGTAAACGTTTGAGATTGGATAAACTACAGAATTCATATATATGAAATTTTTAAAATGTATGTTCAAAAGTGACCATTCTTTTTACGCCACCTTGTATTATAAATCACATATACACAAAATGTAATACAATTAAATTAAATTAGCATGGTGTGAAAATTTTTTTTAAGTAAAGTGAGCTAAGTAGCTGATTACATTGCTACCAACTTTTGGGATGAAATTGTTTCCATACCAACTTATTCACTCCAACTATCTTAGTTATTTGTTTATAAATAGTATTAACTATAAAGGCAGAGTTTATATTCAAGGGCTAGTCTAAATTTATATTTTCTAGTCTATACATCTTCTTACTTTTTCCGTGCACATGCAACATTTTTTTGTCAGATCATGTCGTAATATTTTTAAGTAGTATCGGCGATATGATCGAAAATTTTCCAGTCAAATTTTTTTACAATTAAACTTTTTGACTGCTGTATAAGATAAATTTATTTCCTACTGCATAAGATAAATTTTAGTTTTGTATGGCTTATCTAAGTTTCAGCATTTAATACATTAGCGTTAGTATTAATAGTCGTTTCACATTTTAAAAAATTAATAAGATGCCTTTCTTATCCTAAAAACCAGTAACTATGATTTTTTGAGCAAAACTTGCTTGGTTAATTTCTTTGCTTTTAGAGATGATAAGTGTCATCATTGCATTGACTCTTGTTTTGACTTAACATTTGTGTACAAAACCTAAATTTCATCTCCAATGATAATTTTGATCAGTTCATCCCATTTCTTTGCAAAAATGTTAATCAAAAGTTACATATTTCTCTTTGTATTTGTAGATCCACATTTACAACACAACTGGCACATGGGTTTTTGTTAATCGATTTTCACAAAATGTTTGTATTCCTTTGTTTTACTAAATTATCTCTAATTACTATTAGGTGACCACTACACTCTTTATCATAAATAATATTCATTCATTTGTTACTAAACAAACGACACTGTTGTGTAACTACTACCACTCATAACATCTTGCCCAAAAACCTCAACAACTTTTGACTTTCAGAAACACTATTGTTATTATTTTTCTTTAAATGTATCATAGCATAAATCTCATGGTTGGCAGAATTATTATTGTAACATCCATTTTATATCGCTCACAAACTAAAACCATTGCTTATTGAATGCTGATAAAATAGCCAACAGTTACTTATATTACCATAATAAATAACAGCAATTATGCCGATCCAACTTCATTGCAGTCGGCGGTATATTAAAAAGAGACCTTACTTTAAAACCACAGTTTTTTTAAAAATTTTACAGCCACACCTGCCGCCGGCAGAGTTTAAAAATTCCATGAAGATGAATGAAAAGAAGACTTTGACCAGGTTGACCTGATAGGATAGATAAGAAAGAAAGACTTGGGGGGTAATGTAAGTTGAAAATCTGTGGTGGAAAGATACTCTCTACTCAGAGTGAGGTAAAGGATATGGAAAGGAGGACTGAATAAATTGAAGAATAGAACCTCCTTCAGGACGAAAGACTGCACTGAAGGAGTTAACTCAGGTATCTAAAGTCGTCGTTCCTCCAGAAAGCCACCCTTGTGGTTGATGGTTAAACATAAATAGTAAACCAAAAAATTAAATAAATTTGGAAAAGTTATGGATGTGCAGTCTGGATTGTTTCAGAATTACATAACAGCTGGGGTGGGGAGATGGGTTTATGCTGATGTGCCATGCTGGAGATGTCTAGTAGCATCAAACCATCTATTTCTATTTTGGAAATGCAATATGCTCTCTTTACCTGACGTGCAAAAGAGATTAAACTGTCCAATTAAAGAAGTAGAATATAGAAAATTAATCTATGTAGTTGCTTACAATCTTACTACTTTCCTATGAAATCTTTTTACACTGATGTATAATAAGCGGAAATTTGTACCTAAACTTCCAAACTATTATTTCTACATAAATTTTTAATTGTCAATATTACCTAATGATATTATTATGAACAAGAAGAGAAAACTCTACTTTAAACTGTAGCCGTTCAAGAAGCCAATCATTGTAATGATTTTCCATTTTCTGTGAATTATAAATGAGAATTTTGTTTAAAAATTGCCTTGTAAGTAAGATCTTAATTGCTTGAAGATGATTATCTACCCCCTCTTAACGAGAAGTACCATATCATTTACCTGTTGTATCCATGTAGTACCACACATACTTTTATGTTACTTGTAATGATCGTCAATTCATAGAATTATTATTTGAAGATTATTTTTGGACGGATTTATTTTATACTTTTAGTATTTTTCAGACAGCAAGATTGTATAGGTGAGTATATTTATGGTGTCAATACCTTACAAAAACTATTGTGGTACTTAATATTGTACAAATAAAATGTCAAATAGCTGTCAACGAATATTTTTTTCTCCCAATAGCCAATGTGGCGTTATAGCGTAGAAGTAATAATATAGGGTGTATGCGAATAACGTGAAATGATTACATGAGTTTGCAGTTTACTTTCTCACTTTATAGAAAATGTGATGAATCAAAAAATATATGATACAAACTAAGTAAGTTTAAGCCCTTATTTAAGTATGTAATTTTTTTCAAAGACTGTTAAATGGGAGTTTATTCATCCTTAAAACAACTATTTTGAAAAAATCACTAACTTTGTCCTGAATTTGTTAGAACTAGAGTTTTTAAAGCCGTCTGACTGATTAGGTGTACCTTTTTATCCAATTCTCAATTTTTTTCGGACACATCACATTAAATGGGGTACATTCCCATCTGCAGGACAATTCCTGCCTCCTCAGATTTTAGAGCCATCTGTGAACCACTTCAGCTTATTGTGACTAAAGTTTTCCTTTCCTGTAGCCAATCCTTGTGGTCAGGTATTACAACTGTAAATAATTTTGAGAAGAAATGTTGCACCTTCACATATTCAAGAGATAATCACTCATAGAATCTCTCGTGGCCATTGATGTTAGTCTGGAGTGTCTTGAACAATCTTGTATACACTTTCATAGTCACTCACATTGTAGGCAATATGAACTTTTCCTTCCCACTGTCTTTACAAACAGATCCAGTTGATGGATCTTAAGACGACATTCCAAACTATACCAGAGCATTACTAATCGTATGTAACAGGAATAATAGTAGGTCGCCTTAATACCTTCAGAACTATCTATCATTGGAGATGACACCTAACCTGACCAAGCATCGATAAAATTTTTAATGATAGTCGGTTTTCCATTAAAAGTTAGATCTTTCTTTTATATTTGTTTATAAACAATATTATTGTCTATAACCTCTGTATTGTCTGTATACCTATTTTAAGACTTTATATTGTATTAATCCTTGATTTTATTTTACAGGATACAAAAAATACAACATAGGATTGAATTACTTCGACCGGAGGAAAATTATAGCGTTATTAGATATCCTCGTGGACCAGATGGGACTCGGGGTTTTAATGCTCGACGGTAGCACAACCTAAGTGTGAAGTGTAAATAGAATTGAAATAAAGTGAAAACGGGGAGGAGGAGTGTGTACAAAAACAGAAACAATATTGTTTTGTATACATATTATGTGAATTATTGTAATTAAAAAAAAAAAAAAAGATTATATAAATATTTTGTATAGAAGTTGTATGAAATGACTCATGACTGATTTAGTTATAAGGCACTCGTCACTGTAATTCCTAGCTTCAATACGATAGTATGGATTGAGATTTTTTAAATGTAAAAACTAGAGGTATCTTAAAGGTTATCCAACAAAATAAGGGGATGCTTATTTTGTTGCATAAAAAGTACAAAAGTTTTGGTTAGATAAATTTTCTATGGGTGATAATATTTAGCTGATATTTTTTTTTTTTCAAATTCAGACGGTGGCACTTAGGCACACATCGTCTAAAAATAAAATGACCAGCACTTGAATTTTGATGTCGAAATATCGGATAACCTAAAATTGCAATAAACGGCATAGTGAATTTTTTTTTAATGGCCCCTTTGAGATGTATGTATATTTTAAAACATGTTCAACGCATTGAAGCAAGGAATAAAAGCAGAGTGACTTAGATAAATATAGATCGCTAATAGGTTTTATTATTTTTTAATCTGGATCAATGCAAATGTTAATCATCACCGCTTTCTTAGACATACTTTTTAATTGTAAAATTATGTATCCTCTTAATTCTATCCTGTTATTTAATGTTTTGGAAAATATTTTTTCTAAGACATCATGATATAAAATTGTGAGTTAAGTCATTTAAATATATTCAGGAAAAATTTATTATCAATGATGATACTTCAACAAGATCATTTTTCAACAAGATATGTTACTAATTGCATTTGAGGATGACAATTGTTAAATTGTTGTCTTGTTGAGTTTTTCCAATAACTATTGATTATTGACTATCAATTATTTTAAAACCTAAAAATATTTTATTACCCAATATTTTAGTATAATTATGATACAGATCTGGAACTATTTATGAATGGTGGGGTTATTTACAGTTGTTAAATTTGTAATTCTGTTACTATATAGCCAATTTTGTACAAACTGATCATTATAGTTAATATATAATGGTTTTCTTTAAACACAAGTATAAAATCTATAATGTTTTACTATTTTAAAAGAATTGGAAATTTTAAAAACAGGACTTCTATTTTATATGTACCCTATGTTATGTAAACTTATTTGTAAATTTTTGTGTATGTTACTATAAAAGTTCAAAGATTAGCAGATCTTGGAATTGAATTGTAAGATAAACTACACTTTTATCACCCAGTATTGATTGGTCAATGAAAGGATTTATTGGTAAATTCAAAGATTTAGTATTCGAACTTTTATAGTAAAAAGTAATATATAAGTTTGTTTCATTGTATTAACAAATGTTATTTTGTGGACACTACATTTATATATTACCATTAATTAAATTGTTTTGTTATTTTCTTCTCCTGAGAGAAAGTACAGTAGAACCTCTCTTAACTGGTCTAGTCGGGACTGACACCTGAGCCGGTTGCCCGTTTGGCCGGTTAATCTGAGGTTCCCGTGAAAAATCGGTTTTCATTCAATGAAAGCTTATTTGATCAGGTAGCGCTAAGAATTATGCATTTAAGATGTTATTGCAACTCATTTTATTGTACATAAATGTATCATATATATTATGTTATGTATATTATACATCAAACATGTAAAAATTAAACACTACAAAGCTTTTTTACAGATTCCCCTCTGTCAAGTCTTTTGACACATTTAACCGCGTCTCAAACGAAACCAACACATGCTTCCGTTTTCGTAACTTGCTCATTTCATAACCAGTCAAAGACAAGAAGAAAACTGAAAAGAATTGTTATATTTTCCATAATGTATACTAAATTGATTTGTGGAAAAAAATCGGCCCATAAAACGTTTTTGCCTTTGTATGTCTGCTATACCGACGACGGGTGCCAATGCCGCGGTGTTTTTACGCCGCCAACAATGGGATACCGCTATCGACAAAATCGTTTGACTCGCCGCCGCGTTGTTTATACGCCGCCGACAATGGGATACCGATCCACAAAGTCCTTTGACTCACTGCCTTGGTGTTTTTACGTCGCCAACAATGGGATACCGCTATCGACAAAGTCGTTTGACTCGCCGCCGCTTTGATGTTTAAATTACAATTTATTTTCGGAAACTCTCATCCAACCAGTACACTACGATATAGGCCGGTTAATCCGAGGCCGGTTAACAGAGGTTCTACTGTATAGAAATGGTAACGAAATAGTTAGTCTTGAAAATTTAAGGTTATTCAAAGTCCAATTTTTTCTTTCTTCAAATGAATCTGTATATAAATTTAGAGGGTGTGGTGATAATTGGCATATGATCAGATGGCCAAAATAAACAAGAAGTTCTGAAGAACTTCTATCTAGAAACTCGGTTTTGTCTTTTTTTCTTTAAACTGTGTGGTGGAATAAACATTGAGCACGTTGGTGTTTCTGTATTTGACATTCACTGTGTACCAAAAAGAACCGCCACTATAGTGCCAACACGTACATGTGATGGTAGTTTGATAAATATGCAAGGGACTTTGAAATGAAAGTATGTTTTTTTCTTATCAAAATTCAATTCATGTTTTGACAGTCTATTTGTAGCTATTGTAGACTTTATCCACCAGTTTTTCTTCTTTTTTTAATCTTCCAATAAAGACGATTTCTTAAACTGTGGAAAATATGTGGTTGTTACAGCGATATCATTTGATGAAAATATTTTTCACAGAGCCATTTCTTCAAGTTTCCCAAGAGAGAAAAGTCACAAGAAGCCAAATCTTGAAATAGGGTGTGTGAGGTAGCAGTTTGTAGTACAGTGTAACAGTTTTGTCTCTATAGCAATTAGTCTTGAGAGCTGGTTGATTAATGTCATGAAAAATAATTTGTCAATTGCTTTTTCACAATTCAGCGTGAAGTTGATTCAATAAAAAGGCATATTACTATTTTATGATTGTTTTTCCCTTTGGTAGTCAATAAAAATTATGCCAATGTGAATCTCAGAAAATAGTGGTTATGACTTTTCTACATTTTTAGATTATACTAGAGCCTCATCTGTAGTCTCCGTAATACATTTTTTAGCTTCATAATGAAATTCACCGTTTTCTATTTCAGCAAAGAAACACAAACATATCTGCTTTTGAGTACAGTCCAAAATTTTCAATTAAGTAGATCATTGTGAAACTTTGTGTGTATATATTACGTAAGATGGCATACATCGAAAATAGAATGAAACATATAATTTGTTTGTCATCTATTATAAAAAGTCACCTACTTATCAAACCGTTCTCTCATTTATATTTTTCAAAAATATGATCTAGATGAGATCAGAACACGTTTCTAGAGGTTGCTGCAATATATAATTTTTCATAAAGAAATTGGCTAAAACTGTAGCTGGTAGACAAAATTAGTTTTTGATAACAATTTTCCAGGTTGGTTGATTGTGGTTGAACAGAATTTTTTTTTTGTAAGGGAATTCATTAAAGATCATTTGTAGACCCCATAATGATCATAAGCCAATCAATGATTTATAGTGATGACTGAAGCAATTAAACACAAACACAAACACAATAAAAATTCTACAATTTTTTATTCTTTCTGACGATGGTTTCACCAGTTACGGCATTTACGAGGCAGCTTAACGTAGACATGGTCGGCAAGATTAGAAACTATAGAATTCTAAATATTGTGTTGTACCACTCATAAACCAATTTCACAGAGCTGAAGAAATCAATTTCCAATGGATGTCTGCTCTATCAAAAATGATTCTCACATCAAAACAAAATAATTTAATCATTTTTGTAGCATGATCAAAATATATTCAGATAGAGGACGTGTAATACAGGTAGATATTCGACAAAGGGAAATTTACATACATCTCCAAATTTTACCATCCACACCAACAAGCCCATGTGCTTATCACCGTTTTGTTGTATAGTCTTGTGTCTTACAATTAGTAAAATGGACCTACTTCAAATGACAATAAATTTGCATACATGGTTATTTAACCAATGAGCTTAAGTTAGCGAAATTTAAGTGTAATGACTGAGTAAAACGAATGAACTCTACATTAAATGGTTGTTTGTATATGTATTAAATCTATATTAATAAAATTAGTGTACTGTATCTATTACGTTTTATATTCACTATTAAATGTTTCTTTTTATCTAGATGCACACTGAACTAATTCTCAATTAATTTTGTGTTAAAATTAAAATAAAACAAACATAATTTCTCAAAAATAATTCTTTTTATTAACTCAAGAACAATGTCGTCATCTTCGGTGATACATGAACTACAATAGTTTCCCCCCTCCTTGCTTAAAGACAACAAACCTCTCGGTCATCATCGGCTTATAAGAAAAAGGAAGAAAAAAACATAAAATAAAGGCTACTAACCCTCAAATTGTATAAAAAGAACAAGAGTTGGTTTAGAGATCTGATAGGAAAGATGGAAGAGAGGGATCTGACCCAAAGCTGTATGAAAAGAGGTGTGGGTACATCTAGGAGGATCCTCGGGATTGCCATGCACATATTTATTATAATGAACTCCTGAGAGATAAAATTTGAGAACAAGTGAACATAGCGGCTAGTTAGTCGTATTATCAAGTCCACTTACTATAGTAAAAAAATTAATTTACAGTACCTTTAAGGTAATGTTTGCGGTATCAGTTCTAGCTCGGTGGTTAAAGGCGTCATTTCCCTGAACAATAGTAGCACTTATGATCATGAGTTTGAATTCCACCCAGGACAAAAGGTTAATTCTGTACAGTTTGGTTCTTTACAAACTATCGTATGGCGGAGGAAGAGCCCACTATAAGTACAACAGTTATAGTTTGATTATTATGGCTCATGCTTTACTGAAGATAGCAACATTGGTCATTGAGACAGGTTTGAATTCATAAATGTATTATTTGTTCCATGGTTTATTTTAATTTTAAAACATCTCAAGTAAAGCACAATAGTTACTTATCAATTTGTGTTAATTTGTAGGGCTAGCTCTATCGATATGGTAATTATTCCAAAAAAAAAAAAATGTAAATTAACGACGTCATTCATTTGATGATATACCGTAAGTCAAGATAAATAACGTAGCATATAAAATCCATATTAAGCATATTGCCATTATTGTTTATTTTAATACGTTAGCTGCCACGCCGACCCGACCGTTTCGGCACAGCTCGTCTTGTTAGAAACATCGGCTGCGGGATTTTATAGGGCTTAAGTAAATCGATCTGTGACGTATATCAGTAGTCTTTGGGAACTTTTTAAAGAGTTATAATTTGAGAACACGATACTAAAAATGTTATTGAATGTTAATTTCGTCAACACATTTTTTTTATTTCAGTTATATATCATCTGCTAATAAACGATATTTTGCCGACCGATCGGGTCGGCACATTTTATTTTAAAGTTTTACATTATTTTTAGTGCTGAAATATGAATAAAACTTGAATCTATTTGTAATGTTTTTTGTTAGGAATGTAATAAATATAAAACCGTATTTGTCGAATATTTTTTTAATTTGGCAACACGTTATATGCCTATGCTAAATTATACTTTCAAATGAAATGAAGTTATTTATGGACAGTTAACGTTACATTATTTGCTACAAAAGCAGTAACAGGTGTTTTGTCATTAAAATGCGCGTATACAAACATGAGTACTACACATCTTACAAATAAAAGAAAATTTCAAGTCGCATCGGAGAAAATAAAGCACAAAATGTGAAAAAATACAACCTTACAGAAAAACTACCAGAGTTCACAAGGATCTTGCCTATTTATGTAAGTTCTTAAAACAATCTTCGCAAAGAAATGGTTTCCCAGGACACGTTTCACAAAATGTAGTGATCTTTTTGATACCTGATGCTATTTTAAAATTTTAATCTTCCCCTTCGGGACCGGAGTTTATCTTTTCGCCGGCCGGTGCCGGTGAGTCACCGCGATGCGCAACATAGCGATAGCTGCATTACTTATCAGCCAACGGTAAACAATACACATACTTCTTATCAAGACGTTAAATAATAAATACTGCTCTCTAAAATATAATGGTTATTGCCGTTTTGGATGCACGATGCACAATCTTGTCTGAAGACATTTTACCTTATTTTAGTAATTTCTTGACAATACTCATAAAAATATTGTTATGATAGGGGTGAGGCCGTGTGGCAGGGCCTGTCGCGGGTCCGGATCCCGGTATAATTTCCCGAAAAATCCCGGTCAAGGCTCGCGGGCCCTCTCGCACCGCGGGCCCGCTATCGCCGCCACTGCTAAAAATACTGCCGTTTCAGACAAGTGGTGATGTCCAACATGTTTTACTGGCTCGATTTGTCCGTTTTGCAACCTTAGTAGTGCGTACACAATCTTTTCCCTGAAGGTAGTAATGGAGTAGAGATGCTTATTCTTACTTCGAGAGTTGACCCCAACCTCTAAAACGAAATATACGCCAGTATGAACGTGCGACCAATCGGGTCGACAAGTTTTTTTGTCAATCAAAATTCGGTGAAAAAAATCGCGGCCGACCCGATAGGTAACAAATTTTTAAACAATTTATTTTAACAGTTTAAAGTATATCTTGTTGTATTAGTGTATTATAAACACAATTAAAGTAAAAATATCAAAAAATAATTAACAGTAAAAGTTGGCATTACGCCGAACATTCGAAAATAGGCCGGTGGCAGCTAACGTGTTAACCCAAAAAAAAAAAAATGTAGGCCTATGGCTTACAAAGAGCAAAGTTATAAAAACATGTATAACCTTAAGTGTTGTAATATGCCTGTTAAGAGAATAAATTCCTATTAAACTTAAATAATTGTTAATCACAACTATAATATGGATTAAAGAAAAAACAAAAAATTTTCTTTAATAAGCTCATGTTACATTTAGGCCTATAGAAGTATTTGTTTTAATTAACTGTTTAAGTTAACAAATGTATCTAACTAGTATTGTACTGTTATTATATTGTGCATCTGTTTTATTTAAATCAAAAGATACTACAATTAACCTGTTGGCGAGTGTGCTCAAGAGAGTACACATTTGACCAAAAACAAACCACAAAGGAGTAAGAATATGAAAACTTATTTATTTTAACTCAAAATAACATAACATATTTTAAATACAACAAAATTTTGTTTTACTTTTAGAATTGTTTTAATATGTAATATTCTTGGAAACAAGGATATAATATACATAGGGAGACCTCACATGTGGAACACTTGTAGCAATGAAATGACTCTCTAATAATTAATTGCCTAATTAGGTTTAGTCTAAACTCCATGATATGTATTTTGACTTGTAGATTGCGATTCCTTATTTGTTGTTTGTACGTGTAGAAATCATTCAATACACTAACATCAACCAAATGAAAAAAGTTTTGATGTACCATTTTACACTTTACCTAGTTGAGTCGTTGGATGTCATCATATCTGTACGATCAACTGCTCCCATATTTTCATTACAATTTATGACACATTTTGATTTAATTTTTTTCTATTGATCTTGTATCGATAGTGTCATTTCATGAGCATTGTATCTACTGTAGAGAGCATTGTCACAGGCCTATGATCACTATCGTTACGAGCATCATTTTATCGTTGTGGCGAACAACTCTTCTTTTTCATCTTCTTAGGAAGACAAAAGGGACATTTTTCCGTATACTATTTTAGAGTTACATAAAGCACCTGTGTCACTCTTCGAATATCAGTTGACCAAAAAGAAAATGTGGTTTTGTTATAAATATAGTCTTATATTATGGGTCCTTACAACTTTTGAAGAAATCTCTACATCATTGTTTTGCTTGAAATCAATATTTGTTCCTTAAGACGAAAGTTTTGATTCTAAAATGCTTTCTTTTTTTGGGTAAATACTGTCTAAAATTAAGTCTCCTCTTCCACAATAACAGACTTTCGTCAATCATTCAATTTTGATAGGAATTTAGTGGTGAACAAATTTTTCCTTAAAATTTCAATAATTCTGCATATTTTAAATAATTTGTCATCCCGGAAGCATTCGCATTATCGTTAAAATGAAGCATCCGCCATAAAAGCAAATATCTATCTTGTGTATATATTTTAGAATAAAATGGTGTTTGTAAGAGAGGGTCAAATCAGTAGACCTGATGTTATTTTTATATCATGTGGCATAAGTAAAGTTGTTGCTAAAAAACAATATATCGCATCGGCATTTGTACCAACCCACTTATTCAATTTTGAACATTCACTTAGCTTAGCTGGAGTACATTTGCGACAGTATTTATTTGTTTCGCTGGCAATATAGTGAATTAAATCATAATCAGATAAGAAATATTTCGTAAAATGCATCGCTTTCTCTCCATTCGTAGTGTATAACTTTAATTGAGGTAATGATTCTTGACTTTTAAGCATCAAATGTAAATTGACGAGGATGAAAATCATCATTGTGCTGCTATTTTCAAAAAGGAGATAACGGGCCATCATTGGTTCTGAGAGTTTGATTATCTTTATAATATTTAGGAAGTCTTTAGTTCAAGATACTGCTGCTAGATGTCAGAGCATTGACAAAATAAAATGTCAAAAACAGCAAATGCCTTGTTTGGGAATTTATATCAATTACCATCCGCACTCTTTTGGGATCATTATGCTTACTCGCCAACAGGTTAAATACATAGTTAAATACACCTACATTACAAAACTATAGAAGCTTTCAAATAATTATAAGAATGGTCTATTTTTAATGTCTACCAACTGCACCCTATGGACTAATATATGAAATTACTGCTGCAGGTATTCCACGAGTAAACCACACATTAAGATAAAATATTTGTTTTGTAAATAATTTGGCCAAAATTAGTTTACCTATTTGTGATCTAGCAACAAAATTGGGTTGAAGACAAAATATCAGTAGACTATTTTATTGGTTTTAAGAGACACCACACTATTTCAGTGAAAAACTAAATTTTGTCGCCCACTTCATAACATTGTTGTTATTAAGAATACTGGATACTGTACGTGAGAAAATAAATCTATAATGTACAATTATACAATATTGGTTGCATTTTAACATACTTTTTTTTGTGATTTTATTTATATTCTTTTGCTGTTGACAAAAATACATTTGTATAACAGTGTCACATAAATATACTGCTAATTCAAAAATACACATATTATAATTTCATATGCATATTATAAAAGTATATTTATATAACAGTTAAACAAACAATACAAGCATGAATATTACAATTAAACATTTAACCCTTTGACTCCCTGATAAATTGTATGTACCAATACTTAAGCACTCGGTACTATGTGTGCAGGCAACCAACCTACAATAGCATAGTGCGTCACTAATGGTGATATGGCAGTTTTTGCAAACTTGGGAAGAAAAATTCGTAATTTTGTAAATTTTTGAGCCCTATAACATTACCAGTATAAAAATTAGCAAAACAAAATTTATGTATATAAATATGAATTATTTGTTTTATAATTTTTTTTAAATTTGCAATAGAATAAATGTACACAATATAAATTTTTTGTCAAGGAGGTATTACATATTATAAATACAGTAGAGTCTCGATTATTCGACATAATTGGAACCAATGAAAAGTCGGATAATACGGAAGTCTGTATGATTAAAAAGAAAACGGAAAGAATATGATTACTTTAAAAATGTGTTTTTATTATTAAAATCTTAAATTGTATCATAAAATTGTTACTAATGTAATTAGTGTACTGCACGTAATACAATAGTATATAAATATAAAGTATAACATATACATACATCAAAATAAATCATTTCTTTAAAAAATCTGTAATTTTTTTTTTGGTCTTTTTCTTGCGCCAAGGTCACGCCAACACCTCATTGAGATGACATCGGTTGCAGTTGCTTCCGGTTGCCGTTCAACGTAAGTTAAGACTGATTGAAACATATTCACTGCTTCTGAATGGTTTAACACATCTTTTCTTTCTCTAATTCAACTTCACTATCACTCTCCACATCACACTCTACTCCTGCACTTAGTGATGAAATTATGTCACCATCACTCAGTTCATCTATTCTTCAATGTCGTTTTCATCACCTTCACAACCTGGAAATTTTTGTAGCAACTGGTTCAGACTACATGTATCGTCGTTTGTTCGTGATCTTTCTACATTATCAACCGAATTAAAAACTTTCCAAGATCTGGGTATTGTATGAGTTTGAATCTCGTTCCAACATTCCGCGATACATAGTATGACATCTTTTAAATAGATTGTCTTTAAAATATCTGGTACACAATTATTCTCTTCGCCCATGTCAGATAATTTTTGAAAAGAGTTTGTGGCTGTATTTTTTTAAGTGTCGCAAAAACTCCTTGATCCATGGGCTGGCACAATATTGTATTGTACTATACAAAGTAATTTTAACTTATGGTTTCCTGTAGCATTACTACAAGTAAGTATAGTAACTTGCTGTTTCATAATTTTGAAGCCAGGTGATGATTTTTCTTCTCACAATCCTAATGATTTCTTAGGAAGCATCTTAAAATTCAAACCACTCTTGTCGCAGTTATACAACTGCCCTCTTGTTAGTCCTTCATCGTCAATTAATTTATAGAATTTTTTCTTAAATTTATTGATGTCTTGAGAGTCCGCTAATAACTTTTTGCCGCAGACGGTTAATTGTCTCACTCTGTATCTTTTTTTCCAGCGATTTAACCAACCGATGCTTGCTGTAAAACCTTTTTCGTTATCTTTGAATTCTTTTTGATACAAGAGCTTTTTGCTGTTTACCTGAAATAGGCACTCCTTATTTTTCTGTTGAGAAAACCATAAAAATAATGGCTGACATGTTTTTTCATACTTTCCCTTTTTAAAACATCTTCTGACTGACGATCGCAACTCCATTTTTCTAGGTCATCTCTTTCTTTTCCAATTGCCTACAGTAACTCTTTCTATACCAAGCTCATCAGCAATTTTCTGCAGTTTTACCTCTATTCAGTGTTTTAAAGCTTCCAACTTTGCCTTAATTGAAAGAATGACCTCCTTTCTCTTGTCTTTCGACATTACAGTACAGAAAAACACTTTATTTCACTTTATTTAAGGATGTATGTGAAGGAAAAAAACTTACACGCATATAAAGTTGTAGTTACACTACAATAGCAAGAACAGAATTGACTCAGTGACACATAACGCTTACGTAGAATAGTGAGGAGTACACTGGTGCCATGCCTCCATTACTATGGTTATAGCGCTAGAGAATACACGACCGAAACCACCTGTCATCACACATTTTTCATTCACTACAGTATTCACTCTTACATTTGTGTACCGATTTGCCAGTACATGTACAGTAATGTAGGTTACAGTGTTTCAAGCAAACTATAAAACATATTTTGGAAGAATGAATATTAATAAGCAGTATTATTGTATGTATGAGCTTTAATCAACGTCATATTTCATAAATACAGTATGTACTGTTGTCACGTCAGATAAAACGGAATATCAGAAAACCAAAGGTCAAATAATCGGGACTATACTGTTTCAAGAGTAATCTGAAAATCTGAGTAATTTCTGATTATAAACAAAAAAATTATGATTTTTTTCTTCTAATTTTCAGCAAAACCAGGCAAAATAATTATTTCAAGAATTATTAATAAATACAATTTTGTCAGATATCAATATCATAACTTTGTTCGGCGCTAAGCTAAAAAAAAGTACATAAAACAAAGCAACCATATACTTGAAGTGCATTTCTTTCTGTATCAAATGTTGCTAATTTAATAAGAATTGGAAAATATCCCTATGGGTAATATTAAAGTGTCGCTTGCTGATATATCACACTATTTACAGCAGTATATATATCTACATCTATGACATTATTGCTAACTCCATATCAGCTTTTGGAGGTCAAAGGATTAAATATATAGTCACAAACCATATATCATACATATAACTTGAACAATCCATTTCGACTATAAACGAAACTCACCAACACATTCCTCAGCAACAAACCAATTTTAATTTATTATTGTCAATTGTTCCCGTTGTGAGAAAAATTCTACTATTTTAAAACTGAGCTTACATCTCATGTCTTCTTTGTAAAATTAAAATTACAAACGTCTTGATCTAAAAGCCTTACAAAATAAAATCAAGCATTTAAAACATAAATTAGTTGAGACTGAACTGAGTTATTGTATGGTAATGTAACATAGGTATTAGTCATTGTGTGGTTTTAAATTAATCTGTAAGAATAAAGAAGGTTTAAGTTTTTTATAAAGAATATAAATCAATTTTTCATATTGAAAATGTTGACATTGTGTTGGTTTTATGCAGAAATTGTTTAATGTGCTTCTGAACAAACCTATAGCTATAGTGAATGTCTATATCAAGTTTTTATTAAAATGGTTTAAATTTATTCAAGTTTTATCTCTAGAAATACATAGAGTTAAAGTGGAAATCAGTTGTTTAGCTCTCTTGCTTCAAAATATTGCTTAATGGTTTTAATGAAAAATAGAGTTGGCAACTAAATAATATAATGCTTTCTTTATTATTTACAGAAGAATCTAAATACAGTAGAACTCCAATTATCCGGATTAATTGGGACCGGACCCGATCCGGATAATCTAAAATCCGGATACAGTAATTGGATTTTTCTCGAAAAAAAGTAAACAAAACACAATAGAGAACATTTACTGTATTTATTAATAAAAAACAATATCAATGACAATGTTTACATTAAGTTTTTTTTTTTTTATGTCCGATATTGTTGATGTTCCCACTTTGTACACCTCGGCTGAATGTTTACCCGAGACACCTTTGTCCATCTATTTTAATTTTCTCGGCCAACGATAACACCACATGTTTCCTGTTAGAACTCATCGTAGTACTGCACACGATAATCAAAACACGAAAAAGTCAACATATCAATTCACCCGGCAGGTTGAAGAAGCACTGGCCGACTGACTATTAATAGACTGTAGTGAATGACAGTAGCAGGGTGGCAAGGCAGTGTGAGTCATCGCTCCCCCACGCCCTCCGCTATCGCTACACTATGTTCGCAGTTGGAGAGGTCAACTACTGTGCAAGATTCCTGCATATTCATTGCTCGCAGGACGATGTGCCTTTAAAACCCCGATTTTTAAATTTTTCTCAATCTGATCCTTATAATTGGAGTTCTACTGTAATCCGGACTATTTGAAGATTACAATGTTGTCCAAATTTAAGAAAGTATGTTATTTTTTACCTTGTAGAAAAGAAACTGATGTTGAATGCCCAGATTTTTAAAATGCTTGTTGTTTAAAAGCGAAAAACCTCACGGTCATATCATTGCCTTAAAATAAAAGAACAAAAATAAAGACCCTAGTTCTCAAATACTCTAATAGCGTTAGGGTCGGAAAAGAACTAGAGTTAGCCATGATAGAAAAGATAGAAGAGAGGGGTTTAACCCAAGACTACATGAAAAAGAGTAGCTAGAGTCCTTTGGGATTGCCACGGCCATACTCATTATGAAAGTAAGCTCGTAAAGGTCATAAATGCTAAAAACTTCATTCTGCTGCAGCTTGAATTTCAGTCCTACACATGAAATTAGGGAAACCATTTATAGGGATTTTCCAGTAATTGATCTACAGGCATCTGCATTCTTTCAACAACACTTGCTTCTTGTTTAACATTAAATTTCAGGACAAATTTTCATAAATAGTCCATTTTCTTACTTCTGCTAGAAATAGTCTTGCTATCCAATATTCCACACAAATGCTTGTTACAGACATTGTTTTCTTTTTATGATATATAGTTTGTTGGGAAGTAAGATGTTGTTGAAGGTCGCTATATTCATTTGACCTGAGTAACTATTGTTTCGTTCTTTATCGGCAAATGAATACTTTTCAATAAAACCGAGAAATCCTTGTGTTTACATTTCATGCCTTCCGTTGGCTTACTTTACGCTATCACAGTTCACAAAGAAAACAACATGTAAAAGTTTCAAAAGCGCTAATTAAATAAAACAATGGTGAAATACAAGAGCCGATGTGCAGCATAACAAACAGAATCATTGACTGATTGTGAAGGATACGCTTACTTCTACACAAATTAGAGGCGTAGTGAAAGCTGGTGAGTTGGAATAGTTCAACTCCTGCTACTAAATTAATGCTTTTTTGTTTTGTTGTTTAAAGGCAAAAAACCAGCTAGGATTCCTTGCAATTGGCAAGCCCGTACTTATTAAAGTGAGCCCCTGAAAGTACAAAGCTAAACAAGACAGGAGTGTAATTCATTAATTTTTGATAGTGCTTAATACCTATAATAAAGGAAGGAAATAAAACACAGAAAAACCAAACTCCAGGAACCAGGCTCAGTCCTGTCTTACAGCTGTACAACATCTCTCAAACTGTTCACGAACTTCATAGTCAAAAAACTATCCAAACAAAATTGTCGTAAAAATATTAGTTCAGTACAGTAGAACACCTCTAATCCGTTACTTTCGGGACTCGGAGCATGGTCGGAACGCAAAAAGGTCGGATTATCCGAAAAAAGTCAATAAAGAAATTTTTTTAAAGTGAAATAAGTGATGTATAAATGTTTAAAAGTCTATATTATAAACTTTGCAAGTACTATAGCAAATCAATAGAAACAACACGAGAGATGACACAGCACTGAAGCGGGAAAGCGATAACAAACTGGAAAGAATAGCGCCAGATGGGCCGTGAGTCATCGGCAATTCGGCACAATATCGCAAGCTCGAGCACGGTCGGATTAACCAGAGTAACGGACCACCCGAGGGCGGATTAGAGGGGTTCTACTGTAATTGATATTAAAACGTGTCCTCAGAATAAATCACATTTAGTAACAATCGAGCTTTTAATGACAGCATTGAAGGTTTATTTTTGTTTTTTTATTAATTATTCTTGAACCATATTTTTTACATGTGATTTGCACACAGTTTTGGATAATTAATGTTCACATTTCACTAAAATTTAAACGAAATTGGTATAGCCAATTTGAGAAATTGGATATTTTATCACAACTCCTTGAATTTTTTTTTTTTTTTTTTTGATTTTTGAGACATAACAAGCAGTTGTTTCATTTGGGTCCTTAGAGGCTACATATAAACAAAATTGTGATCAAAATCATTAGAGCCAATTTAAAAAATAATAATTTTGTGTTTTTTATGGCTGTTACCTCCAAAATTTGAATTATAAAAAAAAGAAAAAGAGACGATCCCAGATATGCCCACATACCGAATTTGATTAAAATTGGTGTATGCTCGTTGGGCTGTAGATCACATACAAGACAAGACATCATTACAAAAACCACCTTTTTAACTCAAGAGAAGGGGGGAGACCTCAAAACGGATATTTCTGCATAACTCATCATATAACTTTCTCTATTTTATGTATATGTGAGAGGGAAAAACGAGAATGTTGGTGCTAAATATTTGTACAGGCTCTGAATAATCATGAACTCACTTAGTTTTATAAAAAAGGGAACAAAAATCAATTTGTAAAGGAAAATTAATAACAAAAACATTACACTAAATTTTCTTTTTGTTTAAAATGCAAAATACTTACCGTTTATCATCTGCTTATACAAAAAGAAGAGAACCTAAAATAAAGATCTCTAGCCCTTGAATACTCGAATAGCATCAGAGAAACCCGATAGAAAAGGTGAAGGACAGGATCTAAGCCAAGACTACATAAAAATAGGTGTAGATCCAGGTAGGCTCCCTTGATATTACAGCATCTCTTAGGGTTGCACTAATCCTAAAAAAAAAACCAAAAATATCTCGAAAAATTTGTTGATTTTTTTTTTATTTCATTTTTTTTTCTCTTATGGGAGGTAAAAACGATTCCTCCTCCCTTATAACTATTTATGGAAATAATAAAAAAAAAAAAAAAAAAAAAAACAATGTTTATATATAGAGCCTAAGCTTGATTCTGTTGTGTAGTAAACTCCTAAGAGGAAATCCTATTTAATTAAAAACTAGTTTTCAATAATGACGGTAAAGATTCTTTTTCATTTTTACCAATTATTCATGAACGTTAATTTTTTTATTTTAACTCGAGATTTAGGTCTTAAATTATTAAAACGGTTTTTTGTTTGTTTTTCACACATTTTTTGGAGGGGAGGGTGAAGATAGCGACAAAATAATTTGAGAAATACACAATTTTGATTGCTTTATAGGAGCTACATCCAATTTGGGATTTATCGAAAAACTGAATCACAATGTCCACATAATTAAAATTGGTTTTCTTATTTGGTCTATGTAGACCACATGACAAACAACATTTAAAAAACGATTTTTTTATAAGATTAAACTTTCCCCTACACTAATGTATACTGTATGACAGTAATTCAAGGAGGAGGGGGAAGACAAGTTTAAAATATAAAGAATAATAAATTCAGATTTGAAATTAGAAAATCAGGGGAATATATACAAAATCAGTTGTTTTTTTTACATGGAGAGTTAAAAGTTGTTTGACATAATGGAGTTTAAATCTTGGTGCAGACTTTTGTATGTGTCGTACGTTTAAGAAAACATTACATCCATTTTTTTTGGCAACTTTATTTAGTTTGTGTTTTTTAACATATCAACAACTGAAAATAATTCTGTCATTTGCAGTGATTATGTATTAAATTATCTGTGTTTGTATTGAGAGTAAAAATTAAAATGTTTATCAAATACTTTTATTATATTTAACATGGAATTGTTTTTAAATTGAGGGTATTTTTAATAACATTTTTAGGATATTAATAATTAATTTATAAAAAGAAAATTGTATATTGTTAATTATTTTACCCTTTGATCATTGTGAAAGGTTCCCTCATTTTACTTTCACATCATTTCCAGTCTTTACTGTCACAGCTGACTTCTAGAAACAATACACCAAGATACAAAAATAAATTTGATAATTACGAAAATTGGACTTTACATTTCAAGGCGTCAGTGATACCGAAAAAATGATTTCCGACGTGCCATCTTCCATTGTATGTATGATAGTGGCCACAACAAATTAAGATAGGAACACAATATTCGGTATAGAGGACTACAGTGTGCTCTCGTATAGTTAGGAGATCCAGCAGGGCTGTATCTCACTGATATGAGCATAGCAAGTGGAGGCTTCTTTACATATGTACAGCTTCGAGGCCCGCTAGGACCAAACACTGACATGAGTGAAGCGTAATGAGGATATTTGAATGTATACGAGGTCAGTCTAGTTGTCAACAACATTGCGATATACACAATTACGAAGTTCAGAAAATCTGTGTATCAACTGTTTTTAATAAACTTACTCTACTGGGTACGACTCCTTTAACCCCTTAAGTGTTTTATTTATTTTTTTGCCTAAATCAACCCAAAAATGCCTATTTTTTTTATTTGATTATTTTAATGTTTGTTAACTTGGAAGTTAAAAAATAGGCATTAAAAGAAACTATAAGCAACATCAAAAGTATAAATGTCATGTTTAATATAATTAAAAAATTTTCTGCAAATACATTAAAAATACATTTACCTAACAATTAAAAAAAAGTAAAATGTATTAAAACCATTGTTAAAAATAAAAGTACACACAATAAAGATTGTTTACAGTTTCTTACTAATGTTTAGTAATTTTTTTGGGTGTGATATATTTTAAAACATGGGGCAGCACATAGCCCAGTTCATCACATTCGCTGCACTGGTATCGCAACTCCTTGCGGACATAACGCGACTCCTTGTAAATATAATGTTCACGGCGGATCCAAAGAGAACTAAAATAAAGCGGTAGTTTTATAAGTTATGCTCTAGAGAGCATGCCAACACTATCTAGCAGCAATACTAGCAACTACAACGTAATATTACGACACAGAACGAAATAGAATAGGGCAAGTTAAGAGCGTCGGCTTTAGCCGACAGCGGCACTTTTTATCGATATTTGTAGCGTCGGCTTAAACCGACATAAACACTTAAGGGGTTAATTATCAATACAATTTAACATATCCTACAAGGTCCAAGAAACCATCTTTTGGACATTATATAATAGAGATGTCTTGCTCTCGAATACTCTAATAGCGCCAGGGGTTGGTCAAGAGAGACCTGATGGGAGAGATATCTATAATCCAAAACTGAAGCGAGTGTAAGATCCAGTTAGGTTGGTTGTTTTGGGATTTTCACAACCAAAGTCACGGAGTATGTATACCCTCTACAGGACGGACAAAATGTAATGTTTGGAGTCTCTCCGAAAATTCTGAAGAGGTCGACATTGGTAAAACAATCAGCTAAGAGGTTGTTATAAAATATATCATTTCTCAAAGTCCACTCTACTGCAGTGGCGGCGATAAGAACCCGCGGGTCCCCCCGCAAGTTTGTTCATCGGGCCCCCCTCTCCGTATAATCTTTTCCAGGATGTTTATCTTTTCGCCAATGAGTCACCGCGACGTAGCAATAGCTGCATTACTTATCGGCCAACGGTAAACAATACACATACTTCGTACCATGACATTAAATAATAAATACTGCTCTCTAAAATTAATGGTTATTGCCGTTTTGGATGCACGATGCACAATCTTGTCTGAAGACATTTTACCATATTTTAGTAATTTCTTGACAAGACTCATAAAAATATTGTTATGATAGGGGCCATCGTGTGGCAGGGCCCATCGCGAGTCCGGATCCCAGTAAAATTTCCCGGTCAAGGCTCGCGGGCCCGTTACCGCTGCCACTGCTCTACTGAAATGTGAAGATCAATGTGTAAAATCACAAGTGTACAAATATTAAGCTTCAGAAATAATTATAAAAAAACAAAAATTAACCTTCACCAATGTCACTAAAATCTCAGTTTAATTAAATACAATATAAGCTGAAGAGGTATTTATGGTACAAATGAAGGAAGTTTAAATCTTTTATTAATATATTTTTTTCAAAGACAGCATCCATGGTTTGTTGTATCGTTTATTATAATCAATTTGATCCCAAATCTAGTCATTCAAGAAGACATCAAGCTCTACAATTCCATTTTGGAAAATAATAAAAAACTCCAACATATTAAGTTGCTACATAATTATGCAAATATTTCTAGAAACCATCTAACAATTATTTGTATTGTTGCAATATACTTTTCTTCTTTGTAATAGAACTATACACCTCCACACTAGAACAGGGTGGGTAACATAACAGAATGGTAAACTAAAGCCAAAGAATGGAACAGCATATGCTTACGGCTGCTTGGCTAAGAGAGAGAGTTTAGCCTAATATGTAACCTCAAGATAACGAGACCTTCAGTTTTAATGTAGCCTTACCTGGGTGATCTTGTTAACCATGGACTTCCCTGGCTATTTGTGAGAACTGCTAATAATAAAATATTTAACTAAACCAATATAAGGGAACTTGAAGAAGACCCAGAGTAAAATAAACATGGATAATAGGGCTAATCCTAACCTCATTTTCAGGAAGTTCTAGGAACATCAACTGAACCAGAACATCCTGGTAGATTTAGAGATGGGATCAAACATTTCAACATCAGTTGGCACAGAATAGGGATATATGAACTGTGTATGGTTTAGATAATGAAATCGCTAACCACATAATCATTGATTATACAGCTCTTACAGGTAGGGATTAATCTGCTAGATTAAAATCTAGGGTTACAACTCTCGGCCTCTAAGAAATTTTGAAGCCAAGCGGTCACAATCCCTGTAACTCCTTTTTCTATATCTATGCAGACAGAATGTATTATGTTTATGAAAATGTATACCTAAGAATCGTCAAACACTCATTAATATCAATGCAATACTTTCTTTAAAATTATTTGGAAACTAAAAACGAAAATTGAAGGACAATAAATAAAGGATGTTTTAATACAAATAAATAGCATCAACATATAATTTATAAATTTTAAACAAAATGATTTTTAATTATAAATAATTTTTTAATTTATATTTGCAAATTCATAACCTGTAAACTACTTCAAGTTTCATCATCATCTTCAGGAGATATGAAATCAATAAATTTGTCTTCCTTGGTTTCATCAAACTGCGTCTGAAACAAAAGTTTCATCACTACAAATGTTTAATTAAGTAAAATTTACTTTAATACAAACTAACTTCACCCTTTCCAAAAACTAAGCTTAACTTGCACTAATTTGAATCATGTTTAGATAGAGATGACAGGAGGATGCACAGAAGTTCAGTTCGCAAAGGGGTCCTGAGCGCAGCGTACGCTTTTGGTTAGCCATGTGTTAACTTTTATAAAAGCACTTTTCACGTTAATAAATGGGCTCATATGTTCTTTGGTTTTAAGTTCTAAATAATTGTGTTAAATATAATATAATAAACGTGATTAATATAATCTGGAAATAATAATAAATATTTAAAATTAAAGAATGACTTAAATGAACTAAATTGCCTTGGCTAAATATTACTTTGTTTCTTGACTTTGCGCTTAATCATGAACCGTTGAAACCATCCTGACATTTTCCTGCATCATATAGCAGTTTTCGACTGAAAACTGCAGGAAGGCGTCAAAAACATAGATAAACATTTTTTGATTAGCAAATTTCCATATGTTAGGAAATTCACTAAAACCTACACGAGTAATGTGTGTTGAAAATTTTCTCAAATTCAATTAAATGAAGTTCGGAAAGTAAGTTCTGTTTCTATTTGGAGTGGGGGGGGAATGCCATGATCTTTCCACAGTTGTGTAACCCTGGTTCAGCATAAGTCGGGCAGTGTTGAGAGATGGTTGTTTTTGTGCCAATACTGTTGTTCAAAATGACCACTACTATTGAAAATCTTGCAGATTGCAGTATGCTGTTATTAGTTTCCTATAGGCAAAGAACTATACGGCAGTATACATTCATCACAAAATTTGTCTAAGGAATGAACAATGTGGTGTTGGAAAAATGATGGTGTTTGTTCCTGGATATATGGACCAACATCTATGACGAAGAAAGAATAGACAAACATCTGTTGACAGATGAACTTGTTGAAAAGGTGAAAGAGAACATCCGAGAAAACCGGCTTTAAAAATTACCATCGGACATTACCCCTCAGATATCGTGAACAGTTTGTATGAAGAGATAACCGACAAGCTATGCTACCACAAGTTTTGTGCAACCTGGGAGTCTAAACTTCTCACTGATGACCACAAAACTAGGAGGATGAGTGGGGATGATAACGTTCCTTTTTCTTTACGATATGGAAGATGACAATTTCCTCAGTCATACTATGACAGGCCATAAGACTTAGGTGTTGTATGTCAACATGGAAACAAAAACTCAGTCCATGGCATGGGACTACACCGGCTCACTGTGATAACATCTAAAGTGCCAGCTAACATTTTAGTAAGAAAACTTATGACGACTGTCTTTTAGGACAGAAAATATGTACTCCTGGTGGATTTTCTAGAATGAGGTACTACAATAAACTCTGTACTTTACTGTGACTTTAAGTAAATAGAGAAAGTCCATTCAGAAGAAACAGCATGACAACTGAGTTCTTGTATTGTTTTTTTGCATGACAACACATACTGTTGCAGAAACAAAAGACCTACTGGACAATTTCAAGTGGGAGTTTTTTGACCATCCTCAATAAAACCCTGATTTGGCTCCTAGTGATTTATCACCTTTTTCCTAACATGAAACAATGGTTAGGGCCACAGTGGTTTGAAAACAACGAGGAGATGAAGGACAGTGTCAGAACGTGGCTTAACTCACAGGTGGCATATTTTTATGCCGAGGGTATTAAAAAACTTGTTCAACTATATGACAAATATAGCAGGAAATTATGTGGGAAAAAAGGCGAGTTGTAACTCTGTATATAATAAAAAACCTCTAATTGTATTTGAATGGAACTTACTTTCTAAACCGCTCTCGTATTATACCATATTGTAATGACACAGGAAGCCAACTGTATTTGCTACTTGTTACCAATAATAATGATTTCTATTTTTCAATTAATTTTTGTTTGATGAAGAATTAATCAGATATCAAATTGAAAAACATCTTATTGCCTCTTAATAATTAATTGTTAAATATCATGGTCCATTCACAACACCAAAGTTTCTGCTTGATTGAAAAGCCAAGCTTAACGAAAACAATGTTATCTAAACTGGCAAAAATGTAGGTTATTATTCTTATTTCATCTGTTGAAAAAAGTCAGCTGTTCAACAATGCACTGAAACGCTATCACCGGAACCATACAATGAAGATTACACACAACACAAAGATAATTAAAACGTAAAAACCTTACTGTAAAAAGCCACCATTTTGTTTTAAAACACATTGGTTGTTAAATAAAATGCATACAATAAATTAAAGATTGGAAACCCTTTGTAGTTCATATGCTACTGGTTAGGTTAGGTTGACAATCAACGTCAAAGCACTCTATACAATACTGCAGAGGATTTTTCGATTACACATTATTATTATTAAAAGTAAGGATATAAAATAACCACAAGAAGCAAATCCCAATTCATGCTTTGTTAAAAACTTATTTTTTTCATTTTGTATTACGTTATTTCTTTTTAAGTGACAACTACTCTACACCGAGAAACGTAATGCCATGTTGGCATATACTAATTTTTTTAACATTTGTAAATTCCACAAACTTATAAAACAAAGAAAATCTCTTATGATGTTTGTAAACATCTGTGATATAACTCACCGTTTTCGATGAAACTGTATTGAAATGAAAAAGAACCCTCAAAGCCAATTTGGTATCAGATTTTATACTGAAATCAATAAATGATACTTTCAGTATTAAAACTAAATTCTGAGTACAGAAAAAATGACGTAGAAACAAATAATAATGAAACAATACAGACAAAAAACTTACTTATACTAAATTGAAATACCTTGAGCTGATGTTCCAATTTTAACAGGAAAAACCATGTTGGAAAATGATTCTATATAGGAACAAGGAAAGGAAGTTGAAGGAATCTGAAATATAAAAATCTTATAGTATTTCTAAATAATAAATTTCACAAAAATAAAAACATTTATACCTAATAAAAATTTGTTTTTATTAAATGGAAAATAAAACAAATATATGATAAGTAATTTTTAATTATGAGAGTCATCCGGAAAGTAAAGAAAGATTGTGCATCACAATAGGTGTGTGACCCCCACCGCTGTGATTACATTTCCGTTAGTTACTCACCTTAGTAACGAGCCAAGTTTCGTTGTTGTGTGGTCACACCTGTTTGTTCTGTAACCTTTCAAAATGATGGTGTCAATCAAAAATCCTGCCAAAAGTGGTGTGTAGTGTGATTAGTTTTCTGAATTGCCAAAATATTCGACCTATTGAAATGTTTAGGCAAATAACACATGTGTATGGTGATAATGCAATGAACGAGTCTTCAGTGAGGAAAAGATGCATAATATTTAATCAAGGAAAAACCAGTGTGCACAACGAACACCAAAGTGGGCGGCCATCACTCATTATGGATGAGTTGAAGAAAAAATTGAGGAAAACCAGCGTTTCACTTTGAACACCTTACATGAATCTTTCCCACAAATTTCAAGATCTCTTAGACATGAAATAGTGACAGCTTGGTTATAAAAAAAAATTGTGCTCTATGGGTACCAAAGACTTTGACTTAAGTTCACAAGACGAAACAGATGGGAGCAGCCCTTGAATTTTGACCCAATATGACAAATAATGGTAATGAATTTCTCGACCGAATAGCAACAGTAGATAAAACATGGGTTTTTACAAAACACCAGAATCCAAGCATTAGTCTATGGAGTGGCATCACACAAACTCACCCTCAAAACGCAGAAAAGAAAAACCAAGTCTCAACACAAGAAAATTTATGGCAACAGTTTTTTTTACACCAAAAGGGTTTAATCGATGTTGAGTTTGTGTAGGAGAAACAATAAACTTAATGGCCTACTGTGAAACTCATCAACTACTCCGACGCGTTATCAAAAAAAAAAAAAGAGGTGAAATGTTGTCTGGTGTTTTTGATTCACAATAACGCTCGGCCTCATGCATCTGTACAAACATAGCAAGCACCTCACTTAAGATGTCTTAAGTGGGAAATTTTTGGACATCTTCCTTACAATTAACATTACAGAAAACGCCGATATTCCTGAATTTTTTCTTTAACTTTTTCTTTCAACTCATCCGTAACGAGTGATGGCCTCCCACTCCAGTCTTGGTTGTGCACACTACGCATTTCACATTTGACTGGATTTTTGATTGGTGGCACCATTTTGTAACGTTACAGAACAAACAAGCGCGACCATACAACAACAAAAGTCGGCCCACAACGAGGCGGGGGAAGAAGTTAACTGGAACACGTGCAATGGGGTGTTGAGGGACACACGCCGAATGTGACGCACAATTGTTCTTTACTCTCCGAATGGCCCTCGCATAAACATTTTACGCTGCAGACCAAAACAGTTTCAAGATCAAGCTCTCCTATGTTGTCAGCACATTTAAAGTCTTTATTTCTGTTATTTATGTTACATTGTAAAACAGCATGTCAATCACCAATCTTGCTGATTGTGAAGTACACTCTGTGATTAAATTTTTAAACACAAAAAATATTCTTCCTTCTGAAATTTATCTACACTTTAAAAGTGTATGGAGAAAGAGTTATGAACAAGAGAAATGTGTATAAATGGTGTAGGTTGTTTAATGAAGGAAGAAATGTTAATGATGAGTCACTGGACAGTCAAATATATTTATGAAAACAAGTCCTTCACTACTGATTATAGCAACAATTAATCTAAATTAATATTTTTTTGTCAAATTTAACAGTTTAGAAAATTATATTCGTACCAGGCGTTGAAATTTTGTAATATTTTGTCGCAAGACACTTACAGCCAAGATATAAATAAGTTTTCAAATTTAATTTAAAAGTTATTACTAGAAAGTGACGATATAGTTTGGCATTGTCATTCAGTGACTAAACTGTTATATATTATCATATTGTTATAATTGTGCATTTTGTGTATGTATTGATTTTATATCTGTAGTAATAATGAGAGTAGTAATAATGTAATATTATGTAAGTGTCGGTAGAACTCAGTCGGCTCTTTTATTCTTTTTTGAACTTTGTTTTGTTTTAGTGTTTGATTCAGATTATTGTTGACTATGTTGATTAGTAACATGTAGCGACACATTGCACAATTATGTCCATTTGATCCTCGAAATTGATTTTGCTTATTTTTTGGTAGCTTCTTGCATGTATATACAGAGTGATTTTAAAGTCCCGTACCCCTCCATTTTTTTTTCCTTTCTCAATTTAAAACAGATTGGTTTTTAACTAATACCACTCATTATAAATGTAAAAACACCAACTTTTTTAATGTTTGAGAATTTTAGGGGATCACTCTAAGTTTAAGATGTAGGAGTCAGCTTCAAAAATCATAATATAAAAAGGTGGTTTTGTGACATATTGTTTAAAACATTGCACGAAATTTCTCACTCACTCTTTCCCATAACCAAATATAAACAAACGAAAACTAACCGTCATCAAAATGTCAGTTCAATAGTTGTCAATCAAAAGTGAAAGGGGAGCATTGTGGCCACATAAGCACATTTGAACCCTGTATCACAAGTCCAGAAGTAGCTGTGAAAATGACATTTTATACTTTTCTTAGTTTATGAAAAAGTGTGAAACTACAGTTTAGTGTTTTAGTTAATAAAATTGTTATTTACAATATTCGTTCATCAAATTTGTGTATTGAGGAGTATTGACTAAATAAATATAATAAGAAATTAACTTTTGTTACCTGAACAATCCCAGTTGAAATTCCATAGCCAATCATAGCAAGGATAGCAAAACCTGTTGCCAAAATCTGGTTGCGTCTTCGATGAGGAAAGTCAATTTCAGTATTGTTGACTGTTGTAGAGTCTTTAAGGTTTTCTTTCATTTTTCTATCAAAATCTATAAAAAGATGTAAAAATCAAAAAATGAAAACAAAAATTGTGTTTAACTGATACACTGGATGTTACTTTATTGAACTAAGAAAATAAAAAGTAGAATTTACTAAATATTGTATTTGTGGTTTCCTTTCCTGAAAATGGAGTTCTACCAAGTACCGTCGGTCAGTAGTATAAATCGTATAAAAGTACACGACTCAAAAGCGAAAATAAAATAAATGGCCAAAAACAATGCATAAACTTTCTCACTCAGCCATCGTCAAAAACAAACCAAAACTAATTGTCACTAATAATTTCAATTCTCAATCAAAAAATGAAAATGAACCAACTATTCATAACTATTAAAAAAAGGTTCTAAACTTGTTTCGTTTGTGTAATTAACATGTCCTCAGTGTAAAACATATTTGTTATGAAAGGAATAATCTCTAAACCACGAATAAAATACTAACACAATTAACGTTACCAAGTTAATAAACCCAATTAACGTTGGCAAGTTTAATAAACCCTTAAGTACATATCGGTAACATAGCTATCATCCTCAATGGGGATGTAAACCAATACTCAGAGTATATGATGTATATTACTCACCGACGCTACTTGGTAGAACTTCATTTTCCGGAAAGAAAACCACAAACACAATTTTTAGTAAAATTCTAGTTTTAATTGAGTCTTGCCGACCATGGTTTCGCCAGTAACACGTTTCGACTCAATAAAAAGTAGAATTTTACTAAAAATTGTATTTGTGGTTTTCTTTCCTGATTACTCAGAGTATTTGCGGTTTAGGGATTCTTTCATATCATTATTAACCACAAGGATGATTGAATATTGTAAAACATATTTGATTAAAAATTAAAGTTTTTAATGACAGCAGACAAGGCTGAGCTGCTGCCCCCCCCCCTTATTATTCCAGAACTGAAATTTTTTATTCCAATTCTGCACATTAATTTGGGTCATTAATCTTCACATTTCACTAAAATTTAGTGAAATCAGAAGAATCGATTTTGATAAATTTCATATTTTATAACAACCCATGGTAGATTTTTTGTTTTTTATCGATAACACAGAAACCAGAATTTTTGGAAAAATGATGAACAAAACATTTTGTTTGAATTCTTAGAGACTACTCTTATTTTTCTTTGTTAATGGGAGGTACCCCAATATATCAAGTTGTTGAAAAACTGAAAAAAGTTCCGAGATATGGTTAAAATATGTCCACACGGCAAATTTGATTAAATAGGTCCATGCATTTAGGTTGTAGAGCACTGCACATAAGACAGACATCCTTCCAAAAACATTTTTTGGGCCTCCCAATTGATATATCTGCAATAAACTCGATATACATTTTTTGACCTCATCACATAATTTTCTCTATATGGTGAAGTCGCATTAAACAAACCCACAATATTCTAAACAGTCTACATGACATTATAAAGTTTTTACATTGTGACTTGTTGATTTAACAATTGTTTACTCTGACTCATTAGTTCAGTTCTGAGTCAAGTGTATTGCCTACTGTGCGAGGAATTAGTGTATCACTCGCTATGTTCTTTCTTGTTTGTATTGAATTTTGTTTTTGAGTTTACATTTGATGTGATAAATTTATATTTTTTATGTATTTTTAATTTTAAATATTCTTTTAATCCTCCGTCAGACACATTCTAAAAAGAACATGGTTGCAGTGTATCGAAATGATATATTTGAGATGACCTCCTTGTGGTAATGTGAAAAATCATAATTTATAATAGATTATAAGACCTACGAATGGTAGTTCTCCGAGTGTCTGTTCGAACAATAAAAAATGTGTTCAGAAGTTTTAAATTCGTAAAAGACATGGTGTACTAACGATTTTGGAAGTGCTAAGACAATATTGTTTTCAATAAATAAACTTTTAAATGAAAAAGCGTGATAACTTGCAAATTTTTGTTATGTTGTGCAATTACTGCCACGTGATTTTCGAATTCTCGACAAAGAACTTGTCTATAAGATATATGGAACAATTAAAGTTATAATAAGACATTAATAATTGGTTCTAATACAGGTACAACAAAATAAAAATAAATCTCGTGAGCTATGAACAAAAGACAATTCGTTGATAGTGGACAAAGCATCTCTACACTTAGCACGCAGTCACATGGAAAGACACGAATCATCCTTCGAGGAAAAGTGTTTTTTAAATAAAGAATATAACGTGATTTGGTATAACACGTTTAGACTTTCATTATTTAACCATATATATGTACTTTGAACAATTTAGACTTTTTTATATACTTTCAAGATATATATTTGATATCATAAAATTATGTATTTCATTAATAAGATTCAATGTTTTTTGTCTGTGGAGTCTTAAAGTATAACAATATGATAAAATAAAGTTATTTTTTTTATTAATTAATTAATTTTCAATTTCAGTAAAAATTATATTTTTTCTAATTAAAATATTTGCTATGAGAAGTAAAGTAAAATCCTTTTTCATTATTTTTTAGAGTTGCAACTAAATAACTTAAATTTATTAATATAATTTGATTAGATTCTTTTTCTTAGAAGATCAAAGTAATGATGATAACATTGATAGGATGTAAGATATCTTATATAATTTTTTCTTTTTGATTTTTGTTACATGAAGTTTATGTGTTTTATGTTTAATAAATGTTTATGTCAAAATTTCAGCTGCAAGTGTATTCATTTCTATTCCAGAAATCACTGTAAGTACACCGTAAAAAGAGCTTGCGACCCTAGAGATTTTATGAATAATTAAATTCATTTTTTTTTCTTTTTTTTTTTTAAATTGGTAAGCTTACGCTACCTGGCGCCCATAAAAAAGCTTGGCATAATTTTATAAATAATAATAAAACTTAAAATCATTTTTATATTTTTTTTAATAAAAATAAGTACTCTTAAAGTACGACAAGTGCAGTATTTTTTAAATTATTACACCCTATGACTCCATAATTGGGATCTTTGAATGTTTTAATAAATTAATCTGTATTACAACACGTTACTGGTAACAAATAATATTAAATTTGGAAAGTTGGAAATCAAAATGATACTTTTTACAAAACAATAGCAATAATAAAAATGAATTAAAAAAAGAAAATTCTTTATACAAAAGTAAATCTCTAAAAATGAAAATAAACATTAATGGTCACACTGTATCAGTTTGGTCACTTTAAATTTATTTCTGTAAAAGTTATTACAAAGAGCCTAAATCTCATAACGTTTTCCCTCAGTTAATTCAATTTTTATACTAAACTGTGGAGGAAAGAGAGGCAGGAACAATATTGGTAAAGAGGTGATTGCCAGACTGCACCGCAAAAAAAAAAAAAAAAAAAAAAAAAAAAAAAAAAAAAAAAAAAACGGTACAAAGTGTTGTGGTCAACTGCGATGGACCGGGGGAATCTGAACAATTCAATAATCTGAAAGGCTTATATATGTTGACTGAGAAGAAATTAATATTTTTCTTTATCGTAATCATCACATTTATAATGTCAGAACTACCGAAAAGTTTAAACCATTAAATAGATTAGTATCTAGAACTTACCTAAACCTTCTGCAGGGAAATATCTTTGTGATATCCTTATGACATACTTATGTAAATTGTTACAGGCTTTCAGATGATTTTGTAGAATAGTATTAGGGAAAGGAGCTTTCAATAAAGGTGCTAAGTAAGCATACAGTACAGCATCCAGTGATGTAGGATGAGCTCCAAACAGGAATTCTGACTCGCCTAAACGTATTGACATTGATGTTAAACACTGTTCTGCTTGCTTATATAGCTACAACAAAACAACACAATGAGGTTTATTTTTAATCGGTAATGTATGTATAATTTGCATGAAGTGGTCACAAATAATTTCCCTGATTATTATAAGTTACCACTTATTAGACATAGATCGTTCTGTTTTTATATTCTTGTTTTTTTTTTTCAGCTTAAAAAAAAAATCAGTTATCAAGATGATATCTAACGTCCGCCCACAACGAAAGTAAAGCAAAGATGTCTTGTTCTCCTGCTAGCCAAATGTGAATGTTTAGTAGATACGTTCCACTAACATTCGATTCAATGTAAAATTAGTTACATTTATTAAAACAATGATAACACGCTATCAGTTTTTATTTTGTCTATGTTACTAATGTATTTTTATGAACTTTGTTAACAATCTGTGAGAAGTACATGAACTAGATTGTTTCTTCAATGCTACAATGGTAGTCGTCTCTAAAAGCTTATCCAAGTCAATATACCACTTCTGACTCAATGAAGGTAGGAAAACATTTTACTTCAACATATTACTAGTTACCATAAAGGTTTTTATGAAACAACCACTTTATTTAAATTATATGTCTTTATCGTCAAGCAGAGTGGTCTTCCGGAGAATTTATAGTTTTTAAACTCGTACACAGAGATACAGTAGTAACATTTTTCACCTTAGACTTCCAAAAAGGAAACCATTAATTCAGAGGGTTCTATAAAAAAAATTCATATTAAAAAATCTTGATCTGCCAATCGTCAATATAACACATTTCAGGGGCCTTTTGAAGCACCTCTGCTGTAGTGCTTGAGGCCTTGTTAGATTTAGTCCTAGCATTATAGCACAGGCAAGCTTGATTGCAACAAATCCAATCCTTCAATTTGTGGTGGGTGAATCAATTGTCTAAAGGAAATAAGACAATCATCATCCATGACTTGTATGATCCTGTACTGACCATGAGACATGACATCTATATAGAAAGTTCTAATGGATCACACATATTGAAGTAACAATCTCAAACAGGCAAAATACAGTAGAAGAAAATATGGCTATGAGCTGTATATACAGATATCACACCAATCCTTGACTTATGAGATGTTTTAAATTAAAATACAAGGGCCATTCAATAAATAACAAAGCAAATTGTTCAGGCTCAAAAAGGGCTAGATATGTCAATAGGGAAATTCCAAAAATATGAGTTGACATTCTGATGGTTTCTGTCCAGCCGTTTGATAAGATTTTGTAAACATAACCTACGATTCTTTCAGATGGTGTTTCCGCTCGAGAATGGGACATCGGAAGAACAACATTCAGTGATTTGATTTTTAGTAGCAGAAAGTATGAAAGCTTGTGAAATCCATGCAAGGATGTTAAAAGTTTGCGGGAATAATTGTTTAAACCATTCTAACATTTATAAATATGTGAATCAGTTTAAAAGTGGGCGTACAAGTGTGAGTGAAAAGTAGCAAAGTGGACGAAAGGTCAAATTTGCAACTTCCTCTCTTAATTTCCATATTAACATTCTAATCCGAGGCAACAGGAAACGGTTGACATGATAGCTGAAGAAGTGTCAGCAAGTGTTGGAACTGTCCATAACATTAATCAAAATCAACTGCAATACAAGAAAACCTGCTTGTGAAAGAAATGAGGCTTTGAATCTGTAAACATTTAAGAGCACAAGGTTTAAGTGAAAAAGAAGTATTTTTGAAAGACTTGTAAAGTGTGATGAAACATGGATTTACCACTCCTCGAATGAAAGCACACCATGTCTCCTGATCAGAAAAAGTTCAAGACGCAGGTATCAGTGGGTAAAGTAATGCTTACAAATTTCTGTGACTCAACCGACCGTATTTTTTGTGACTATCTCGAAGATCAATGAACGATCAAGAGCCAGTATTACAGTAATACGATGGAAAACAAAGTGAGGCATGCCATTTGGACGAAAGTGAACTGTTGACAAAAGATATGATTATGCTCCACAAAATACAAACGACTCAACTGAATCAATATATCCTTCAAAAACTGGGCTCGGAGATCTTCCAGCATCCCCTTACAGTCCAAATCTTGTCAAATCGGACTTTCATTTGTTTGGACTCCTTAAAAACACTCTATGTGGGAAAAAATTCAGCACAAATGAGGAAGTAAAAAATATGACCCAAACGTGGCTTAGACAAACCTAAAGAATTTTATACCAGGGCCATTTGGAACCTACAAGAATGATGGAAAATGTGCATCAGTGGAGGGATTATGTTGAAAAGTAACCACAAGTTTGTACTCTGTGTGCAAACTTTTTTTTTTTTTTGATCCATCTCAATTTGTCTCGTTACTTATTGATTGGCCTGCGTAAAACTTGAACACAATGTTCAAACAAAACATCATTCTCACCATCTTCAGTGATATTTTGTTATAAATTATAGTAAGTTCATGCATAACTGAAGATGGTAACACTGTTGTTAAAACACGTTTGATTTAATAAACTTATTTTTTGAGAAATTGTGATCCAGTTTAATTTAAATTTAAAACATTTCACAAATCAAGCTTGATATTTATTTATCACACTTGTAGTGGTTCTATATCCTAAATATTGTAGTAATTCTCTACTGAAACTGAAGAATGTATATGTGATGTTATAAAACTATAATCTTAAAATTTATTACCATATAAACAAGTGTAAATAATTAAAGAGCTGGGTAGATGAACCATAGATATTACATTAGGGTGCAGTGTTAAGCATATGTTTTCAGTTTATGTACATATGAATGAGTAAGTTCACTTACATCATTCTGGATAATGTCTTGACTCTCTGTGCAAGGATACAAGGAAGAAATCATATCCTCAGCATTAGATTTATAACGGCCTGGATAAAAATGATTTAATGGAAATGGTAATGCTTTTGCATACCAACGCCGAGTCAAGCCAACGAAATTCCTCTCGTCTACCCACCTAAATAAAACAAACAACATTATTGACTTTTTCTTATTTATTGCAAAAATATATATACAAGGTATTACAAGAAAAATGTGTTTTAACTTCAGGAAGTCCTTAAAGGCATCAAAATAAAGAAAAACGTTCCCTTAAACATATTTCCAAACGCTTATATTATGTCTCTCGGCCATTTTGTGTAATTTCGAAAAATAATAATAACATTACAAATTATTAAAATATTGAGTCAATATTTGCTATACAGATTTTTTTTTTTTTTTTACGCTACATTATTACCAGTAATACAACGAATCAAAACTTTATCTTATAAAGTTTCAAAATGATGGCTGTTTCTAATTTTTAATATTGAATATCTTTAAAACTTATTACTTTACATAAAATCTACTAGAGACAAAACATTTTTCTCTTTTAACGATGTAGCATTCAAATTCAAAAAATCAATCCTGCAAAATAAATTTCATTAACTCGTTCTCCACATACAACTTCCGTCGCTTGACAGATGCTGCCACCTGGCGACATTGCTCAAAAACAAAATCATCGTATGATATCAGAGGGTAAAGTACGACGGCAAGACAGCCTATCTTCTAAAATACCGGTATGCGAGTCTACCTGTAGTCACACACAATGTCTGACTTCTACACTTAGTTACGTTAGAGATGAATTTCCTTCTTGGTCTTCAAAATTTCTACCTCAGTTTTTTTTAACAATGTTAATCTACAGTTTTTGTGCGTGTTAGTTCTAAAATGTTTAATAAATTTTCGTTTCCACGGCGCAAGCTCACGTGGACTGCGACAGGATTTTCCAGGTACTCAGCCTTACAGATTTTATCATGTTTTAAATTTTTGTTAATGCTTTAAAATAATTTATTAATTATCATGTATACTTTAAAATATGTATTTCATGTTTTATTTAATATTCAATGTTCTTTTGAAACTGAATGATTATAAAAATTTACCTTTTTTTAAAAACATACTTTACAAAACCTTGCAAAGGCACATTTTGAGTTTTGAACAATTATGTGAAATAGGTGCAAACTAATGTTGAACTTTAAATGATCAAAATATCTTATTGAACATGTCAAATATAAAACAATTGGAGAGATCTGTTCTAAATCAGAAAATTTCGTTTTACAGACTTTTGCAGATCTTTGCAAGTCTTATACAAGCTTTGTTTCAAACAAAATTAAATATATATAAATAGATTTATAATCATCTAAGAAGCTTTTAAGTACCATCTTAACGAATTTCTGTTATACAATCAATTTTCTTTAATTTTGACAAATAACCAGATATTTACTTTAATAATGAACATTAATGCTACAACATGTCTGATTTTGTACAGACGCTAAAAAACATGTTTTTTGCTATAGCTAATATGCTGGTAGAAGAAACACAGCAAAAGATCTAAACATGTTTCGTCCTGTTAACAAAACACGTTTTATCCAACATAGCTTCAGAGTTTCACGTGCACAAAAGTGATATTACAAAAACTGACTTTATAGAACTCTAATTAAACTCATATTGTATATGTGCCTAAACTTATTTCAGCGAATATGTTTTCTTAAAAAACTATCTTTTAGATGTAGACTTGTGTAATTAATTATAAAATATATAAAATATTTATTGGGTGGAGCCTGCATGCAAACTTTCGGTCCTAACAGCCTCCCAGAGGTTATTTTCTAAATTAAAATAATTGACGTCAATTAATAAAACTTAATATTCAAAATTTTCTTTTTTAAATAAACTTCTCTTTTTTATAATAAATTCTTTATCTAAAATATATATATATTTATTGGCCAATATAGCATTTAAGTAATTTATAAAATAAGTAATATTATGTAACCTTTTTTTTTAAAACTTATCATTTCATAAAGTTAAAAAGGGGGGGGATAATTATCAGTATCTTTTCATCTTTTTTTTATTTTGTAATTTTTACATTTAAGGGCGTATAATCTTTTTTTTTGGATTAATTATAATCCTGTTAATTGTTAAGCTGTGCTCATTGTTTTGTTAAATTTTGTAACGATAAAATATATAAACTAAAAGGGGGGATAAATCTTTAGAATCTATTGACTAATTTTTTTATTTTAATTATAATATTTTGTATTAAGGGCATATAACTTTACTAATTATAAGATTGTTAATCATAAGCTGTTTATGATAATTTTGTCTCAGGATGTATTTCTCAGCTGTAAATGATAAAATCTGAAACGTCAAAATTTTGTTTCAATAAACTTGAGCCTTGTTAATCACTAAATTTGTTTTTGTCTTAATTTTTTTAATTTCTAAACATTGTTACCATTTTGGTTCCGCCTTTCTTAAATTTAAGTCCCCTGGTAACAACGACAAACAAAATAGTTTTGATAAAAATGTTCTGTACATACATCAAAGGATAACCAAGTTATTGACAATAAACTAAAATTATAATATCTTGTTAATTGTCTACAACACCAAAGATTAGCCTAAAATCAAAATATTATCGAATTCTCATTTTTTAATCAATAAAATCCCTTTTTCCACTTCATGTGTTGTTATATTAAAAATGCAGTGGATCCCACCTCAAAGTTTGCAAAGAGAGGGGCTAAAATTGTTCAAAAACCATCAAAAGCTGGATCACTACAAAAAAGAATAAAAAGTATAAAAACATCCTACCAACAAAGTTTTATGAACAGGATGGAGGAAGGATTGAAGGACAAGTCCTATAATGCGCTGTTTGAGGTGAAAAAACACTCCCAAGAAAAATATCTATTGCTAACTTATGACTGCTCACAGACAGGGCATGATTGTCACGCCAGACATCTCAGTAGAATGAAAATCTTTGAATCCAATAACCGCACGATATGTACATGCCAAACATCTACCATGGACAAGAACACATTCTGGTCTACAGTAGATTGGATAAGGAAAAACAGCAACGAAAGGATTTACCTGGATTATATTGGAAGGCTCTTGCCAAATGACACACGGATGGTGTGAGCCAAGTGAGAGCCATTGGAAGAAGAAGATATTAAAAATTTTAATACAATATTTAAAATTTCCAACGAGCATTTGAAAATTTACAAGATAAAGTTATGATTCTTAATTTACTGGTAATACGTAGCGTAGAAAATAAGTATACCAAATGTCGACTTGATTTTACCAATTTCTAAAGCAAACATTATTTTTCAAAAAAACACAAAATTGCTGTCAGACGGATAACAAAACGTTTTCGCTCATATGTTTATAAGAACTTTTTTCTTTATTTTGATCCCCTGATTACTTCCCAAAGTTGAGGCATATATTTTTGTAAACATCCTGTAAATAGTTATTTTAGCAAATTGTTTAGAAGTAACAATAGATTTCCATTGCTAAGAATTAACCGATCATCTTATCTGTTGCAATAGTCGGGTGAATGACTAAATATAAAATACTTCTTAAATCAAGACTAAATAAATTAACATTATAATTATGACCTCACTAAGGGTGTGCAATTTATAACTGAAAAACAACAACAACAAAATTATAATTTTTCTAAATCCTGATTACAGTAACAATAAATTATATGAACTGGTTTTGTTATTAAAAAGAAAACAGCGTGGTTCCTTACACCCTCCCTATTTTATTGCACATTTTATATCTTATTGTTGTTTAAACAATATCACCCATTCATTATAAATATAAAAACACTAACTTTCTAAATATTTGGGAATTTTAGAGGATCACTCTAGGTCCAAGATGTAAGAGTCAAATTTAAAAATATTAATCCGAAGGTGGTCATGCAACAAATAGTTTAAAACCATCTTTTAATTTCTAAAAACAGTGGTTGAGTTAAAACACTTCAAGATAGCAGTAGGTTTATGTTTAGGTTAGGTTAGATTAGCTCGAAAACTGTAAAGCTTTTTTCAGTTTTGATTCCAACCATCACAGTTTTTAGAATAAAAATATAGTATTAAAACAATATGTCACATAACTAGCTTCTCATTACAACTTGCAAGACGACAACTTAATCTTAAATTTATTGATATCTCGAAAACGGTAAAATCTTTTTTAGTTTTCCAAACACTGATTTAGAAAAAAAAGACAGTTAAACGATGTCTCAAGACCACCTTCGCATTAAGATTTTTGAAGTTGACTCTTACATATTGAACTTAGAGTGAACCCCTAAAATTCCCAAACATTAAAAAAGTTAGTGTTTTTAGATTTATAATGAGTAAATATAAGTTTAAAAACAATCTGTTTTAAATTGTGCACAAAAAATTGAAGGGGTAAGGGATTTTAAAACCACCCTGTGTATACATGCAAAAAGGTACAAAAAAAACCAAAATTCAATTTCGAGGAGCAAATGGACATAGTTGTGCGATGTGTTGCTACATGTTACTATTGTAAACACTAAGTCCTCTACCACAAGTTAGGTACAAAACACAACACAATAAACTTTTGGTAAAAATTTATTAGGCTATGTTATTACAGTTCCCTGATGTACATTTCAGTAACCAAGTTACCATCATTGGAGGGTTAAAACTAATATTCTTGGTTACTGAAATGTACATCAGGGAACTGTAATAACATAGCCTAATAATTTTTTGCCAAAAATTTATTTATATTGTGTTATTGTACCTAACTTGTGGTAGGGGACTTAGTGTTTAAAATTGTAAAATTCACCAAAGTTCATCTACATGTTACTAGTCAACAATATTCTGAATCAGTCTGCCAGTTGCGTGTTCTGTGCTGAGCCTGCAAATAAGTTTGATGGTTGACTATAAAGAATAAGGTACGTGCATGAAGTTTTTTTTTTAGAGAGGAAACAGATACTAAACTGCTGCTTAGATGCTTCAATAAGCTCTTAAGGTTCAATCATTAAGGTTCAATCAATTGTACAAGTAGTATTCACATTTCAAACAAGTTGAAATGTTAGTTGTAAACTAACCAGGATCTAACCTATTTATACCAGAAAAATGTAAATTTTGGGGGGGAAATGTTTATAAAGATCATCGTCGAAGCATTGATGAGATTCCTGGAAAAACAGATTTATCTTAGATTTCATGTCAGTAAGTGTTAAAGGAAAATTTGAAAATGAAACGAATTTATAGAAAATTCGTGACTCGTTTGCTAACTGAGGACTGTAAGGAATCTTCTTTTTAAGAAACCAGAAGACTACAATTATTGTGACAGACCTGGAAAACTGACGAAATTGCTTACCTTGCGAGCTAGGCAGGCGTCATTGATGCTATAATGATATATAAACCCTTGGGTGGGAGGAAACATGATCAGTAGACCAAGATTGATCAAGGGAAGGTGCTGTAGGAATTTTTGAAGATAGCCAGACAAACTTGGCTAGCAATTGCTTTCTGGGAGAATTGAAACATGGACAAGCATCCACAAGAATTGCAAACAAGGTGAGCAAACTTCGTGTATTAAGAAACTTATAATTATTTCAGAGTCAGATAATTAAACTATAATGTAAAATCAAATCTGTGAGTCACAACAATTAGTCATTCTGGATTAAATAATAATACTAAGAAAAAGAAGAAGATCATAACATTGTAATAAGATAGGAGATAGTTATTCTTGTTAATAAGTGTTAAAAAAGGTTAAATGAGTACTGAACCATTCGATTATATTGAAAATAAAGAACCCATGCAGTTTAATGATCTAATCCTAATATGATACAAAAAATTGTCATAATTATAAAAAGAATTAAAAAATAAACCACAGTTTGTTTCAATAGTTGTGATTGGAGAAGAGGCTTGATTCTTCAGTTATAATCCACAAACAAATCAAGTGTCAAACTAATGTGAAAATGCTGAATTGGCCAAGACCCAACAAGTCTGATACAATGTGTAATCTTTAAATTTTAACTTTAAATTGGATACCAAGAAATGGTTATATTAAGATTTGAAATATGAAAATAAACCGGGAGATTTGTAATTGGACTATAGAGAATACCACGTGAGTCAAATGAATGACTGAAAACAAATATTAAAACAAGTGTAAATAAAATTTAATATAGATTTCCAAAATATTAATTTGACTTATAAAATGTTAGTTGTAAGTTGTAATAAATATTTAAGTGATAATTGTGTTGTGATAACAGACAGAACAGATTGTCATATAAATGATTTAAGCAGTATCCGTGGTGCAACTTATGTGAACGGTTTTTAGCTGACTTTGTACATTGGAAATGACGCTTATATTGAATCTAGAAAGGCAGACATGAGGTTTGTACAGTTGGGAGACGGCGTTTGACCTAGTTAGACGTGTTTTCTGTCTAAAGAAATGTAGACAGTTTTTTTTTTTAAGACAATGTAGTAAAAATATTGAAGTACATTTGAAAGAAGGTCTCTGACCTAGTTAGATTTGTTTTCGGTCTAAAGAAATATTAGAACATTGAGTGTTAATAATTCAACCAGTTTAGAGACGGAATTTGACGTTGTAAAACGTATATTTTGTTCGAAAAGATTTTTGACAATAGCTTGCAGTAGAGCGATGAACTTTTTGCATAATACCTTGAATTTAAAAAGACAATTGATCGTCGGCGTGCTAATTGAGTCTACAAGGAGATTGCAGTTCAGGATGAGGGAAGCTCACCAAAAAAGGACTCTCACCATGGAGATGTCCACATGCGGTAACAAAGAATGACAGTTTCATATAAATTTTGTATATAAAAGAACTTTTGATAAAAATATGTAAAAATTTGCTTTAGTAAATAAATAATTGTATTGTAAGTAGTAAATTTAAAAACTTAATTTAACTTTTTAATAAAAATAATATAATCTTTGATAAATGAGAATAAAAAAGCTCATAATTACAATAATTCTTAAAAGTTGCAACTGATTAACGTAGAGTCATTAAAAAGGATTTAGGTCTCTTCAAGACAGAATAATTTTAAATTTATGATAAAGAGATTTTCAGATAGTAATTAGAATGTACCATGAATATATATGTATATGTATAACCATAATAAATAATCATGTTCAGTTTCAGCACAACAAATAAGGTTTCTTTATTTACGAAAAACCACTAAAAGTATACTGAGAGTATACTGAGAGATTTTTATGCAATAATAATTAACTTGTATTCCTTTTTTCAAAATTGATGATTTTATTCCATCTGGCGCCCATAAGCTGAGCAATTTTTCTTTAAATAAATACTTAATGTTAAAAAGTGCCAATTTTAGATTCAAATCAATAATATTATTTTTAAACACGTCTCCTTTTTTAAATATTTACAAATGTTAAGATAATATATATTTAACGTCAATGGTTTTTTTTAATGTCAATGGAATCATGTACCAGGATTTGTTTCTCATAGGTAAATTGAGGAAACGGTTTTATTTGATAGCATTAAGGAGATCTGAATATATAATTTAACCTGGCCTAACCTAACCTATTCAAGATTTTGGTAAACAAAAATCTACCAGTATTATTTTAATTAGTTCCTGTTCGATGTGCAAAAAAAGGAGGTCAGTATAAAATACACAAGTACCCAAAAAACTGTTTAACATGGGCGTCATTTTGACTTTTTTCAATTCAATTTTTGTGAATTTCAATAGGGTTCCATAGTAGCACTTTATAGTACCCTAAACAAAACTAAATTTCATCTTATTTTTTATGGCCACTACCTTGCTTATGTACAGATGACAACAACAACGACAACGGACGGACAGACGGGATGTCAAGAGGCAATGAAACATGAAGAACAGTCAAAAAACAGAAGTCGAAATTGTTTGAGATTACCAAACTTGCCCTATACTTCGTACACTGGGTATGTAAATAAAATCAATGCTGTCCTCAAAACTAGATATTATAAAAAGACAAAATGTTTTAGAATTGTACCCTAAGGGGCTCACTTATAGTTAATTCCAACATATTGCGGTATGTGTTAATCTCATGGTATCACTTGGGTTAGATTGTTCTTCTTCATCTGTCCCATCAGGTCTTGACCAAATCTCTTCCAACCCTAATGCTGTTAACGTATTCCAGAGTTAGGAGTTTTCATTTTATGTTTTTTTCTATTTTTATATAAGGTGATGATAACCGAAAAGTTTTCCATGTTTAAACAAGGATAAAAATATTTATCATTGGGACACCTTTTTTTCTAACTTTGTGCTAATTTCAGAAAATAAAATAATAAAGTTTCAAAATATTCTATTCACAAACTAAGCTTTCAGAAATATACCTACTATAAACAAACTTCTTTTTAAGTTGTTTTATAAATATTTATTAATAATTATAAATTCACCACAAACATTAATACCCGTCTATATTTTCAAACATCGGTTAAAGAATTGTAAGGCTAATGTAATAACTTTGTTGTCCAGGTATCTTGATAGCAGGCAAATTAATAACAGCATAATATAGTGTAATGTTATACCCTCTAGTGAGATATTACATACTCACCAAACATACTGCAAAGCTGGGTAGAGATTTTCTCTTAAATACTTAGTATAGGCCAAGATTTCAGCAATTTGCTTTTTATTTAGGCCAAAATCTGGACTGAAGTTCTGCAAATAACAATTTATTTCAGTTACAATTCAATAGACATTCCTTAGCAGAGTTGATAAAATTATAAGAAGTTCTAAATTTAAAATAAATATACAAGGTTTATTAATATTGGCGTTGGGGGTTGGTGAACCCATTGCCCGGTGGGCACCCACTCCAAAAAGCCTCCTCAGATTCCTACTCTTCATATTGTTCCGAGGTCTTTCCTGTGGCCTCTGCACTGCAGTGCAGATGTAGCTTCTTCCCCCTACTATGTCTTCATCCTCCTTCTTTTCTTCTGTTTCCAACTCGATCATAAAGTGTAAAGTGACTATACTGATGGGGTGAATGGAACTGTACAAAAGGTATAGCATACAGAGTCTGTAGGATATTTGGTGACCTCTAACAGTATACAGCTTTACTCGACCAAGGGAGGCATTGACTGGGTGGACCATCCTTTTCCTAGAAGCACTCAATAAAGAGGGGAAAAGACAAGCCATAAAGGTGTCAGAAACATGGAAGAAGGAATATCCTTCTCCCGCCACTAGGACAACCTGATGAGATAGATGTCCTACTGAGAATCAGACTAAGTAGAGATTTTCCTAGAAGCACTCAACAAAGAGAGGAAGACAAGCCATAAAGTTGTCAGAAACATGGAAGAAGGAATATCCTGCTCCTGCCACTAGGACAACCTGATAGGATAGATGTCCTACTGAGAATCAGACTAAGTAGAAATTTTCCTAGAAGCACTCAACAAAGAGAGGAAGACAAGCCATAAAGTTGTCAGAAACATGGAAGAAGGAATATCCTGCTCCTGCCACTAGGACAACCTGATGGGATAGATGACCTACTGAGAATCAGACTAAGTAAAGATTTTCCTAGAAGCACTCAACAAAGAGAGGAAGACAAGCCATAAAGTTGTCAGAAACATGGAAGAAGGAATATCCTGCTCCTGCCACTAGGACAACCTGATGGGATAGATGTCCTACTGAGAATCAGACTAAGTAGAGATTTTCCTAGAATCACTCAACAAAGAGGGGAAGATAAGCCATAAAGTTGTCAGAAACATGGAAGAAGGAATATCCTGCTCCTGCCACTAGGACAACCTGATGGGATAGATGTCCTACTGAGAATCAGACTAAGTAGAGATTTTCCTAGACGCACTCAACAAAGAGAGGAAGACAAGCCATAAAGTTGTCAGAAACATGGAAGAAGGAATATCCTGCTCCTGCCACTAGGACAACCTGATAGGATAGATGTCCTACTGAGAATCAGACTAAGTAGAGATTTTCCTAGAATCACTCAACAAAGAGGGGAAGATAAGCCATAAAGGTGTCAGAAACATGGAAGAAGGAATATCCTGCTCCTGCCACTAGGACAACCTGATGGGATAGATGTCCTACTGAGAATCAGACTAAGTAGAGATTTTCCTAGAAGCACTTAAAAAAGAGGGGAAGACAAGCCATAAAGGTGTCAGAAACATGGAAGAAGGAATATCCTTCTCCCGCCACTAGGACAACCTGATGGGGTAGATGTCCTACTGAGAATCAGACTAAGTAGAGATAAACTGAAAATGCTGACAAGGTTTCCATCCGCACATTGTAGACTCATGAAACATCCTAGAAGGATTAGAATAAAAATTATAGGGCTTGAACATTCTGCCAATAGGGGGGGGGGAGACCCACAACATCTATTAATCGAATGGGGTGCAGTAATTCACTAAAGGGGTAAAATTCTGGGTGGCCATCAGATTGATATAGAAGAAAAATCTACGCTCGACCTTTTTCATGTGCTGTACTTTCTAAAGGAGTTGGGCTTCTACAGACAAGAGTCCCTGTCATAGAAGTAAGTAGTATTTAAAACACAACAGATCTTTACAGGTCGCAGGGCATTTCACCTCTAAATTAGTACTACTTCTACTTTATTGATTAAAGTTATTTGCTGTCATTTATGTATATAAAAACAAATGAACGACATTCTAAAAGTATGGATAAACTCTAATTATCAAATGAAAATTAAATAGACACACATGAAATGATCCTAGATAACCTAGTGTCCTAAGATAATATTGGAAACTGAATCTAAAACTTGTATCCTTAGAGAAGAAACTAAAACTAGGCCTGAGCGATCAAAATGACCAAGATTATATGCAAATGTGGTAACACAAGACATGGCAAACACAAAATTGATTTGAGATCATACACTGATTAACTAACCAAAGATATACCAACGGATAGGTACCTACCGGTTTTTCAGAATGATATATATTTTGTCTTCTCTATCAAGCATTTAATATGTAATTTTAACATCTTACCATTCTGTGAATCTACTGTAACAATATCAACCTTTCGTAAAGTAGATATTTTCACGATTATCATGTTCTATCGTTGACTTGATGCCGATAGTTAATCCATACTCTCAAATCATTGTGTATTAGTTTTTACTCAAATGATGGCAAATGTATAAATAAACTATACCAATAAATTTAACTATACATCATTATTAAATAACTGTAAAATCAAAACTACAAGGTTTTAATTCCACGGGACAGTTTTGTTTATGAATTTTTGGTAATCCATTGAACAGAGGTGAAAATTCATAAACAAAACTGTCCCGTTCGACCGTTAATAAAGTATAGTAACGCCCCAAGTTACAAAGTGGCTAAGAAACTGGAAAGAATTATTAAGAGTAACATTATAATTAAGAACAACTACAGCATTAAAAACACCATAGATTTTGTTAACAATATAAAACTTTTACCACATTATAAAATGATATCCTTAGATATTGTAAATTTATATACCAATGTAGGCTACCAATACAGGAGACATTATCTATTTTAAAAAACTGCCTCACGGACTCTAACAAACTAGGTCATAAGGAAATACAGGAATTACTTCTATTAATCAATGTGGTTTTGAAACAAAATTATTTTACTTTTTGCAATCGTTTTTACACGCGGAACGAAGGCCTAGCTATGGGGTCGCCATTGTCTGGTTTGTTGGCTGATATTTATCTCAATAACTTTGAAAACAAATATTTATTATCTAAATCTAACAAATATAATAAGGAAATAATTTTTTACGCAAGATATGTTGATGACACGTTCATTATGTTCAATGGCACTTTAAGACAAGCAAATAACCTCAAGAAATATTTGAACTCCATCAACCAAAAGATACAATTTACAATGGAAACTGAAGTAGACAACAAAATTAATTTCCTAGACGTTACTGTAACAAAAACCAACGATAAATGCAAATACAAAATATTCAGGAAAATAACTACATCAGATGTAACAATCCATTCACAATCATACCACCCATTTACACAAAAAATGGCGGCCTATAACAGTTTTATACACTGTCTTGTATCCATACCACTCGAAACGGATTTCAAAGATGAGTTAAACGTCATTAAATATATCGCACAGGCAAATGGATATAGAAGCCAAATGGTCGACAAATTATTGGAAAGGCATAGGAAGGCAAAATTGACGAAAAAATATAACACTATATACAAACTAGAGTAGACAAAAAGAAATATGTTGCTACCGATTATACTGAAATAATACCCTCCATCCTAAAAAATGCACTCCAAAAGCATAACATCATTGTCACACACCGAACTAATAATAATATACAAAAAAATTTACGTAAAAAACAGGAAATTCCAACAGAGAAGAAGTCAGGCATCTATAAAATAGCGTGTGACGACTGCGATTGTTTTTACATCGGACAGACAGGCAGATCGTTCATGGATAGATATAAAGAACACTTGCCCAATAATAGCCTGTACGCTAATAGATCAAGTTTCGCACAACACATTATCGATAACAAGCATTCGTATACAAACTTTGAATCTAACCTGACACCTCTCCACATCATTAAAAAAGGACCAATGATGAATGCCATTGAAGAATATGAAATTTACAAATCATTTAAACAATCACCAAACGATACTCTCAATGAAAAATTATCTTTCCAATCAAACGCATTATTTGAGACGGCAATGAGTTATAAATAAACTGATATGACCAACCCATAGTCAGATAACCTTGGACTCACTGTGATACCAGTAGTTCGCGAACTATGAAACTGTGCGCATGTAAAAAAAATGTTAAAATCAACGTATGCGTGTATTTATTTATTTGTGTGTATAGTGTTAATGTTTTTGTTGTGTTTAATGTTTTAACGACCTCTACGGGGTGAAATAACTGAAGATGGAGCTACGACTCCGAAACGCGTCTTTGTAATTAAGACAAACGCAAAGTCACATGACGGAACTATAAAGGTAATATAAATAATTTATTACTCATTATATTATACAAAGTGACTTGGACACCAAACAATGAACATTAAATGTTATTCCTTTATTTACAAATGTAAATATGTCAAATGTCTTCATACTAAAAAAGTTAGAGGTGACAAAGTAATTGTAAACAATTACCAAATAGAGACTAAGCTTACTTACTACGCTTTTGTTTTAAACTCATGTAATCCCATCTGATTGAAATACAGTTTGTAATGATGGGAGTCGAGGATCACTTTCAGAGTACTGCATAGATGATAGACATCAATCAATAAAACACTTTTTTGGGTTCGAGGAAAGATATATCTGCTACAAAGTCAACAATGATTTTTCTTATAAATCACCTAACTTTCTCTAAACTAGTAAAATGAGAGAATAAAAAACAAAATTTTGCTTTCAATATAATATCTCAAAAGAAAGAAGAAAGCAAAGTCTAATAAGGCTAACTTTTCATACAACACTTACATACTGTAATAATTTTATTTTTAATAAACATACTTACTTTTTGTGTTAAATACTTGACTACTTCACTGTAAGTTGTAAATTTGTGTTTGTTATGACGAAAAACTGGCAATGACCCTGTAGGTGTGAACAATGGGTTGTTAGTAGTTTTAACTTGTATAGGAACTCCTGCAAATTTGATATGCGCCTGAAACAAATTTTTATACCAATTTTTCTTCTTATTGTTTAAAGTCAAAAAACCTCTTTGTCATCATCACCTTATAAAAAATTAAGAAAAGAATATAAAATAGTGGTATTATCTTCTATTATTCATATTCATATACCTACCAAAACATCATTTTTTTACTATATAAACAGAAAACAACAATACTAAAATAGTACATAAGTTATAACTCAAATTAAAACATTTTAAAAATTATTTACTGTTTCAAACTCAATCTTTATTGATGAGAGATAGGTCACAAACTAAAGCATGAATTTTTGGCAATTTTACAATCGATCTTGCCCTGAAATTTAGTTTAAAAAATCATAGAAATCTTTTACTACCTACCTTATTTTGAAAAAATGAGATCATATTAAGTGTTGCAAGACACTTTTGAAGTACCAAAATCCATTATTTACAAATAAAATAAGAAATATAAAAGTACGAAATCCAAGTCTGGTTACAAATGCCTATGTTGATACCTATGGCCTATGACTACCTTTATCAAGTTAGTGAATGTGTCATTGCTCGATGTTTATTATTAAAACATAGCCTATATTTGTCATGGTAAAAGTATGTTTTATAAGGTCTAGCTAGGTGACTAATATAATCACCTGTCCAAACCTATTTCTCATGATTCTTCAATCATACAACGTCATAATGTTAAGCTGTAATGTGCATGCATAGGCCTATATATAGTCACCTACCCAGACCTAATAAACAAGCGATCACACATTCACTAATTTACGAACATAGTCATAAATATGAATGTACATATTCATAGCCTAGTTTTCTACTAAACTAATGTATTTTAGTATTTCAAAAGTGTCTTGCAACACTAAATATCATCTCTCTTTTTTTTTAAATAAGGTAGGTAGTAAACAATTTCAATGATTTTCTTAACTAAATTTCAAGTTGGGATAGATGCATAATTACCAAATTTTTAAACATATGTTCAATATGTTATAATGATAATAATATTATAACATACACAAAAGAACTAAATAAAGTTGGAAAATTACTAAAAGCATAAATTATTGCATAAACAGAAGATCTTTGATAATGGGAGGGGTATTTCTTAGAAGAAATAAAATTTGATTCTCATTTTCACAGAAATAACTTCCTTAAATATAGGTGCTTAGTAAGTAGCATAATGCAGGCCTGATTTGATTGGTCATCTATAATGATATATTTCAAGAGAACATTTCATCACAACATTTATTTGATTTAAGCTTCATGAATCGGTAACAAAATAGAATGATGCAAGATAAAGTTTAGTATATGTTACTTACTGTAGCCAAACATAATAGCATAAACTTATTATGAAATAAGATTCCTATATCTTTATAAGTAACTAATACCATTTATAATTCTATATATCATATTTATTAAATGTCATACACTCTTCTCTTTTCATTACAGGATCTAGCAACACAGCTTAGGCCTAATATACCTTAGAAAGTTTTGTTTATCACAAAATTGCTTAGGCATACCAATTTTAAATAGTTTAATTTAATCTCTGAGAAAATCAAAACTAAGCAACTAGCCGACTATTTATATACAGCAGTCTTACGAACATAATATACCGGGTATCATTTACTATTAGACCTATTAATCAGAATCATAAATTATAACCTACTAAATTATATTACAGTATAACATTAAAATACACTTTATTAACGTAACCGTCACAGAATAAAATTGACGACTTTAAAGATTCGCGTATTGATGACAAACAATCCCAGATAATAAATTTCATACTGAATAGGTTATGTTTCCTAACCTTAAAAAATAACAAGAAACCATAAAATAAAATAATTATTGAATGTAAAAATACTCACCAAAACTTGAAGACAATCGAGATCAATAGAAGGCAAACCCCAGTCTCCTTTCCAAATATCTAATTCCATAGGCCGATTCATCATTTTGAAAATTTATAATTGTTTTACATTGAGATCAGAACAGACCACCCGAACTGGAACTGCCGATGCCACTAAAATAAATTTTGCTGCTGCCAGTATTGCCTTAGCAATAATAAAAGCAGTAGTTATCGTTGCAACAATGGTCTTATATAATAAATACTAGATTACAATTCTTCCTTTAAATTCCTAATAAAATTGGAATTTATATATGTTCGGAGTATGTTTCTAAAATATAATATACTCTTTCTAATAAACTTGCATAAATCAAGTTTTGTAGTGGGTAGTACGCAAAAACTTTTTCATACCAACTGAGTATAAGCAAACAAAAAGTATTACCCTCAGAGGCTCACTATAGTAAGTATAGGTTTGGTATACCCAAGGTCCCACAGCTGGATCTACAACTGTTTTCATATAGGCTTGGATTAGATCTCTCTCATCTGTAAGGTCTCTGTGACCAACCTTTGTTCTTTTCCAACCTTAATGCTATTAGAGTATTCAAGGGCTAAAGGTCTTTTTTCCATTTTTTTTTATAAGGCAATGATGACTGAGAGGTTTTTCGCCTTTAAAGGATAATTATAACAAAGTATTTGCCACTAAATGTCAAAAAATGCTAGTTCTGTTGTTATGTGTAAACGAAAATTAACCAATAATTGACAGTGAAAAAGTGTATTTTGATGTTCTTTAGTTTATTCTTGAACTGTAATTTTGAGGTTTTGGATATTATTATTTATTGAAATTACAAATCTTTATATGTCACCTTTTGATCAAAATCTTTATAAATTAGAGATTTTATAAATCTGTCGAATACAAAAAAGTACCTAATTTCTGGAATGATACATGTGCACTGTACTATAACTCAAAAGGGCGGGCCAATTATGAAATTTATGTAAAACATTTTTTGTACTGTATCTTGAACAGTTTTTTTTTTTAAATTCATTTTAATAACTTAAAATTTTAAAGTATCTACACTAAGATTAAACGTTAACTTTTCAAAATTGGCTCTAATGATATTGAATAAATTTCCTCAAAACATCTGCCAAAATGTTCAAATTTATACTAATATGAAAAGATAAATTCCATTGAAAAATGAACTATCCAGTACCAGTATGTTTAACACAGAAAAAAAATCAATCAAATACCATTTTAACAAAAGGTCCTGGAAGCTACACTCGAGCAAAACCAATTCTGAGCTACGGTCAAAATTTCAAGTCTCTAGACCAACAGGAAGTTAGTTTAAAATCAATTATTGGAAAAATAGTTATATTACATAGGGGTAAAAAATGTTTAATCTGACTCAATATTATTTCATTGTCATCCAGTTCTGAGCTACGTTCAAAATTTCAAGTCTCTAGACCAGGGGTAACAAAACTACGGCCTGGGGGCCTGGTACAGTCAGTGAAGAGGTTTTGTCCAGCCCGTAAAGAGGTTTTGACCGGCCTGCTGTCTGCCCGATTACTTTGAGTATAACGGTCAATTTTGTCCTAACAATTGGCTAAAAGCAAAAAGTTTCATATTATATGATAAATTAATGCAGTACCGTACGCTTATGATGTACGCTATGCTAGGACATAAGTTCCAATCGGCCTAAGCTCTATTTAATTTACGTGTTTGGTTCACGTTCTGCTAATCTGAAGTGATAAAATGGCTCCAGAGTACAATAAGCCAGAAGATTCCCATTTCCCCTACACGCCCAACTCCAGCAATAAAAACATTGCTGTCAATTTTTTATTTTTTTATTTACTCTTAAACTCGGTAACACTCGCTACCTATTTTTTATATTGGATTGTAATTTATTTATATACAGTAATCTAATTCTCATGTCTTGTGGACAAGCAGGCGATGCCAGGGATATTGGAGGACATGTTTGCCTCGTGTTTCATGCTCATGCCGCAAAATTCTATCATGAAATAGATGTTTATTTGCAAAAACAAACCCCAGCAACTCATAAACATAAATACAAGGCATTGACATAATGTGGATTCCTTTAAAGAAAAGCCTACATGACTCCCTATGCCCTGATACTGCCATAATCCTAATTATCCATTTTTGAATTTTAAATATAGTATGTTTCTCAGGACAATTGCCCCACAATAATGTATCATAATTTAAAAGAGAATGGAAATACCCATAATAAACAGTTTTAAAGTTTCATTTGCTACTCAGTCAGAGACTAGGCCTACCTGTATGGCATAACAGGTACTAGCATATTTAGTTTCTGAGACAGTGTTTTCACATGGTCACCCCATCCTACTTTTTAATTTATTTTTAGACCCAGAAAATTAACATCAACTGAGACAATATTACTGGTTTCCAAATTTGTGTCAAGAGATCTACACCATTTAGATTTAAAATATAAAACACAGGATTTGTTCATATTCATTTGTAAGCCATTGAAGATAAGCCATTCAGAAATGGATTTGAGAGACTCCAAAAAAGATACACTTAAAGAATCCAAATTTGATTCCCGTATATCAATGCTGATCTATCATCAGCGAAGAGAACCATTTCTTCTGTTTTCACAGCATTGGGTAAGTTATTAATATACAATAAAATAGATTAGGGTCCAGAACTGAGCCTTGAGGGACTCCTATTGGATCATAATTGGCTCTGAAGAGTGTTTGAAATTATTTTTAATCGCAGCAATTTGATAACGATGTTTCAAATAGGATCTAAACCTAAACCATATCAAAGAAATCCCCCGGTATACCATAAAATTGCATCTTCTCAAGAAGTATATCACACAATCAAAGGCTTTAGACAAGTCACAGAACAGTCCAAGTGCATATTGCAAGCTGTCCATAGATCTGAGAACTTGTTCAGAAAAAATTAATATTGCAGAGGATGTGGAACAACCTTTTATAAACCCAAACTGAGCCTCAGACAGAATCAGATATCCTCCAAAAATAAAGTTAACCGATACTGTACTACTCTTTCATATACCTTTGAAAAAACTGATAAAAGAGTCTGATAGGAGTCTGTAATTTCCTATTTCAGATTTATTACCCTTTTTATAAATTGGTCTAATTTTTGTATACTTTAATTTAGAAGGGAAAAACCTGTCTTCAATAATAGATTTATGACAAAGGCTAGCGGTTTACTCACAAACAGTGCAACTGTTTTCAGGAATCTATCTGATAATATAAATAGTATGTTATAATTTGTTTTTTTCATTTTTGGATTATTTTTATTATTTCAATTTCATCAGTTGGTGATAATTTTAAGTAATTATTATTCATTTTGTTGTTCAACTGCATGAGTATCTCACCCTTTGATTTATCTTGACCTCCTGTTAAGGCTTTTATAACATTAACAATAAAGTTATTAACAACATTTCTTCCTTGATCAATGATATCTGTAATACAACCATCTGGAGCCAATTTACCTGTTTTCTTTATGTACAACACACCAAGTAGCCCGTAATCTATCCGAAGCCTGTGCTATGTATCTATCATTGTGTAATTCCTTAGCTGCAATTATAAGTTTGTGCAGTATTTTACAATAGCGCCTGTAGTAGTAGTTTAGAGGCTCCTCACCACTGCACACCTTAGTCATTTCAAATAAAAATCTTTTCCTTTTGCAGGATATTCTTAACCCTGGCGTCATTCAAGAATTTCCTAGTTTAAAAGGAAATGCTTCATAAAACCTTGACCAAAAAATAAATTGTATGCTGAGTCCGCATCTGTTACGCCATATACAACATTCCAATCTCTGTTAGACATTAACACACCATAGTTCATTATATTACTTTTTGTGAATTTTCATATCAATGGTTTAAGAATTTTATTTATACATTGCGTTGTTTGCTCAACATTTAATGCTCGCACTTGAGCTGTATGATCCGACAGTCCTGGCTCTAAAACTATAGCCTTACTACAGGTTTCATCTTATTTTACAATAATATAATAAACAGTTTTGCTTGAATGCTTTGTAAGTCTAGTTGCTTCATTTATTTTGCGTTCTAAGTTATAGAATTGTTGAGGATTGACTAATATTTGTTTTTCATTACTATCCCCAGAGAAATCTACGTTTAAGTCACCAGTTATTATTCAATGTTTTCTTCTAGTTTCTTTATGTATTTTTTTCAAAACTGAATTTAACAATAATTTTTTTTTAAATTATTTCCAGGCCTACGATAGATGTTAATAATAAGAAAATTAGCTTTTGAAATTTTTTTATCTATAATCACTACTGCACAACATTCAAAGTCACCTTCAAGCCTAAATTTTTCAATGTCAGTCCTTAGTTTGAACTGAATTCCCCTTTTGTTAAGATTTGCTGTTCCCCCTCTCAACATGGACGTCTTAGTGAAAGTATTAGCTTTTATAGAGTATCCATCAAGAGTATTTAATATAAATATATTTTCCTGACATAGCCAGTGTTCACATAAACACATAATCATGGGTGAATAGTTAATAGTCTCAAAAACAATAACAATTCCAGTATTTTTGTTACTATTTATACCTTGGATGATGTTATGATGTTATGATGAGGACTGGAAGGATGGCAACCTACCAGGATATCCAGGACAGGCACTGGAGTGCCGGAGGTCAATCAGAACTTCAGCAATTTGTCCCCTAGGGGGGAACAAAATCCTAAACTTGTTAAGTAAAATTATAAGAAAAATTTAGTTAAAAATGTCAAAATGGCTGCCATTTTAAACAGTTTTTTATTCATATCTCATGTGTTATAAATTCAATTCATAACATAATAAATTAGATAAATATACTCAGATTTTAATTCTGTATGTGATAGTGTCAACTCTACCACTCTATGACGACAACTAGCAAACGATTCCATGACATCGACACAAGCAGAGCGAGTTGAGAACAGTTAATATAAACACATCTAAGAGGCCTGTTTATACAATCAAAAATTTTCTAGAAAGCCCAAGAAACCAATTTTTTGGAATTACAATTAGAGGATCTGCTTGCATTATATTGTACCTAGATGGTACTAATCAACCTGCTTTATAAACAAATAAAATAGTTTTACTTTTGTTTAAATTTTAGGTTCAAATTAATCAAATTTAATTAAAAAATAACCACCTTATATTATGTGCAAAATTTAGTTATGAATTAAAAATTATTATTTTTTTTTTTTTTAGTTTTCGAATAAAACTTTAAAGGTAAATTAATAATTTAATTTTCAATCAATTTTATTGACTTTTTAGAAGTCAAAAAACTAAATTTTTGAAAAATGAAAAATCCGTATTTTTAATTTCCTAAAAACTCAAATAATTTGTTCAGATTTTATTGAAGGAAATTGAAAAAAAAGAAAGAAAAAAATCATTGAACTCGATGTTAAAAAAAAAATCTGAAACAAAAAGTAATTAATTTAAAACATTAGATTACCTTATAAAAAAAATCAACATTGCCTTATAAAAAAAGTAACAAAAATACTTGAAATAAAGACCCCCTTGTCCTCGAATACTCTAACATCTGGGTCGAAACAGAACAAGAGTTGTTCAAGTAACTGATAAGAAAGATGAAAGAGAAAGATCTAACTCAAGATTAGATGAAAAAAGTTGTATGTCCAACATAGGGTCCTCAGGATTTACCAAACCTGTACATACCAGTCAGCCACTGAGGATAATTATGTAGATAGATAGATGTATCTGAAAAATAATGTGTAATTATCAGTTTTTACCTGTTTCTTTTGAATTTCCTGAATATTATTATATAAAATATTTAACAGCCGATTTTCATGGATATTTAACTTCATGATATTTTGTTCAGTATCAAATCTAAATCATATTCCATAAACAAATTTTCATAACGTTTTTATAATTCATACATGCTCAAACAATATAAAAGATTTGATCATGTTTTTTGTATTTCGAAACACTATGTAACAGTTCCACAAAGTCGATGTCAAGCAAATAGTTTACATGTGTTTGCATCGCAAGCAGTATCTTTCTACGATGGAATTGTTTAAAGTGTGTACTTCAGAGCAACAAAATTGGTTTGGAAGTATATTCATGATATTCCTTGATACATATTTTCTGCGTATCCTTTGTATAATTGCAGGAAATGATTAAAAAAAAAAACAAAAAACAGACTACATTCCTTCAAGACGTTATTATTTAAAATAAAGTATACATACAAAACATCAGTAACTTAATACTTTTTTTATTATACACAGTTGAAAAGTTAATTTTTATTGTTACAAAAATTACAAAATCATTAAATTTAATATCAATTCAAGTGTGAACTTAACATAAGAAGAACTTGTTACCTATAATTATACAATATGGCACAGACAATACATTATAAATAAAATGTACAAGTGATAAGAATTACTTTACATCGATACATACGTGTTTGTTAGGTTAGGTTATGTAACCTATTTTACTGTTGAAGTTAACTTCATCAACACATTGTGAACAAACTGTTGTATATTCAGTTTATCTGAAAATTATCTTTAATTAATAAAATGAGCACACCTTACGGCGAGTTAGGCTTGAGAGTGTGAAATGTATACATATATAATTATTGTAATGAATGGATCTATCGAGCTGTTTTTAATGGTATTGAGCGAGGGGTAAAGACAAGTATACAGTTTAATTTTGTAGTGCAGGATATCTGAACACATTGTTCATATCAATTAAAGTTGCAAAATAAGGTTATTTAAAAATATCTCGGGATCTAATAGATGAATTTTAATAAAACAAAATGTTCGCTATGAGCTCTAGAATATATCTGAACGGATCGCATGTCAATCCGATTGTTATTAAAATAGTAAACACTTAAATTTTTGATTAAAATATTAAACTTACCCGACTAAAAAAAAACTTTGAGGTTTCATTATAGTATGGGTTTTGTTAAAAATTATTCTAAATGGGCTTAAATTATTGCTCTTTTTTTGTACAAATAGGAAAACTAAGGGAAACAATTTGTTAGTTTCTTCTTTAACATTAAAAAAATTATATTATAATTTTGAGACAAACAAATTTCCGAATGTGATTTTTTTTATAAACAAGATTTAAATATGTTGAACATTTTCAGCACTATGAAATAAAACTGTATAGTTTTCTCAAATTCTCAAACAAGAAACAAAAAAGAAATTGGATGTCCTGAACCGAGCACACTTATTGGATTTTGTTGTTGATCATATTACTCCATTAATATAAGGAGAACAAAATGTACATGAACGTAAGGACTTTAAGACAACTAGTAAAAACATAAATTAGTACGATAAATTATTATACAAATTAGTACTTTCACTGTAAGTTGTATTATGATCTTCATAATTGTTTTAAATTACGAGATAAACCCGTTGTCATCGTGTCAACCTGTTTTTGTTTTGTTTTTTTCTAAAATTAACCATGTGATATAACCATGTTTATATGAATGAATAGAATTTGTATGATCAACAAACTTGTATGAGCCATTTATCAGAAGTACATCTGTATTATGTTTTATCTAAATCAGTCAAGTAATTTCAAGAAAAATGAACCACAGAAATACAGATGGACTGACAGCTAAATGCATTAGATACATTTGTTCTAAATGTTTAAATAATTTCTCTACTAAAACAAATTGTGTTTATTAGAAAAAATAAAAGTATATGTTACTATAATTCTAAAACTAATTAAAATTCCATTAAAAGAATGATAAATCATTCAACCTATTAAATCTACAAACATCTACCAAAACAGATATTAATGTTTGGCTTATGAATAAGTAATATTTGTCAAATGTTCACAATGTGCTAACAGAATATATAGGCTAATTTATTTTGAGAGACATCTTCCATGGTTTTTACATTTATAAGAAATAAAGAACTGTAGTATTTTAACTTCAATGAGTTCATGAAGGAGTTTAAACTTATAATAATTTTGTTGATTATTAATTATTACTTTACCAGTATACCAAATATAGGGAAAGTTTGGTAAAAAAAATAAATTTCGACGTCCATTTTTTTCAACCGATTTTCACGTTTTATGGCCTTAAGCAACTGAAAAAGTGATTTTTAATGTCGTTCACTGGTCCTGAATGTACAAACAATAGCGGCTACAAAAAATAAAATAAAAACATTAAATTTGGTAGAGGGGAATTGAAATTCAGAAAAAATTAATTGAAAATGTCCAAAAGGCAGCCATTTTAAACAGCTTTTGTTCTTCAATAACTTATAACACACTAAAATTGTCAAAAATTAAATTTCAAATCATGACTTCCCCAAAAAAAAGTGATATTCGCAAAGTTACGAGATCCGGTAGGGTCAAGTCACAGATACAAGCATGGCGAATGAAGGTTCCCTCACATATGTACAGCTTTGAAGCTTGCTAAGGCCGAGACGCTGAAACTAGCAACCAGAGACTTTTTAATATATACACATCTCTGTGGCCCATCAGGGATATACACAATTACGAGGTTCTAAATGCATGTGTAACAAAAAAAACTTACCATATACTATGTAAACTGGATAAGACTCCTTAATCTAGCCTACCAATACATTTCAACATTTCCTGCAAAGCCAAAGAGACCAACGTTTGGGCATTATTAGATTTCTAGTATTTGCTTGTATTAAATTGTAGATGGCATTTATCAACTTATTTTTATTTACCTTTGGTTATAATTAAACACAAAACCTAGTCTTTCGTTTGTATTATTTTTTTAAAACCATATTTTTTTAATGCAGTGTCATAATTTCTGCACAAATGTTGTTTAACAGTTGTTACAAATGTCCAAGGTTAATTCACACATGCCACTTAAATTCACGGCATAGTGACTGTAAGATAATCGATGAATCGGACGATAATTTAAAATTTGGGCTATGCAAGATGAGATTGTAGCAAAATAGTATGACCACGCTGTACTATCAAAGTACCTATGGAACACTGAGGAAGTTCTTAAATTTTTGGTGATTAACTAGGCGAGTAATTGCAATTAATTGGTCACCATGGTCTAAAGATTTGATGGTTTTTGATTGCTTTTAATGGGGTTACTTGATAGACAGAGAATATGCATGCCAAGTGGTGCAGGACGAGTTTCTTATAATTTCTGATGTTAGACGGTTGTATTTGTCTCCATAATTATTGAAGTCATGAAAATAAAAATAGGTACTGGGAAAAGACACATTAACTGGTGTTTATTTTTAAGTCTGAAATTTTTATTCGTGGATGATGTGTGTTAGCTAATTTGTCACATAAAACACATGAAAGAAAAACTTAGTGCTTAAAGGAAAAAGTTACGATATAGATAAGACAACGTCTCTGCAAATAAGTTCAACAACTGGTGAGCTATAAAAGTTGAGAATAAAGAATAGAGGATGTACAAAACTTTTCTTATCTGAGTAGCTATGAGAGCTGCACAAGTGTAGGAGATGTAAAACAGAATAAAGAAAGGGAATACTGCTTTTGTGCAACTCTAAGATTTGGAGATTATAATTTAAAAATTTTGCAAACCTAAACAATGTTCTCATTTATGGCTGTGAGACATTGGAAATGTAAAGTCTGTAACTTGTAAGTTGCAGGTATTTGTAAATAGATGTGTCTGAAGAATTTTTAATATAAAATGACCTAATATTATAACAAACAAGAAACTGTTGGTTACAAGCAAATAAATTCAAAATCAAAGTCCATACAAGAAGAAGATTGTATGGTTTGAGGAAAAACATGAAGCGGTGAAGAATAAAGTGTTGGACTGGAACCCATAGAGTTCGAGGAAACTTAAAAGATCTAGAATAATGTAGAGTAGATATGGAGACTTATTTGTAGGAAAATGATGGAATGGAGTAAAGGTCTTGGTAAACAATAGGGCCTGGTTAAATTATTTTGTAGGGGGGCCTACGTTCTGACACTGGAGTTATATGGAGTAAGTTAATAACTTGAAAACAAAGGTGAACAAAGGTCAAAGTTCAAAAACTTGCAAGACAACAATTGTATGAAAATTAGAACACTATAACATTAAACATCATGGAACATGGTGTAAGATAAACAACATTTAAAAGACAATATGAAAATTAATCTCCTTACTTGGTATTATTATAACTAAAAATAAATCAAAATAATAATTAAAAAACAAAGATATTACTTATCTAAACTCCTTCATGATTTACAGAACACCCTGTATTAGATCTTATAATGCATAATAGTGTTACAAATTAAATGACACTAAGAGTGTTGCAACTGTAATCCAATATGAAATGAACAGCTGATTTTTTTTTTGTATTTTCAGAAGGTAAACAGATAATATTGTTGTCTATGTACAATAGAAATCCTTCATAAAATATTTTAACAAAACTTATATAAACAATTTATTTAAATTATACAACTTTAATGTATAAATAATGCTAGTTTTTGCATTAAGAATGAAACTTAAAATCATACTATTGAAAAACATAAAAAATAATTAACAATAATGTCTAACATATTCACAACCATTTTTTAAACTGAAATAAATAATGAAAAAAACAACAATGATAATGACAAAAATGAATATATACCAATATATGACAGTGACAACACAAGTTAAAAGGATATGTACATAGAAATTGCAGCTTTACTCAATTATGGGTTTAACAATAATTGTACAATTATTGTAAGAGATGGGGGAAATATGAAAAACTGTAATCATAATTATTATGCCATTTATATTGTGAAATTTAAAGTGTCATATGGTTCATATTACTATCATTTTATAAAAAATTAGTAACATCTTGATAAGGACTAGCTTCATTTTTTTTTTAAACAAGATGAACAAGTCCGGTGAAATTCAAGAATTACTGTTTTAATTCAAGATTACATTTTCCCATAGAAAATTGAAAAAATTAGTGCTACATGATATCACATCCTAAACAATCTTGAAAACACCATATTTTATTAAAATATGATACAAAACATTTTCTAACTTTGATCGGTCTTTGAATAAGGCAAAATTAATTTTATCGGTCAGAAAGATTATGGCCACAATCTTCATTGATAATCTGGAAAGGGGAGGGGGGAATCAAAGGATACTTTCACAGTAAATTGATGAAAAGTGACAACAAAATTCTTTCCGTTTACACTAGCTCACATGTAAGCAATTTCCATGCCCAAAATTGTTGAATTGTGCTGAGAAATACTTTCTCATCCACCCTATTCTCCAATTGGCTCTTTGCAAATTCATTCTCTTAAAAAAAAAAAAGTGAGAAATGGCTCTGTGTACAAAAGATTTGCATCAAACGACAAGGTTTTCGCTGAAACAAATCCCTATTTTGCAGAGTATGAGAAAGTAAAAAAACTATTAAGGTGTATCAAGTTAAAAGAAGATTATGTTGAAAAATAAAAATGAATTTTGATCAAACAAATTTTAAATTCATTTCAAAGTCACTGAAGCCCTTGTGTCTATGTATATTATTTCTTAAATGTGTCTTCATATTGGAAAATTAAATGATATAGAATTTATGTATTTTAATTTCTTTTAAAAATAAAAACCTCAGTTTTAAAAGTTTTTTAAAATGACATGTATTTGTTTCCTGCATTTAAATTGGATCTGCTTGTAAGTACCATAATGTCCCATAAACTTGTTCATGCTTGGTGGTTGAAGTTTCCATGTGTGTTGCTTATTTCAAGTGAGAGTAGAGTAGAAAGAAAGTAATTTAATTACTATATTATATTATTCTAGTAGGATTAAATTTTTTTTAAATTCAGAGATGGAACCAGGGTAAACTGGTTCTTAAAAAAATATTATGCACTAACTTTCTCATTTTATAGGAAATATAACCTCATCAGTAATTCTTGTTCACTTAGCTATCATCTTAAATGTATTATTATAGATTTCCTCATTCGCAAATAAAATACTGCTGACATTTGTACAATAAAAAAATAAAAAGAAAACAATATTCTAGTCATTTCATTGGTAAATTAATTTTGGTATTTATTAAAATTAGACGTTTTATTTCTGAAAGGTCGTTAAAATATATTTTAACAATTTAAAAGCTTTCCTTTATAAGGTGCCATGTTATACATTTAAAGTAACAAAACAAACATTATTTATTAATTAAACCACAACAATACTGGAACAATATGAAAACATTGACTAGTTATTGGACGAAACATTTTGTTTTATAATTTACAACCATTCCAAAAACATCTTGGTTAACTAGTTGAGAATCAATAATATTTACTTTTTCATAATTTTATTTGTAAGTGACAATAAAAATCTATTACAGTTGAAATTCAATGTGATAGAACATATGGAAAACTGCTCCCTAAAGTATTCGTATTAGGCCCAGTATTATTTATAATATAATATATGAATGAACTATCATTTAAAATGGTCGTACGGAAAAGTAATTACCATATGTCTATTCCTATTTAGCCCGTCTCATGTCTGTACAATTTCTCACTAGGTTCTTTCCACTTGTATTGTTTCTGTCCGTATATTTCAAATGAAATATAAAATGGAGAATGCGGCTCTGCATGTGAAGTGAAAGCTGCAATTTGATTTCTTAATGTATCCTCAAATCAAGGAAGTTTACGCAGATGGATAAATCATCAGTACAGTGACGATGTCAAATTTTTAATTCAGGGAGGGAGAATATCCATGATGACGTCTGGTCACTCATCTCTTATTACCATAAAAACCAAAAAATTGACAAGGCACTCTCTTCTCGAAAGATTATACCGCCTTCTGGGACAGAAAAGACTAATCTTTGTAGGATTTATAACCTATGGAGCCACAGTAAATTTTGATGTGTATTGCAAACATTAAAAAATTGCAGTGGGCCACTCTAAATCGCAGAAGGGGCCTGTTGTCTAGCGGTATTTTTCTCTACCATAACAATACACAGCCTCTTGCCGATGTCCAAACAAAACAGTTGATTGGAAAATTTGAACGGAAAATTTTCAATCAAACCGCCTACCTGGCCCCTAATAATTATCATTTGGTTAACCAACTGAAACTCTTTTTGGAAGGAATATGTTTAAAGAGTGATGAAACCTTAAAGAAAACAATGTTTACTTATCTGAATGAATTGACAGCATAGGAATATGATAAATGAATACAAAAATTTTTTAAGCGGTAAGATAAGTGCCTAATTGTTTACAGTCAACCTGGATAAAGAGAAACGATGCCACCATTGGGAGGAAATTTCTGAGCTTAGTCATAAGAGAACAGTACACGAGATCAAAATTGTCATTCGCAAAGAAATTGCAGCTGTGGTAGAAAAAATGTTAAGTGCAATGCAGAACTTTTGAGTAGAGGCACGGATGTGTGTACAGCAAGAAGAATGTGATCTTTCCGATATAAATAAATTATTAATATGTACCTTTAAAAACTGCATTTATTACAGATTTTTTGGTGTTAATACAAATGTTATATATTTGTTATAATCAATGAAGATGCACTTATTTAAAAATATGTGTTCTTTATATGTCACTTTAATTATTTTAAAACATGCATTATTTATATGCCACCTTATACATGATAAACTTTACTGAGGGAAAATATTTCTCTTAGTAATTTTTTTATTAAAATGGACAAGTTTTGAAATTTCACTCACATACAAAAAATATTTTAAATAATTTTTTTTTTTTTCTAAAATAGAACTCTATTAAAATTATGAAAAAGGCAATTTACGATTGATTCTTTTAAGTAGGTTTTAAACAACAGTGTACTTTTAAAAAGGTTTAATTCTGAAATTCTAGGCAAAGAAGTTCTAGTTTTGTGCAAAGATAATGAACATATGTAAGTAATTATATACAGCACGAAATACAAAATGTGATGTTACAGTTTTAGCCGCAACCACCACTATACCTCTTGGAACGAAGAGCACGCGGAGAAATACCCATCTTGAGTGAACGCATCGCCATTGCACGATTGAAATGTCGATGTGCTTTAACCTCTGCAAAATCAGAGTCCAAGTTCGTATCACAAGACGACACGACTGTGATTAGAACCCCCAACACCTGAGAAACAATTCAGTTATATACTTTTGTGTTAAAATAAATTTGTAATTTTATGTTACATTTTCTTTTTTTTTTAAATAATACTTTTTTTTTTTAATTAAACACAACATTTAATCAAATCATACAATTTATTGAGTCTTACCAACCATGGTTTCACAAGTTATGGCATTTACAAGGCATCTTAACACAGACTATAAAAAAAAATATTAAAAAGCAAACAATTTATACATAAAGTTGGGTTATAATGACCCTAGCTTTTCTAATCATTTAAAAAATCATGCAGTGTTAGATTTTTATTCTCATGTTAATTTTAAGTTTCTCCATATCGATGCAAAAAGTAGGAAAAATGCTTTGGAAATTGTGTAAATTAAGATATTATTTTGTAAAGATCTAGTAGAATTTTTCAGGAACGGTATTTTCCTAAATATGTATATATTGTTTGCTTTTTAATATTTTTCTTTAATATTTGTTAAATTATCTCGTAAATTCCATAATTGGTCAACAAGAGTTAATAAATTGTAGAATTTTATTAAACATTGTGTTTCACTTAAGATGGAGTTCTACCAAGTACTATAAGTCGTTAGTATAAATCGTATAAAGGAAACAGTTTCATTAAATAATTATAATAATCTGTGAAAAGCTTAAGATTAATCTAATACATTATTTTGATTTTTACTTGCAATCTCAAAATCAAGAATACTTTTTTCAACACTAGTTTAAGTGTCATACGAGTATAGTCACAAGAAATTATAAATATGCCAGTAACAATATGGTTGGGTATAAATTAAACAAGAATAACTTACCAAAAATATGATGATTAGGACAGTATAAATGTGTATGTTATTGTCAGGCAGTGCTTCCATATCTCTGAGAACTGCCAAAGCAGGCTCAAAGTCAGGTCTTAACTCTAAACAATGGCGCAAGTGCAGTGTTGCCTCCTGATAATGCCCATACGCCTGTAAATATATCATTTTATATCACTTCTAGTTACATTAAAAAATATTACACAAGCATGTAGACAAAATTCGGATTTGTTAACTATGTCAATTCCTTAAATATAGACTTTTTTAAACAAAATATACAAATGTACAGACAGACGCCAAACAAAGCATTTCCAGATTTATTAATCATAAGACATATACAGTGTGTAGATCCTCCACTATGTAATATGACATATATTATATAATAAATTTAGAAAAAGCCCCACGTTGGGCGACAAAATTGTAATATTAAAATTGTGGTGTAAAAAAATAGTTATATCTATATTCAAAACAAAATGAATTAATAAATTCCTTTATCAATAATTAAAATTGGAATTCTACTAAAACCAATTACAGAAAGAAAATCTAAATAAATAATAAACACAATTTACTAATTATCACTGAAGCTTTGCTTCCTCTTTCTTTTAATCAATAAATTATAAAATTTCTAACAATATGTTCAGGAAACATTCATCAAATATTTGGTTATTTATTTGAGTTCACAGTTCAAGTTTGAAATTATCACAAGTTTAAATAAACACAAGTTATAATATGATTAACATAAGAGTTCAAAAGGTATTAGATCAATAGTCTGTTTAATTATAAATACATTTTAATCTCGGGAGGTTAGTGTCGGCTCTTCCCAAAATTTAATATAAAAGAAAATCTTAAATATCAGGTAAATAAAGTCCGGGAATATACTTAGATATCAAGATGAAATGTAATGAGTATCTTTTTTTTTTAGTTGTAAGTTTGAATGTATGTGTGTGTAATAGTTTATAATAGGATCACTGATTTCACAAGTTCACTTCATAAATGTCTAATAATAACAAATGTTTATAGTTGACATACAATATTAGGGTTAATATATATTATTATATATTGGATATATCAGGATAAGTGAGTAAATGTATTTTAAGATGATACTGGTCTCACCCAATTTGTAGTTTCTTCTTATATTATTTTAGGTTAATATAGTGTTTTAGAATCGATGCACAAACACTTATTTAAAATACCGATACATTTTAATAGGAACTGAATTAAGTTTGATGACATGGGAAGCGAAGATTTTTCAAAATCTTCGGACGTAAATCGGTTTATGTTCGGTTCCGATGCTCCTTTTACTTTCTTTCCCAAAACTTCAGGAACCTTTTCTCGTAGCCTCCATAATCTTGATTTTTCTTCTGGGTTGGGCTTGTGAGTGTGTATATGTGAAATAATAGTATAAAGAAGGTTATTTTAAGAATTTTGAATATACTCTTCTATGAGAGGCATTACATTCATGAATATCATATACCGGCATAGTAAAAGATATTTTATGTAGTTAAATTGTTAAAATTCTTAAATAACTCCTTATTAAAGTTAACATATTATATTCTAATTTGCATATTTACAATATAGGAGTCTTATAGATTCTTAATTTATATTTCGTAGCATTTGGCAGAGTCCAATCACGAGGAGCGTCCTAGTTGTTGAGGGGCGGGGCATAGCAAGAAAAATGTCTACCTTCAATTAGATTTTACATGAGTTGTTCCAGATTTTAAATTTTGTTTCAAGTATCGCTTCATACATTACATATTTGCCAAAGACATTTTGTGTGCTTGGGAATTGGTTCTTGCTGTAGGTCAAGTGCGTTTCTCTATTTAATTATTAGGTTTTCGGTAATTGATTTTATTTTGTCGTTTTCCGATAAAAATCCAGTATTGGTTTGGCATAACGGAATCGGATTTGTAATGAAAAAAAATTTTGTAAACAAGATTTTCTTAATGTTCAATTTTTTTTCTGATAGATAGAATATTTAAAAAAAAAAAATAGCTAGGAAGTATTTTTAAATGAGTTTTGAAGTATTGAACATCAGGATTTTAGATGATTTTTCAAGCTACTGAGCGTTTCGCATATTTGCCGCTAGGGATCGTGCATGTTAAATGTTTGTATCTGGAATCAATGACATTCCTCATATTATTTCATTTGATTATTTAATTTTCTTTTTAACTTCGGATATTTCGAATAGTTATAACTACAATAAATACAAAAATACAGCCAATATCACAGCATAAACAACAACAAAAGTAGACACTAATAACAAATTAAAATAAATGACAAAATAGTAAAACAACATCAAATACATTATAATAAAACTTGTCTAATTCATAATATGTAATAATTAATAAACCCTGTACTGGTTTACATCAAACGCCTTAAAGATAGAAGCTTATTGAAAAAATTAATGAAAATATAAAATGAAATAAATATAAGAAGAAATTAACAAACAATTAAAAAATATATTAAAACCATTTTTAACAAATAAAAAGGCTACTTCAAACAATTTAAAAAAATGTCATTAATTAAAACAATCACATAAATATAAAATTTTAAAACCTAGAGCATACAAAAGGGAGATCATCTTCTTTTTTAGGGGAATAAATTAAAATCATGGCTCATAAACTACTCCACTGAGTAAAATGATCCAGACTATAATAATTGTTTCTAAAACAATATGTTATTTAGAACTGCTTATTTACACCATATCAATCAATCTATACCATCAAAAATAGTGATTACCATTTACACAAACTTTCATCCACCACTTAAAATTAAAAATTAACTTTTTCTGACAATTGTTTACTAAAAAGTAAGTTAATATTACATGTAAAGTATTTCACAATGGTTGTAATTTATTTGGTATTTGGTAATGTGAACGTATTTCTTGATTTCCATGGATACAAAGAACATAATTCATAAATGTGTTGGTGTTTGACTAGTTTTGATTGTTGTAGACAATCACCAAGAAATTGTATTTTTAGTTTTTTGTCGATAACTTGGTTATCCTTTGATCTAAAGCAAGAGTAAAAAAAAAACATTTTGTTTGCCGTTAGGAAAGAAAAATATTTTGTCTCGTAATTTTTTGTAAAGTTAATGGTTTTTGGAGATATTTTTAGCTAAAATTTTTAAATGGTAGCCATTTTAAAAATTATTAAAATAACATCTTGGTGTATGGTACACTTGTAAAACGTAACATAAAAAATATTTATACTAAATTTGAACTCAATATCTTTACTATTTTTGCAGTTATAATGTTCTGAAAAAACAAAATGGCAGACAGATGGAAAATGAAGAGGAATTCGACTATATGTTATTTGACATTTGTTATTGGTTTTGATGTATATAATCCAAAAATCAATAGCCAGTCCACCTTTTATTTACATCCTGTATATATAAAAGTATGTAAACCCTTACCACTATCAATATTATTCCACTGAACACTACTCCCTCAGATCTCATTTTTTTGTACGATTATAGCTGAAATACTTAAAATAGAGCTATAAAATAAAATAAAAAACAATCTATTTCCTTCCTAATTTTAATTTAGTTACTATAGTTACACAATAAAAGAACAATGTGTATAAAACAACTTCGATATAACCTTATATCGTAAACTTATAGACAATTAGCGTTAAAATATCAAATTGTTCAGCTGAAATAGAGCTAATACTTATAATTTCTTAAAATAAAATAAAAACCATATAAAAATATTCTTCCTAATTTTAATTTAGTTACTATAGTTACACAATAAATTAACAATGTGTAAAGAATAACTTCGATCTAACCAAATATCATAAACTATCAAAAAATAGTGTTAAAATATCGAATTGTTTATTGTCGGCCATTGGACGACATGCAATCGGAATGGGAAAACTAAGATGTCAGCTGACAGAGTTGTAAAATTAAGATTATTTTAAAATAATTACAAAATGAAAATAAATGTTAAAAATAAGATAAATGGATTAAGGGATTAGACAATTTTAAAATGGAAAAATTTTGTAAACAAGCTGAAATACCAGGGAAATAAGAGGAGGAAAAAGAAATAAAATTAAAATTCAAGATTTTTGCATCATTCATAAGAGGATTCTCATTTTTGCTCTCATTGCAAGCAGATCATTTTTTTTTTTTTTTTTGTTCCTGTAAGAAATTTAAATTTAGATACTTTTTTTTGACATACAACTTATACAGTGAAATGTGAATACTGTAATCATTGAAAGAAAGAAAATACTGATAAATACTTCTCATTTTGGGAATAAATTTGAACCTGATTACAAGGTAATATTTAATAAATAAAATGTTATCCATATTTCAATTTTCATCAAAAAACAAATAAATAATATTCAAAATTCCATAATACTTTCTGGGAAATTTATTATTTTTTTAAATTTCATAATTGGAAACTCACTTGAACTTAAGAAAGGATTACTCTATATGTAGAGGAAAGTAATTGTAGCGAGCTAAGGACAATATAAATCTTAATTTTTTAAATATAAATATTAAAATAGATAAGCTAATTTAATATAATATGATGTATGTAATGATAAAAATCAGTTAATCCGCAAGTATATTGAAATAAGTGACCCATAGTTAATTCCGAGTAAAAGGAGATCTAAAGGCAAATTAAAAAAAAAAAAAAAGAAATGTTATACCGTAAAATATTGACATTGTAAAATTTTTAAATGAATAAATAATATTGTACTTTAAAGTTAATACTAAATTTTTATGAAAATAATAACTTGTGGATTTATAAAAGAGTCAAGGATTTGTTTTTTTAGGGGGAAAGTTTCTTAGACATTATCGCCACAAAAAAAGAAGAAATATAATAAAGACTTCTAGCCGTTGAATACTCTAACAACGTCAGAGTCAAAACTGAACAAGAGAGACCTGATAAGAAAGATAGGGATTTAACCCAAGACTATTTGTAAAAAAGGCAACTATGACTCTATAGATTGCCATACTCATACTCAGTACTGTGAATAGAGATTACTTGAATTATAAAACCACTCATTTGATTGGTAAAGCAGTTTGAAAATGAAGTTTATTTATTCAGTAGCTAGATAGGAGACAAAGTAAATTGTATAAGCCTTGCCCAATATAAAAATGCATTGATAAACAAAACATCACATATTTATACAGGAAAAAGAAACAAAATATTCTATTATTCCATTGATGGCTGTCTAATAAATTCCTCTATGGAATAAAAATGATTTTTTTTAAAACATTTAAAGGTGTGTTTTAGTAAGTGTTTGCAACTGTCATTCAAAATATTTACATTTCATTTAAAACATGAGCCAATATAAGACTCCACCATTAAAAATACTTAAATTTGCTAAAAAAACTATTAAAAGAATTATAAACAAAAGCTATCACAGAACTACCCTATAAAAATATTAGCCAATACGCACACTCATTTATCTTTCATAAACTAAAAAGATACCTACAAAATTATAAAACAATCTTTACACAACAATGATTCAGTTTTATCTTTCCAAAACACAATAATAATATGAGGAAAATACTATACAAATTATGTGTACAAGATTAAGATAGAAACTATTTTGTGTTTAGCGCAATAGCACTTTAAAGCTGTGGCTGAGACAGCTGATTAGCACAGAAACACTTGATTTCGAAATTTATTTCAAACTAATAAAATACACTGGGTTCAGGCAGACCGTTAGTAAGGATAAATATAGCTTTTCCGCATATTCTGTGTATTTTAGTTTCTTGAAATAATCCCAAATATAGCCAGTACAGATCATTAGCTTGTTAGACTAATGCCATGCGAGCAGCACTCGGCAATCTGTAAATACAGTAGGTAAAATTATGCGAGTGATGCTCGGCAAAGCAAGTTGAGGGGTTAAAGAGCACAACAATATAAAAATAACAAGTAAAGAAAAAACAGCACAAATTAGTTATAACAATAAAAGAAATTAAATTTATGACAAATTTCATATAATCGCTCTTTAAACAACTGAATAACATGCAGGAATTCTAGCAGTGATTGAGTAGCAATCTTTGAGAATGCAATTCAAAAGTATGATGATTAAATAAAGACATAATATTATACTAAATTTACCTTAAATATCTCCCCTAGGGTAAAATATTGTTGCCAAGCACTCTTATCAGGAGGCTGTACTTCCAATGACCTTCTGGTTAAGTAAATTGCATCATCTAAATACTGTAGGTTGAACAGTACTCTGGCTAAGTTCAGCAACACCTATGACAGTTCATATATTTTGTTGTTATAATTACTTTAATTATTCACCTTTATTCGATATAATGGTATACAAACATTCTAATTTGTACATGCACAAATAAACTGTTATGGTACTTAACACATGATAAAACAGAACGCTGATAAAATATCAAATACAGAGTGTCAAGAAACTCATGGCAGGTGTTTTGAATAAATATATTTACAAAAGCATACATTTAAAAACCATGAATTAAATGAATGAACAGATCAAGAATTATTTTCTTGTTTATCTGAGTTCTATGTTGGTAGCTCTGAAAACATCCAAGCGATACTCTAGCTCTTCCCACATTCAACCCAGAGTTTTGATACCACTCCTTTTTGAATTTATTTTCTCAAATGTTCGATGTACCAAATTCTTCACTGTAGCCATTTTGTTTAACATACCTCAATAAATAAAAGTTCATGGGTGTAAAAGGTCAAGTGATCATGATGGCTAAGCACCATACACCACTTCTAATCCAATGTTGAGGAAAGTTCTCATGAACGAAATTATGAAGCGCCATCTTGCTGAAAAATCAAATTCCGCTTACAGTGATTTTAGGTAAGAAAAAGTGGAAAATAATGTGATTCCAAGTAAAAGTGCATAAAACTTTTGGACTCATGTTCAATGAAAGTTTGAGGGACTTAATTTGTCAAAATTCAACCATTGCAGTCGTCTACATGTCCTGAAGTATGGAAGTGGCCTCATAACTAAACATAACTTGATCAGAAAATTCTCATCAGCTTCAATTTCTTCAAGAATGTTTTCAGAAAAGTCATACCTATTAAGGTTATCTCAAATCATACCTATTAAGGTTATCTCTTAGCTGTAAAACATGCAATAATTGAAGTTTATAACTTGTAAACTTGAACAATTTTTTCAAAAACTTGTGGACCATTATTTTTGGAACATATAGTTCTCTAGCTCATTTCCAAACTTTTTTTGACTTTGTAAATAGCTTTTTATGTTTTTTGTAAATAGCTTTTTATGTTTTTAACACTTTCATTGCTAATTGACGGCCTACATGAACGCAAGTTATGTTATTTTCCTGTGGAGGTCCTTCATGAAACACACGCTAATACTCACATTGCACTACAGTTACAAATTAAACGAAATAACACCTGTTTCATACACCTACAATGTTTCATAACAATTTGAAACTCTACCATGTCTTTGTGGACACATCGTATATCAAAATTTGCCAAAACAAACTCAATTTCAGTATCAGCATCTTTGGAAAGATGGTGACGAATAAATTTTATTTAACAATAATAATATGCAAGAAAGTGAAATATTTTTATTAAAAAGCATCTTGATTTCTCTGGAGGGTGTTTAAACTTTTCAAAATGTGTTATCGAAATTTCTCAAAACAGTGTATTTCAAAAAAAAAAAGTATAAGATTTTAGTACTTTGGATTATAATGAAGTTGTGTTAATCAGAATATTTGATCATTCGAGCTGTTTGGATTATTAAGGGAAATTAAAGAGAAAAAAAATACAGTGAAACCACAAATTGATTACATCAATACAAAATTAAACACAAACAATAAAGCACAAAGCGAACAACATACTACTTCCTTGTACAGTAGACAGTATACTTAACTCAGAACTGACATAGAGTCAGAACAAATTGCTGTTAAATTGAAAATCACAACATGAAAACACCATAATGTTAAATAGTCCTTTCGGACTAATGCAAGGTTCTAACCACTATGAGTTCAGGACAACTGTATTAATTTAAAAGTACATCATCTCTTAAAATAACAAGCTATCCTCCTAACCTAAGAGCTGGACTAATGAAACAATACCCTTAATATTTAAGCCAGCTATTTTATGAAATTCTACACAACAATTAAAGAGAGACAGATTTGAAAGAGGCGAACTATACAAAGCTTTATGATCTGTATATCGCCATAATTATGAAGTTAGGAAGGTTGTGATATCCTGGTCATGTTATACGAATGAACGAGTATGAGATCCCAAAGAAGATGATGATAGAGCTGCTTCAAGGGAAGAGAAGATTTGGTAGTCCAATGACAGAATAGAGTGATTTAGCATCCAAGGAACATTCTTGAAACTTGAAATCGGACTTGTTGCACAGGACAGTCAACTAGCGGATGGAAGCCCAGACTCAGTGTTGGGTTGTTGCGCCACAGAACAACCATTGGTAGTGGAAATTCATATTAAATAAAAACACTTGTGAAATTTAACAAATTTTTTATCAATTTAAAAATAAATGATTTCAACTTTATTATTTTCTTTATTGATTTTTTTTTTTTTTTTTAATTGAAAAGAGCTATGAACTCCAAATCAGAAATGGTTGCAATTATTTCTCTTAAAATTTCATACAAAATATTACATATTGGTTGATAAGAAATTATGACGAGCTGTAGTTGAAAACGAGGAAAAATTTTTGTAGTCACAAAAAATCATTTTGTTTTCAACATTTCAAATCCACTACCCCCCCCCCCCAAACTACTGTGTTTTAATAAATATTGTACATCTTAAAGTATTGATTACAACTAAAATTAAATTGTAGTACATCACTCATCCCTTTTAAGATTTCTAGGCATTTTGACGTTAATCCACTCAGCTATAAAGCCTAAATGACTAAATGAAATTATAAAGATCAACTTACAATATCTAATAATAATTAATTAATTACTGTTATACGTAGCTGCTAAACTGTAACCATACCTCAGCATTGTGCGGTGAAACTGCCAAAGCTCGCCTAAAGCATTCAATTGATTTCTGCGTATCGCCTTTGATTCTCCAAAAATTGCCAATCTGATTATAAAGTTGAACAGATTTTGGTTTTTCACGTTTTGCTTTCTTCAATCTTCTTTCCAATGCATCCACATCGAGTTCAGAGTTTCTTTTCTTAAAAATAAGAGCTACTTGTGGTTCTGGTACATTTGGATGACTCATACGATTTGCAACTCCTACAAGGTTATCATAGTAGGTGAAATTTACTGTTTTACCACAATCTAATACCTCATCATCAGTGTCTGATTCTGAACGATGCTGAGTTTTATTTCCATCTGGACCTACTGTGTACGGATCAGTCCTAAAACATTTTATATGTAGACATAAAATATAGACAATATACGCATATAATACATGTAGACACTGTATATCGAATATATATATATATATATATCAGACCTTTAGTTCCTTTACTAGGTTTGGCTAGGTCAATATATACCTTTATGCACATATTTCATGAGACCTAATAATTTACATGATTCTCAAATCATACAGTGTAGTAATATTTATGCCTTATTAGAAGGCATATACTGGATGTCCAAAAAGTGTGGAAATGGTGAAATATCATAAGAAATACACATCTGATAAAAAAAATGTCTTTAATATTAAAAAAAAAATCTATTCGATGACAATAAACATGACCCCTACCAACACCCCCTGGAGGTGAGGCAGGAGGAAACTTGAAAATCTTAATTGGAACCCCCATTTTTTATTGCAGATTCAGATTCTACACCACAAAATACATAGGTTTTGTCTGAAATACCCGGAAAAGTAGAAAATAAAAAGTACATATTCATTAATTTAACAAAGGACAGCCAATGGTGCTAAAATTTTAGCCATCCCGCCCCTTGGGTCGGGGGTGGGGGTAAGTTAAAAAACTTAAATGGAAACACCCAATGTTGTATTCACTGTTTTATTGCACTTCGTAATACCCATACATTATTTTCATTTTGTTAGTTTTGTAAATATTATTAATGAATATTATTTTAGAATTGAAGAGTATTAAGCAGATACTGACCTTGTTATTTAATATATAGAATCTTGCAACCTGTTAAAACAGTTGAGTGAAAATAAGTCGCTAGATATACATATCTTTACATATCATATAAAGTCTTTTTCATTTTCAATTTTCACGGTGAAAAAGTGAATATAATCCAGTAAATTATTATTTTTTCTATTAAAAATGATTTAACGATACTCGGCATATTTTTCTTTTTTAAATTGTGGTCCTGGACAATCAACATTTACCAACTTAGGAAAGAAAAATTAATAGCAAACTAACCTAACTTGTCCTAACAATATTGACATTCTAAGAATAATATATCTACTGTAGAGAGATAAAATTTCACTTCTCTGAAAATACAACTGAAAATATATGTGAAGAAGCGGCCACGCAGGAAGAGGAGTGGGCCAGTTGGTGGGGTAAGGAATATAATATATGTATAAAATTTCCCTTCTTAATATTTATAATCAACCTATTATATATATATATATATATATATATATATATATATATATATATATATGTATATGCACAACAGAAAATGTATACACTGTTAATTCTTAATTTCAAATTATGCAAGTACTTTATAAATATTTTATCTCTTATCTCGGAGAGAGACACTCATACTGTCTTATGGATTTCTATTTAGATTCGCATTCAATGAATTTAGTTTTAAATAGCTCAAAAATAAATAAAAAAGATCTGTAATTATTTCAAAGAAATTTGGAGTTTGAAGTTATCTATAGTTCTTTAAAATTGTTTATTATATTTAAATCTTTTCTCATTATGCAGTTTTTTATGTCTAAAACGACCCATTTAATAATAGTATAATAGTTAAAGTTTGGTGCTAAGTTGTTATATGTTATGTAATTTGATTAAATTGACAAGCACCTGATGATAGGATTTATCCTGAAAAAGCTTTATTGCAAATAATAAAAAAGATCCACTATTGACTACAAAAAGTAAGTTGTTTATTCAATTATTAAATCTTTCCTGTCTTCAACTCTTGAATATTATATAATAAAGTTCTAATAAATTATAATCGGATGTCTGTTACCAATCTTGTTATAGCTGTCATAACAAAATCAGTTATGGGTCCACCTCACAGGCCTCAAAGTTGCAATGTTTGTCTTTTAACAAGCTTAAGGTTTCTCATCATAAACAAATAAACCAACTCCGTAAGGTTGATGTTTTGCCTTCAAATATGCGTAGACATTAAACACTATTTTCCTAGCTTGGCTATGAACTACAACAGGTCTTTTCAACATTTTATTAGCCATAGAACAACTAGGCTGCTCTTCCATAATATTAACAACAACAATAAACTTTAACCACAACAATGGACATTACTTCAAACAGATAAAGAAATAAAATGTTTTTGGAAAGATTGATACCGACCACACACACTGAGCACTCCCACTAGACTGAAGCTGCTGTCGCTGGTGCTGCATGCGCACAGACCTCCCTTGCTCCTGAGAATCCAGCCAGCTACTTCACATATATTTCCAGCAATACAATACAAATATTATTGAAGCTATAAAAATCCAGGCTTAGGTAGACTTTTAAAAGATCTGGTAAATGTTTACTTAAAGATAACTTTTAATTTTCAGTTTTTTTTTTTTTAACGTTTACTACATAGCTTACTTCTTACGAATACATAATTTTATCCTTGTGCAGATCATTTTTTTTCACTGAAAAATTACAAGGTTAGACATAATGGCAAATGTTCACATTTCGTCTCGTATATTACTAAATAGATTTCAATCTATATATCCGTGATCACAGATCATGTAATATACTGTGAATCCTCCATATTAATAATCTAAAATCTAATTTCAAATTATTAACTTCAATAAACTTGCGAAAGGAATGGTCAGGTGTTTATTTATATAGCTACCTGGACAACCTGTTGAGATTAATATCGCAAAGTAAGCAAATTATTAACTTCAATAAACATATGAAAGGCACCTGAACAAACCTGTTGTGATATGAAATAGCGATCTAGCATAGTCATTGTGTTATGCACATGTGTCAAACCATACGCTATTCTTATTGCTATTATGTCTTGCCATTATGTGTAACCCATAAACCTGTCGATAGTTTTAGATAGTTTTTAGATTGTGATTTTTCAGTTACAAATTACAGTACAAATTTTCTGCGCATGGAAAACATTATTTTTATTCTTAAGAAGTAAGGTAGGCTAGGTAGTATACAATAAATAAAAAAACTCTGAAAATTACAAGTTACCTTTAAGTGAAGATCTACATTTGCAATGATAACCCATCTCATTTTTTTTAGTGATGTAAATGACAGTTGCTAAACCTTTGTACTCTACAAGACAAAATAACCTAACCTAATCCAACATAAATCATCACAACTAAATGTAGGTATTCGTACAATATGATTCATAAAAAAAATCTACAATAAATAAAATATACAAATAAAAATCGAGAAGGCATGGATAATTAAGTAATAAACCATTTTTAACTAGACTACTGTATTTCGTAAAAAAATTGGTTTAATAAGTACATTAATTTTACTGAAATTAATGATTTTATTGAATGACTTCAATCAATATCAAAGTTATCATGTAGCCTACAGCATGCCTTTTGTATCAATATCAAATCTAGCAGAGATATATATTCTGTATGATATATAATCATACAGAGATTTCTGGTTTTTAAAGTTATTTCATAAATTGATGGATTGTTCACATTATTGATATGGCTTAATCGAACATTTCCCATCATTTATGTATATAAAAACTCACGATATTTTGAAAGGAAAAAAAAAATCATCTCTCGTTATCGAATATAACAATAGAGTAATAAGAGTTGATTCATACTGTCGAAATTTTGCATAATAGTTTTTATTATGATAGTTTACAAATGATAGAAAATGTCTGATAAAAACATATGAATAAGGTAAATGTCCAGTTCATATCACTTGATTTAATAGAGAAATTTTATGAATTCTTGTTTTACATACCTTATTATAAAATAATTTGATCATCCTTAAGCTGGGTAGACTCTTTTCAAGTATCAAAATCCATTATTTCTGTCAAAAATAAGCAATTTAAAAGCAATTACTGTATAGGATTATGAACTTATGGCATCTGTCTACATTATTTCCTATGGAAAATTGAGTGTCTCATCGCTCGATGTTTATGTTCATTTGCGCAAATAGGTCTGATTAGGTAAAATGGTTACCTAACCAGACCTAGTAAAGGAACTACAAGTCAGGGAAGGTCAATAATATATATATATATATATATATATATATATATATATATCAGACCTTTAGTTCCTTTACTAGGTCTGATTAGGTAATATTGTTACCTAACCAGACCTAGTAAAGGAATTACAAGCCAGGGAAGGTCAATATATACCACTATACACATATTTCATGAGACCTAGTTCACATGATTCTCAAATCATACAGTGTAGTAATATTTATCTATTAGAAGGCAGTTAATGCACATACATCTAAAGACACGCAATTCTATTAGTTATGAAACCTAGACGCATATAGGTTCATCGTGTATTCTGAATATTGAATGCAAACTTTTAAATTGCTTATTTTAGACAGAAATAATGGATATTCATACATGAAAAGGGTCTTCCCAGCTTAAGGATGATTCAATTGTTTAATAATGATGTATGTAAAATATGATTTCATAAAATTTCTATATTAAATTTCATCGTGATATGTACTGGACATTTACCATCAATAATGCATACAGAGATGTTAGACATATACAGAGATGATACGTAGGAGCTCATATAATTGCAATTTCAATAAAAAGAGGGAAAAACCCATATACTAACACCCATTTTCTTCTAACCTGTACATAGTGTAAATTATCCAAACAGCTGTTGATTCCATCAAGCTTTATTAATGTGATTACAGTGCAGAGTTATTTGCTTATGCATGTTATTATAAATAAATATTGAGCTTAACTGAGTTAGTTATGGTTTAGTTATTGTACCTCATGTATCACTGAGGATGGTGACTTTGTCATTGAAACAAGTTTGATTAAGTAAACATAATTTTTGTGAGATCTTGTGTCGAGTTTTATTCTATCTATCATGTGTTGTTAAACAAGGAATGGGGTAGAACTAAATTTGCTTTCCTTTCTATTGAAATATTTTCAGCCAACTCTCAATATTTTGGTCTAACATATTTCCCCCAATAACAGGACTGATCAGGATCTGTTTAACAAAACAAATTGGACATAGTTTGCACACTTTATGGACTCTAAATCTATGTCAATTTAATAACCTAAAATTTATGTGCGATTTTACCATAATTTAGGTAGCCCTAGTATATTTTATTACAGAAGGTATAGGTTAGGTACATAATTTCATAACAACAAACTTACACATATGCAGATGAATTTATTGCCTGGCAGTCAGTACAATAGTTTTCGACACTTCTCTTCGTCCAAGTCTTTCCAAAATGAACCGTGGATGTAATTATATTGAATATTGGGTCATCAATATTTTCGTTTGGTGAAACTGTTGTTACTAAGCTTGGAAAGTGGCTGGCTTCTATTATTTTTCCATTTTCTGCATTTAATTTCCAAAACGTTGCTGTTCGCGAATTTGTTTGTATTATGTGAAATGTTAACACATAAAGAGCCATGCAAGGTATACATGGTAAATCAATCATGATTGTTCCTTATTTATTCACACAAAAAAGAAAGCACAACACTACCATATTAATTTATATTTTCTCTTCAGCAGGAGCAGATTCAACGATTCGACCTATTCCGTCAGTTTTGCTTCATCTAGGCTACAAACACCTAAATAGGAACATTGGAAAAGGAACGGCTGTCTGCATCTGTTTACATATTTCTATCGACAAATAATGTTCGATAGTTATTTTATAATCGATAGATAATTCAATTTAATTCGTTACTGTAGCAAAGAAAATGCAATTTTATAATATTGTAAACTAAAGGTATAATTTACTATTACACAAATAAATAAATATGAAAAATAAATTAATATATAATTGGTATATCATATCATAAGTAAGTATAATAATTGTTTAAGACAAAATGCAAAAAATAAGTAATGATAATAGTGTCTTGGTAGAAAAAAATGATATATTACATTTTTTATTTTTTAATACGATTTAGTATTTGATTTGGGTTATTTAATTTATTTTCATATTAGAGTGAAAAATTAGATAAGAATTGTATTGATATCTTCTTCAATATATTATCTACGGTTGGTTACACTGCAGTTGCGTGCCTTGCTGTGTACTGTTGTTGAACACGTCGCATTCAGCTGATAATATTTTTAACGTGGTAATTATATCCGACCGACGCTAATTTCATGCAGAGTTAATCCGGCGAATGTTATTTGTTTAAAAAATATACAAATTTAATTAGAAAAATATAATATGGCTACAGTTAGTTACATAGTGTTGTTGGTTTCTAGTTTTCTTTTGGGCGTTTCTGTGACTGTTTATGCCGAAGGAGAAACTTTGGTTTTGCTAGATAATTTAGCAATCAAAGAAACTCATTCTATATTTTTCAAATCTCTGAAAGGTTAGTAGAAAAACGTATATAATTTATAATAGGCCATATAATAAACACAAAGTGTAATGTGCCATTAATTTTATCTAAAACTAATGAAGTAAAATTCGAGTATATAACTAACCTGAGTAGATTTAAGCTAGATCTAATATAAATACTTAATTATTATTTCATTAATTATTCAGGGCCAGTTCAGTCTATTTTATTGGTTGGCTATTACTATTGATTTAAACTGAATGAGGACAGATTAAAAGTCTTGTTTAATATTAAAATTAGGCATTGGAGTAGGCCTATTTCTTCTCTTAATATGAGTCCAATCAATTCAAACAAAAATAACTTCCAGGGAAATAGTAATTCCAAAGTTTTACACAGTTTTTCTTGTAGTATTTGGTTAGATCACTATCTGTCCTATTATCTCCTCTCTTTACCAACTCTTGTTCACTTTCAACCCTGATGACATAGTATTAGAGTACCAAAAGTTTTTATAAGGCAATGGTGACCAAGAGGTTTTTTTACCTTGAAATATCAAGGGAAATGAAGTAATTTGAACAGTGTTTCCTAAAAATGTCCCTAATATTTAAAGAAGGAAAAAAGAGTAACCAGTAGGTTTTTTTATTGGTAAATATAGAGGACTGTTAAATTTAGCGGTGAAAAATCATGAAATCGTTAACTACCTTAATTTGAAATGATTCAATCTTATTTGATGTCAGAAGACACTTTTGAAGTACCAAATCCATTAGTTTTGCATAAAATTAGAAATATAAAAGTACACAATTTAAGTGAAGTTACGAATGCCGATGTTAGTATAAATGACTACATTAGGCTATTTACCTTGTTTGTCAATAATCACATGTTTTTTGACAAAGATATACACCTTCAAGTCTAAAAAAATTTGTCAAAAAAATCAGAATAATGTCAGTGGGAACATATGTATTAAGTAAGAAATATACCTACGGGATCCTTTATGTGATGCTTAAATTATCGCTACTGCCACCCTAATATTAGAATGTACTGGTAGTTAGTATTAAAAGTAATGAAAAAATGGTTTGGGCAGATAACAAAATATAATATATAAGCTTTATATAGTTACCTAGTTAATAAATAATAGCCTATATAAATAACCTTCCCAGACTTAATAAAGAACAAAGGTCTGGGAAGGTAAATAAAATATATGTCTGCTTAGGTGAATATATATATTCGTATGGCAATGATGGTGAATAGGCCTATATTGAGTGTCTTGTCGTTCGATGTTTATGTTCATCCACAGTTAGGTAGCCTAGTTATATATAGACTAATAACATAGTCTATATATATATATATATATATATGTGTGTACCAGATCTTTAGTTCCTTTACTAGGTCTGGCTTGGTCAATATATATAGGCAGTGTATATACGAAGGTATTTACATTTTTAAACCACCATATACATACGCATCAACCAAATTATAAGATTTTTTTCATACATATTGGAAACATATCCAAAAGTGTACTAACAAATTTTACGCTGATATCTGCAATAGAAATAAAATGGCGGCTGTTGACAGCGATTTATGGTGTAAACGATAACAAGCAATAAAATAACTTTTTATTTCTTTTATAAATTTTAATAACTTTTTAATTTAATTACCATAATATAACAAATAATAAAATTTCTTTTTATGATAAAACATGTTGCTTAACCAAAAAAAACAACACAAATTGAGACCCGTCTACTGCTTACACACTGGTAGCATCGATGAACAAAAGCATTCCTGAAGAATTTCCTAGGTATGTTAAGCATTTCTTCTACAATTAGCCTTTTTACATCCTCATCTGTTTCAATTATAGGATCGGCCTACATAGCTTGAAATATTCTGTATGCTTCTTTGTCATTATTAAAAGCAATAGACCAACAGGACAAAACCTTCTGCTATATCATAAACAACATGGCAAAAAGCTAGAAAACCTAGGTTATGTTTGTTGCCTAAAAGAACACAATAAAGTTGTCTACAATCCAATGATCTGAAATAAAAGAAACAGTTCTTTGTTTTAAAATAACCAGCCGTTTAAACATTTGGAGCTTTTACGTTATCTTGTTCTCCGGCGGCAGGGGCTGTCTTTTAAACTGTATTTCTATCAACAGCCGCCATTTTATTTCTATTGCGGATATCAGCGTAAAAATATATTGTTACACTTTTGGATATGTTTCCAATATGTGTATGAAAGAATTCTTACAATTTGGTAGACGCATATGTACTTTGTGGTTGTTTAAAAATCTAAATACCTTCATGGGACATATTGTAGGCTATATATTGTCTTGGTTAGACCTAGTTCACATGATTCTGAAATCATACAGCATAGTAATATTTACCTGTTAGTAGATAGTTAGGTAATTCTGCACAATTACTTAGTCAACCCCAAATTTTTTCATATTTTACTACGATCATAAGGACGTTCTCAGAAAGCAAGAAACATAAAATTTAAGGCCCGCAAGGCCATCTGCCGAGCGATAAGAAGGTTCAAAGTCCACGCGATAACAGTGGCTTGCAGCAGTAGCGCGGAAAGCCAGTTGTGACAGTATCGTTATGGCTAGTGGTTCCTCCGATAATCCTCTTTTATGTGACGGGTGTGAGAACACGGTACTTAGTTTCACGGTTTTAAGTGAAGATCAGGAAAAATTAACACGTTTTTTGTACGAACACGGCGTTTTGTAACGTACCAAAGTGTGTCCAACATGTGGCGGGTCGATGACGTTAAATGAAGAAAAACACGCGTTTAACTGTTGGAATAGAATCGAGTCAGTGAATAGTAGTAAAAAATAGGTCAAAATTCAGTGTAAAAAATACGTGTCGCAGTATAAAAATACGTGGTTTGAGAGTCATAATTTGTCACAGCAAACTATTTGTCGTTTTGTTGCCATCTGGATGAGGACGTTGAACCCGGCGATTACTGAGGTAATTTCTATTTTTTTTAGTTTCACATACATCTCTACAGGCCTATAATGACAGGTTTGGCCAGGTAGCTATATATATAGGCCTATATATATAGCTACCTGGCCAAACCTGTCATTATATATAATTATATAACGGTACTGTCACAACTGGCCTTCCACGCGTCTCCCGCAAGCCACTGTTATCGCGTGGACTTTGAACCTTCTTATCGCTCGGCAGATGGCCTTGCGGGCCTTAAATTATATGTTTCTTGTTTTCTGAGAACATCCTTATGACCGTAGTAAAATATGAAAAAAATTGGGGTTGACCAAGTAATTGTGCAGAATTACCGATAGATATGAGCTTATACGTCTAGATTTCATAAGTTAAGTATGTCTGGTAAGGTTAGTGTCTTTCAAAGGTAATAGCGTGTCTTTCAAATTAAGGTAGGTAGTAACCGATTTCATGATTTTTCACTACTTAATTCAACCGGCATGTACACTCTATATTTACCATTTTGTAATATTACACTGAAGGAACACTTCTTAGGCATTTATTTTTTTAGGCACTATTTTAATCATTGTATATTTTTATTTTCAGATAGAGGTTATATTCTTACTTTCAAGCTAGCAGATGATGCAAATCTTATATTATCAAAATATGGAGAATATTTGTACCAGAATTTAATAATATTTGCTCCTTCAGTTGAAGAATTTGGCGGAGCTATAAGTGTTGAAGCCATTGCACAGTTCATTGATGGTGGAGGTAAGTTTTCATAGGCTTGGATGTCTAGGCGTATCTTTTATTTCACACTGAGAAAGATTTGTGATGAGTGAAAAGACAACACAAGTGAACTCATTTTTATTAAAATATGGTGTATTGCTATATTTTGACCATCTCGCTAGGTATTATTCATTATTTATGAATAATTGAAAATTTAACAGTAACTCCTCATCACAAAACACAAAATTTAGGCCTATGTTATGTTAAATTTGGGTCCAACTATTTTTGTAAAACTTGTTCAACCTAATTCCATAGAACTTTTGATAAGTACATTGTTAAATTTTAGATATAATTCACAGTTTACGAATAGGATGTAAAATAATCACTGAAACTAGTTACAAATTATTTGCTGTCATAGATGGAAATATTACGAACCCATTGCTAAAAGTTATTACTTGGCATAGAATTTGTTAAAGTGGTTTAACATGAAGGGGGGAAGAGTTATAAAGAAATGATTTAATATAATCATAGGTTGTAAAATAATAGTTTATAGCAATTAGGTTTTCTGTGGAATAAATACCTAACAATTTAGTTCAGAAGTTACTGGTCTAAAAGTGAAAATTGAGAGATTGAATATCTCAAAAAATCAGTTTGTTATTCCAGTAAAATTTTGGTGAAGTGTAAAGGTTTATACTCCAAATGAATGCGTAAAACCAAACTTAAATGAAAGACATATTTTGCTAGGAAATTGTTAAATAACAAAATCCTGAACACTATCAGATTTATTTGGTATTTCCCAAATTACTTGTGAAGTGTATTTTTTTTTTTTATTTTCATCTGGTGCCTATCATATTTATTTTATTTTACTAAACAAATTATCTAAATAGCATGGGTCAGTTTCAGATATTCAACCTTTTATGACAGTGCCCATGGTTAATTTTCTGGAAGATGGTGATGATTAATTTTGTTTATTTTTTGGTTTTTGAGAATGAGAAAATGTGTACAATGATTTTGTAACATTTATAAAAAAATTAAAAAATAACTGATAATCTTTGACGTCAGACAAGGTTAATTTTCAAGTTATAAATTTTATTGGTGTGTGTTAGATATTTTAATTGTTTAATCTTTTACTTTAGAAATATAAATTAATCATTGTAGCTAGACTAAGGCTTTTTGAGATAAAACTCTTTAAAATTAAAAATAATAGACTACTAATATAATTTTCAGGCAATCTGTTAGTAGCTGGTAATTCATTGTCTGGTGATGTTTTGCGAGACTTGGCATCTGAATGTGGATTTGAAATTGATGAGGAAGGATCTTCAGTAATCGACCATCTTAACTATGATGTCAATGATGATGGAAAGGTATTTCATCTTTGAATTTTAACAGTTAAAATTACACGAGAGAATGAAAGTCTATAAGATAAGTTTGATTAAAATAGTTGTTACGCAAATTTATATCATTCATTTCTTGATATCAGCTAGGTCCTAATAGGCCTCGTAGATGTGTATATATTAAACTACAGTAGAACCCCTCTAATCCGCCCTCGGGTGGTCCGTTACTCCGGTTAATCCGACCGTGTTCGAGCTCGCGATATTGTGCCGACTCGCCGACTTGTCGATGACTCACGGCCTGCCTGGCGCCATCTTTCCGGTTTGTTATCGCTTTCCCGCTTCAGTGCTGTGTCATCTCTCGTGAAAAATTAAACACTACAAAGCTTTTTTACAGATTCCCCTCTGTCAAGTCTTTTGACACATTTAACCGCGTCTGAAACGAAACCAACACACGCTTCCGTATTCCCGTTTTCGTAACTCGTTCATTTTTATTTACTGTATATACTGTACGTAGATCATAACCAGTCAAAGACAAGAAGAAAACTGAAAAGAAATGTTATATTTTCCATAATGTATACTAAATTGATTCGTGGAAAAAAGCGGCCCATCAAACGTTTTTGCCTTTGTATGTCTGCTATACCGACGGGTGCCAATGCCGCGGTGTTTTTATGCCACCGACAATGGGATACCGCTATCGACAAAGTTGTTTGACTCGCCGCTGCTTTGGTGCCGCGGTGTTTTTACGACGCCGACATTTGGATACCGCTATCGACAAAGTCGTTTGACTCGCCACCGCTTTGGTGTTTCAATTACAATTTATTTTCGAAAACTCTCATCCAACCAGTACACTACGATATAGGCCGATTAACAGAAGTTCTACTGTACTTGCAAAGTTTATATATAGACTTTATTATATAGACTTTTAAAAGTTTATATATCACTTATTTCACTTTAAAAAAATCTGTTTATATAATATGTAATAAATATTGACTTTTTTCGGATAATCCGACCTTTTTTGTGTTCCGACCATGCCCCCAGTCCCGAAGGTGACGGATTAGAGGGGTTCTACTGTACCTCTAAGCACCTTGCTCATGTCAGTGCGGACCTCATAGGTGTATATATTTCAAAAAGCCTCCATTCGTTATGCTTGTATCGGTGACTCTGCCTTACTGGATCTCATAACTATAACAATACATTTTCTTGGGAAGTCGAGGTTTAAAAGTACGTTTTTTATATTGCTTTACAATTTGTTATCATAGATAGACCATTACATGTGTAATTGAAATATGTAAATTTTTAACTAATTTAGTGTGTTATAAGTTGAATAACATATGAGATATGAACAAAACTTTTTTTTAAACAGATAAACTTAGCCATTGTAAGTTCGTGGTTCAGTTTGGTGTTTCAAATCCCTTGTGTTATTGAGTGACTTGTGATTTTCTTGTTTACATTTCTGTATAGAGCTTATGATGACTCTTTTCAAATTTTTACGTTTATCATTTGATAGAAAGAGCTGATTCATACACACGTTGTGTCTTAATTCTTATATACAAAAATGATAGCAAATGTCCAAATAACTATATCAATAATATACAGTTTAAAACCAGAAGAAAATTATACACAGTGTACTCCCGATTATCCCCGAAATCGGGTGGCACAGACATCACGTATAGCAAAAATCGCGGATAATCACAAGAATGCTAAAAATAAAGGGTAAATACTGTAATAAAAAAATAATTTTGATATAAAAAGACTTTAATATACTGTACATAATACACAGTATAGACCTATAAATTATAAATTAACGTACAGTAAAAGCGTTTTAATGTACATGTTACATTAAATAAAAAAGTGTACTAAACTAAGTTCGTTCCTTCTTCCTCTTCACGTACACTTTGCTCTTTGCTCGCCCCTCTTGCTTTGTCTGCTATTTCTTGGTCCGTCGTCGTTCGAATCCCGGCTCATTAGCATCACAGTCCAACCACTCTAGACAGTAAGCTTATCTCTACTGCACAACTTCGTTATCTTAGTTTTACTGGTTGTTACCTGTACTAAACAAGTAAAGAGAACCGTAAAATTTTTTTTACTTATTTGTTCCACAAGACTCGCGGATAATCAACTTCGTGAATCAACCGCTCGCGGATAATTGGGAGTACACTGTATTTCAAAGATTGCTAACTAATTGTTTTTTGTTTCAGCATACACTTATAGTCGCAGAACCAACAAATTTGATAGATTCCTCAGTCATAGTTGGTACTCGTAACGTTGCTCCACTTCTCTACAAAGGCACTGGTATTATTGCTGACTCTAGGAATCCTCTGGTCTTACAAATATTGAGAGCGGACAGCACTGCTTATTCTTATCCATTGGATAAACCTATTAAAACGGTAAATATTGACATATATATATATATATATATATATATATATATATATATATACTCACTTATATGTTGGTGGTGTATTAACATTTAAAACATTATTTTATCAAATTTGAGATAAGATTTATTAAAGACAAATTTATCTGTTATCTTTAAATACTAATAATAAAGAGTTTATTTAGGTCCCTTTACACTCTGTATTTAAATTTGTTTGAAAGAGGATTAAGATAACTTTATATTTTACTCCATTCCAAGGAGAAAAATTTAAAAATTTTTTTACTTCTATGGCGTTACATCTGTGATTTCCCTCATAATTTGTCTCCATTCCTTTCTATATTGTACCTTCTCCACCATCTTCTATTATGGAGATATTCCTCATGTCTTACTCCATATCCTGTATCCATATTTTCTTTGGGCTTTCACGTCTTCTGAATTATATATTATACTTGAATTCTACAAATAAATATTTCATAACATTTCTAGTCAAAGTTATAAAATTCTTTCAAATTTGCATTTTTAAATTTGAATGAAACATAGTTTATTTCTTTTTAAATTTTTCTTCCCTCTTCTAATCTCTCCTCTCACTTTATCCCTCCATCTTGATCTAGGATCTTCATCTAGATCTAGGGCTTTCTTCTAAGTCCCTTTCTTGCAATCGCCATTGTGATATTCTCCCGTCCCTTATTTGTATCATTTTATCGTGACTAGAAGTGCTAGAATAGACCATTTATTTACTGATTTGTTCACCATTTCAACTTTTTCTCTGAGGGTCAGTTTGTCCACCTAATGGTGATTATCAGACAATTTGTTTATATTTTAACACTTCATTCATATTCGTTAAGTAACAACAATTTGTTCATTTTCTCGTTTTGCCATTGTTTGAACTGTTTTACAAAAGAAAACCATCTTTATCTAATTTGTATAACTATTATGCAAATTATCACGATTTGTAAAGTTTAAACATATTACAGTATAATACAGTTATTTAAACCAAGGGTAATATATGTATAAAAATTATTATATATAGCCCTAAACTAAATTTTGAAATTTGTTAGTTTTATTTTAAATTTACTTCTAATGTCTATAAGCATAATATAAGAAAATAGAACAATAAAATGGCTTGGTAAGTGGAACAATTATTTTGTTTAGATCAGTTTAGTTAATTTAGTGTACATGAGGAAATAAATAATGTTTATTGTAAACCCTACAGTTGGAAATAATATAGTTAATATCGTAAAAGAGAAAAAATTTAAAAAAGGCAATGCTCGAATTTTAGGATGCTATCACATTCAGAAGCTTGCTCGCTGTAGTCTAAAGTAACCTATTAGTTAATACATATTAAACGGAGAACAATTTGTTATGTGTAATTTTGTAAAGAAATAATTTTTGCTGTTAAAACAAATTATGAAATTATAAACATAACTAACAGAAATCTGGTTATTTACAGCTGGAGATAGCCTATGTAAGCAGTATATAATAATTATAATGATATTGAACTTGATGAGTTCTTAAGTTTCTGTTATCTTGCAAAAAAAATTAATTTATGATTGATTTTAAACTTTGCTCGGTCATTAGGGCGCCAGGTAATTTTATGCTTACCAATTTTGAAAAAAGGAAGTTAATTGTTATTATTAAAATCTCTCAGGGTCGCAAATCCTTTTAAAAATGTACTTCAGTGGTTCTCGGTGAAATAAAAAAATCTTATTTTGATGAGCTGAAATTGAACATAATTTATTGAATTAAAATTATACATATTTTTTCATGGTACATTTCTTAATATTATCTAAAATCTCTATATCATGAATTTAAGATTATTCTGCCTTGAAGAGGCTTAAATTCTTTTTTTTTTTTATGACTCTACGTTAATAGTTGCAACTTTAAAGAAATGTTTTAATAATGAGCTTTTATATTATTTTTTATTAAAAAATGTAATTAAGTTTTCTAAATTCACTACTTACTATACAATTATTATTCATTAAAACAAATTTTAAGATATTCATACCAAAAGTTCTTTTATGTACAAAATTATTATGAAACAGTCTATTATTCTTTGTTACCGAATCTGGGCTTCTGCAGGGTGAGAGTCTTTTTGTGGTGAGCTTTCCTCATCTTGAACTGCAATCACGCCGACGATTAGGCCTAATTGTCTTTTTAAGTTCACAGTATTACGCACAAAGTTCATCGTTCTACTGACAACTATTGTCTATAAATTTCCTCGAACAAAAATACCTCTTACAACGTCAAAATCCATCTCTAAACTTGTTAGATTATTAACACTCAATGTTCTAAAACTTCTTTTAGACAGTAACATTTCTAACTAACTCAGATGTCACAGTATGACTCTACTTTAATAGTTAACACTACATTCTTAAAAGTTTCTTTCAACACCAAAATACGTCTGAGCATCTCAGATGCTCTCTTAAGACTGGCCAAAACCACATGTGTCTTTGTCCAGCTTCCAAACCAAGCGTCCTATTTAATATGCAACGTCTGCTAGAAATTTTCTCACACCTAGCAACACTGACACGGTTCAAATTATTTTACCTAACACAATACAAATACTACCTAAATATTTATTACAACTTATAATTAATTTTTTATACATGACATTATTATTTTGGAAACCTATATTTAAATTTTATTACCCTAGTTTTAACAAGTACTTTGAGTCATTCTTTTGACTTCTGAAGTCCCCCACCAATTCAATTTCAAAATAAATCTTAATATAACCATTTTTTGGTTATCCTAGTTAAAATTACCATTTTTGGTATTACAAGTACAGCCTAATATATTTTTACATTGGTAACCATCTTTATAAAACCATTCCTTCTTCCTTATGTACTTCATATATTTATGAATATGGTAGTGTATTATTCATACATTTATTTATATATTCTATATTTAATCTATTAATAGTCCATCTCTGAAGTTCTAGACTAAAAAAATGTTAACTTTTTAATGATTGACATTTTTTTCTGTTATATTAATATCATATTTAAATATATGTTATATCTAACGGTAGTTGGAAAAACTGAAAACAACTTGAATTAAGTCTACATATTTTAATGAATTGTTAAATATTTAATGAACGTTGGATAAACTGAGACTTACCCTTTTCTAGACTAGTTCTTTTTTTTTTTTTTTTACTATTTCTATTTTAATCTTTCCTTATTTACTTTTGGGAGCTTCATTTCCATTATTTATATTTTACTCTACTTTCATGTTACTGCTTCAAACTATTGGGACTTCCTATGTCATATATTCCACACTTTGATAGAACCTTGCTTATTTCTCCAGTTTGAAGTGATTTCCTGTATCATGTTTATAAATAAACGAAATGGATGAAATATAAAATATGACTGTTATTTATTAATACAATTCTATTATTTTAGAGTACAAACATTAAATCATTATTTGGGGCCTCAGGTATTGTCTCTTTGGCTAGTCCTTTGAATAGGAGCTTTTACAGTTGATTGCAATACAAAGTTTATGCGTTCTTGGGATTCTAGACAGATAACAACACAATTGACAAAACCTTATAATTTATTACATCTAAACACTTGATGCTTAATTTTTAATGGATGTCTAGCTGGTGAATTTATGAAATGATTATGGTGCGAAATACAAATTGGATGATGGGCAATTATTTTATTATTTGATTGATGTTGGTATTAAAAGTTTATGAAATGTTCACTGTTATTTGATTTAAGAGTTATGAATAATTTGTTTGCAAGATATCTATCGATGTTAATTTAATCTTATATGTGAATTCCTTTAAGCCGATACCTATAGCCCTTTGTGAAGTAAAAGTTATTATGTTCGTCACTCATCGAGATGATGTGAAATTCTTTAAAACCGTTGCAATGATACCTGATTTAAAAAATGTTCCTTCCTCCTTCTCGGTCCAACCAACAATCCTCTCATAATCGTCTCACCTTTTTTTCCTTTCCTTTTTGTAGCAACCTCTTTTCTTATTTCTTCTTCTTCACTTGTTTATTATAGTGTATATTTATCACTACACTTTAATAAAGAAAATTTTTAATGTTTACGTTATGGTCCATGAATGGAAATGGGCTATGTAATGAGAAGGTTTGTTGATCAGGTTCCATCTTGTCATCAATGAGATGATTCTTTATTTATAACCTGAATTAATAATTATTTCTCCAGCTTGAAGAGATTTTCTGTATCATGTTATTAAATTTGCTTTCAGTATCCTCATGCAGTAGGCAAGAACACTCTTCTGATTGCAGCTCTACAAGCTCGAAACAATGCAAGAATTGTATTCTCTGGATCTTTGTACTTCTTTTCAGACGAAGCATTTTCATCACCTGTACAAAAAGTTCAGGTATTTATACTAATGGTTATAGTTTTCTTATTCTGCAATACGGCAGAAATCAAATGTGACGAATTTGACTTTAAAATTTGTCATATGCTCTAGATTATTAAACCAAACATTTATGATTCATTTTCCTCGAAAACTACTGAAACAATTTCAATGAAACTCCAAATTGAAACGCACATAGACAATGGCACAAATTATTTTTGAAAAAAACTCATTCCACTCATCCATTGTTATATCAAGTTAAAAATTAAATTAGGTTTAGTTAGGAAGTGTAAATAAATACAAATGCAGGACTAAATTTAAAATTAATTCGTGGAACAGACAAAAACTAGCTAAAATCTACTATAATTTATAATGAGTATTTCAAATATATTTCTAGCCAGATTTAAACATAAATATATAATTCTATTTTTCTCTGCCTATTTAATTCCTGATTTGTGCTTATAATTATAGTATTTTGAAGTTAGTTTTTATCTGTTTCATAAATTTATTTTTAGATTTTTTGTTTTATTATATTTTTTCTGTTTTTATATATTTATGTGTACTACTAGGTAATACCGAGGACCACTTTTCAAGGTAAGTCTGTGTCTCCTATCCATAAAAAATGTAAACATAATAAGGTTATGTGCGCTATTAAACTCTGACTTAAATTTGTAACTTGATACAACATTGGGAAGTACTGAAAATCTCCCAAAAATCCACCAAACAATTTTATTTCCCAATACTATGTAGGCCTATTTTGTACAATGTTTGCTTTTAAATTGACTAGTAGTGAATTTAGTTTTTTAATTGATGCCAACATTGTAATTTTTTCTGTTACTTGTGGTTTTGTACATTAGTTTGTTAATTTTCACATTTTACACAATTTTATTTTAAAAGGTGATTTTGAAAATTGTATTTTAATGGTAACAGTTTATAAGCTAATTTTTTTCTATTATAAATAATCAACAAAGCTCTGTATTTTTTTGATTTTATATACTGGATTATTATTATTTATTTTTTTTTTGACATGGAGCTTTTTAAGTACAATTTTATCAAAATTGTTTAAAAAATGTAATTTTACTGGCCGCTTCCTATCTCACATCTTGATAAACGAGATTCTAAGCATCAATATTCCTGCCGTATATCTATATAAGATGTTTTGATGGTCTTCCATATTGTAGATTGTTTTATATACCAAACTTTTTTCAAACTCATTTCTTGATTGACTTCTTCAATATTATTAACTTTTTATTATAAAATATTCAATATTTTGTAAATAAAAACAATGATCCAAAATTAGTTTGTTTTATTTCTATAGCAGCCTTATCACCTACAGAACTAGAGGAAAAGTTAATCTCAAATTTCACCAATTTTATCATAACATACAAAGGCTAATCTTGATAAAAGATCTAAATTTTTAAGTTTTTCTTTTCCAGGGAGGTAAAAGATTTGAGGTGTCTGGCAATCGGGAAGTTGCAACTGCGCTCAGCAAATGGGTTCTAAAAGAGACTGGAGTGTTAAGAGTTAAATCTGTCGCTCACCAGAAAGTTGGAGAAACCTCACCGCCTGCATCGTACACCATCATGGAAGATGTTGTAAGTTGAAACTAGCATATGACCAATAATGAAATCTTTAATTTTTAGAAAAGCTCAAGTAGAATTTTATTCCTTCTGGTATTTTAAACTATTATTTTTCTACGAAGATGTCGGCTGGAAAGATCAAAATTAGAGTTGTAACGGATATCCGGCCTATCCGGCCCTTTTTTTAGTATCCGGTATCCGGCCGGATAGTTGCAACTATCCGGCCGGGTACCTGATACCTAATTATGTAAATGAAATTACATAAATAGGTGATCTATACTTCCAAATAGGTGATCTTTTCGTAGCGGTCGCCATTAAACTACAAAAAACTTCAACCACAAAAAACAAATACCGAAAAACTCACTGACAGACCGTTGAATACTAGTGTTTGACGCATGAACGATACAAGCCGCCCACTCCTCCACTCCTACGGTCCAAGAGACAGGTTCATACTTGTCTTTCCGTGAATCATCGCTAGAACTACACACACTACCTGAGTCGGATATCCGGTAGCCGGATATCCGGCGCTCCGGCCTAGAACCTCACCGAATATCTGGTATCCGGCCAAAACGACTATCCGTTACATCTCTAATCAAAATGTTATGTTGCTCATTTGTCTTTGTACAAGGTTTGATCAAAAAGTATCCACTCTGAATTTTTCCTGTATGCAAAAAGAGCAACAGTTAGCCTGCGAGTGAGGGAATGTATTCCTATGCTAGTCGGATCTTCTTTTCTTTCATGAAATTGAGTTATTTTCAACTCAATTTCTTTCTTGTTGTTTTAAAGGCGAAAAACCTCTTGGTCATCATAGCTTTTAAAAGAAAGAAAAAAAGTTTCAAATAAAGATCCTAGTAGCCCTCTAATACTTTAATAATATCAGGATGGGAAGAGAACAAAGAGTTAGTTGAGAGACGTGAAATGAAAAATAGAGATTTAACTCAAAACTACTTTATTATACAGAGCCATGTCAAGTAAGCAGGGAGCCTGACGTACCACATGAGTGCTGTTTTGTTTTTGACCAAGAATCTGAATCAGCTGTGATGAATGAGTTGGGATGTTATTATGATATGTGTCCACAGGTCTGATCGCTGCACCACATAGCATCACAAAGGTGATAGAAGATCTCTAGATAATGTTTTGACTTTATGATGAGTGCACTTGATGCATCACACTACAGGAGTAAATAAACAAGTTGATTGTACTTATCCAGCCCAATGATACAGTGTAACACATGCAGATCCTAAAAATATATTATCCAAAAGTTTGTTTCTTCAGCATTGTAGGAAATGTTAAATACCATTGGTAGATCAGATCTACCCAGTAGAGTAAGTTTGTTTATAACAGTTGTTACACAGGTTTTTTGAACCTCATAATTGTGTATATCACTATTTTTGTAATATCGGCTAAGCCCTACTATCTCTCGTAGATGTATATGTTAAATAGTCTTAATGTGCGTCGCTTGTGTTAGTGTCTTGGCTTGGCCTTTACAGGTGTCCAAAATGTATAGGCTCTATATATGAAGAGTTCTTCACTCGTTACACATGTGTTAATGACTCGGCACTGCCTTGTATATATACAAATATCATACATCAAGGGGGGGGGGTCATTTTTGACAATAACTTCGAGGTGGGTTTGGTACCATTATGTGCAGAATTGAAATATGCACATTTTTATCTAATTTAGTGTGACATAAGTTGAATAACATTTACACAAGATATTAAAATAATATAGTTCTATAAAATAGTCCCCTATACCAAATTTTATGTTATCTTAATTTTTGTGACCGCTATCTTGCTGCTGTGCATGCTATTATTAGCTGATGAACAGACAGCATGTTAAAAATCACTTTGTTTCTTGAGACTATAAAACTTAAAGATCAGTCCAAAAACAGAGGTTGAAATTTTGTGCGATTAACATAGACATACTTCATTAAAATAATTCATTCTATTTCAAAATTCAACAATCGGACAGGTTCTTTGGCAGAACTTGATCATGCAAATAAATTGACTGATCACAAGGTTACATGTGATCAGTCATTAGGTTTAATGTAATTATTACTTTACTTATTTTGTTTTTCTTTCATAATCTCCATATATCAATAAATTATTCTATAGGGCTTTCCAAAAATTCGGTTTACATTTTTATTTACATTTAAATTCTTAAACTGCTTTACATTTAACTTCTTATAGTTATTGGTTAACCTATTATATAATTTCAAACCCGAAGATAAATGGTGTTTAGGAAGTCTGAAATTATATCTAGCTGTGAACAATTTGGTAGATGCTGTTAGTTTATCTTTATATAGGTACAGTATAGTCCAGCAATAGTTTGGATTTGTAATACTTTAAAAAGATTTCTACATGAACTCCTTGGTCTAGAATTTGTCGTAGTTCTAATTATTCTCTTTTGCAGTATAAAGACTGCATCGACATTCAAAACAATGTCTCAAAGAATAATTTCATATCTCAAGATTGATTCCACATACCCATGATACAAGCATCAAGTGAAACCCTATCTTTCAAGTGTAGAAATCCAAGGAACTTGTTTTAATTTATGCTGATGAACTTGCAAGTTCAGTCTCTCTCCAAAAATTTATGCGTCAACTAAATTTGAAATTTCAAATATTGGTTAAGATTTCTTACATTATTACCGTTGTATCAACATTTATTTTTAGCCTATTTTAATTAAACCAAATTTCCATTTCTTCCAGAGTATTTGTAAGAGATGCTGATTATTCAATATTTGTTTTATTATTTAGAATTGCTGTTGTATCATCAACAAATAGGATGAGGTCTTTGTTAATTGATTTCGATAAATCATTAATGAAGCAAAAAGAATAGGGTCCCCAATACAGATATTTGTAGTATCCTAAACTTGTCTTTCTACTTAGAAGTGTATTATATATTATTTTTGTAGATTATTGTTCTTTGTTTTCTGTCAGCAAGGTAAGACTTAAATAAGGGAAAGAAAATTGCCACTTATCGTATAGTCCGTCAGTTTTGGTAACATCCTGTAAATTGTTCTCCTTACAAGCAAAAGTAATTTGTCGGTCAATTACTATTATTATTACTTACTGTGTTCAGGCCTCCACTTCTGTACTTCCCAGCCTCCCCATGTTCAGCTAGCTAAGTGTTCTTAATGATTTTAGCCAGACATGTTAATTTTTATAATGTATATTTTTTACTAAACAACTAAAATTTTATCACTATTAATTATATTAAACAACTTATATCTAAAATAAGACCTTACTTCTATTATTTGTCCATTTAGACTTGATAATCACTCATTGTCCCTGTTACTATAAAGTTTGTTTAAACTAGTTAGTGCAATCTTCACTTATGATTTACTTGGTTTATTTGATATATAATCGCTTTTTCATTTAAAACCTTTATCTCATCAATTTACTAAATATTTGTCTAAACACATTACTAAATACTCATCAATACTTGTCTTTGTTTTAAACGACCCATACTCCCTTGTTCATTTTATATTTTTACTATAAAGCCTTGTTTTGAGGACAACACTATCTAGAACGTGTCACTCCATCGAGACCTCGGCGATGAGTCCAAAAATTCCATTCCGTTTTTTAGTAGGATTGGACTCGAGTTGGCGTGGGTGCATTTCACACCCTAGAAGTTTGTTTAAATTTATGTTTTACTGATTTAACCATTCACATGACAATATACTTTACACGTCTGTTCATAGCATGTTACGTCAACTTACGTCTTTGTTCTATACAACAGTCATCACTCCCGCTATATCACAAATATTTGAATTTATTGTTTTTACATTAATAAAAGCTCTTCGTCGAGTTTTTTTTTTTTTTTATATTCCAAACTTTTTCTAACCATTGTCTTTATTTCTTAAACTATATTTTATTTACAATTATTATTTATCCTAATAATACAACCCATGCTAACAACCCTATATACTATGTACTAGGTAAGTAAGAAAAGATCACATCAGGACTCAACATTTGCCTCGAGTCTATAAGAATGCATAGTACTTGTTTACATGGAGTTTAGAATTATTGTATTAGTCTACAAATTAATATGAAATATATAACTATAATTTTTGCTTTAGGTGTTTTCTTTGGAATTGGAGATCAAACAAGGCAACCGTTGGGTTCCTTATAACATAGATGATGTTCAGCTGGAATTTGTACGCATAGATCCATTTGTTCGCACACTTCTCAAAAACAAATCTAATGGAAAATATGAATCAATATTCACGATTCCTGATGTCTATGGAGTATACCAGTTCAAAGTAGACTATAGCCGTATTGGTTATACAAGCCTTTACAGTTCTACTCAGGTGATTTACTCATATATGTCTAGTATAGAGATTTTTGTGATAAGAAAAAAAAATTGTTGTTTTAGGCTAAAAACACACAAAGCGGTTTGTGTCTAATGGACTGTCGACTCGACATATTAACTCATGTTAAACTATTGGTAAAAATATACAACACTTGAGTGACGTTGCTATCGAATGCAACCTATGAATTCATACTTCATAATGATTGCATTTAAACATGTAAATTGACCCTTGACAATCAAGCCGCATGACACTAGAAAAAATAGAAAAAGTTAAAAATTAAATAAACATAATTTATTCATTATAATTTTACAATGTCATTTGTAAATTATATAGGTCTAAAGCTGGATTTTTAAAATTTTGTTATTGTAGGCCTTTAAATGATTATAGTAGACTCTCATAAATCCGGACTATTGTGGCGGACGGCCGGTCCAGATTCCGAAAAATCCGGATTTCCCGGAGTCGGAGAAAATCGGCCGATACGAGCGGTGATAGATTGCACATACAATCACTACCAGCCCATGCCGATACCCAACGACACTTGTTACATTCTGACACATTAACTAATGGTACAGTTACTGTAATGTACATAATACAGTACTGGACTGCAATTAAGTAAAACACAGGATAGGGCGTGCCAATTATCTCAGCCGCGCGGAAACCTCCACTGCTCGTGAATCATTACAAAATATGTCATTCATGCAATGCGGAAGATCGTGTGAAAATTGAAGGTGCTAAAGAGGTAAATTGTTATTAAAAAAATTTTACCGTCCGTTTCGGATTTTCGTGATCCGAATTTATGAGAGTCTACTGTATTTTAGTAATATGTTTAGATTTTGTATGGATATAAGACAGGGGCTTATCTTGGAAAGTGGTCCTTGGTATTACCTAGTAGTACACAAATAGGAAAACACTAAAGTTCTGAAATATTTTGTAAACACTATTGAATGAATTTAGTGTTCTTTTTATACTCCTCTACTGATTAAGAAAGGGAACAGTCCTGGGCACAAGTCAGTCCTATAGTCTTTTTTACAAATGGATCAATTAGGAATAAATTTGAACAAACAAATAGCACACATTAATTGCTGGAATATTTCATCATTTGTGTATGTCTCTTATAAGACCAAAAGAAAATTTTTATTTTCTCAAAATTAGGTTAAACGATTTTGTTCGATTGTAGTCTCTAATGATATAAACAAAATATAGACTTATTATTCAAAAAGTAAACATAAATCATGATTGTAAACTTTAAAAGCTTGAATTTAAAAAAATCTATTCAGGATATTTTTATGAAATGTATAATCTGAGTTGATCTGAAAAAATAATATAGTTGGTGTATAAATTGGAAAATATGAAAATGAATCCTGAAGTTGGTCTGAAATTTTATGCAGTAAAAGGTTTCTATCGAATGTTAAATTTTGATCAGAATTGTTTACTCTTACTATTGGCGATCTGTCATTTTATGACTGACTCTGGTTTTTCTGTGATGCCATCAGTTAAATGGTATCTTTAGCATGTATTATGATATTTTTGGTTTATTTAAGCACCTTTATGTGTGTTTGAAACACATTATATAAGTTGCTGCTCAAACAACTCAGCATTTTCATAATCACGACACATCCAGTTACCCAACTCATCTTTGATCGGAGGAATTCTCTTTACAGGCCTTTTGAGTTTACTAGTCGTTTAAGGGTAGGGGGGAGGTTTTTTATGTTCTTTTTACTGAAATAATAAAAAAACTAAATAAAAAAACTGCATTTTGAATAATATTAGATGATAATGATGTTATGTTTGTGGCTTCTAGAGTGACTAAAATTTATATATTTTTAAAACAAAACAAAATAGATAATGTACAAATATTCTAAACAAGAATTTGACTTTATTCAGTGTATTTTTCTAAACACAATGATATATTATAATAATTTACCTCTTTTAAAATATTTATGAATTTTGAAAAGTAAACCTTACAAACCACACAGACAATATTGTAGGCAATTGAGGGATTGGTATTGAAAATAGGTTGTTCAAATTTACAAAAAATTATACTAACATTTCTTTTTGTCTTTTTTAAGGTCTCAGTACGTCCTCTAGAACATACTCAGTATGAGAGATTCATTGCGAGTGCGTATCCATACTATGCTAGTGCATTCTCCATGATGGGAGGTGTATTCCTCTTCAGTATTGTGTTCCTGCATTACAGAGAAGAAACTAAATCCAAGAGTGATTAAAGTGTTCTTTCTTTCTTTAATAAATTATTTAATGTTTTTAGGTAAATAATTTGTACTTTATGTTGTGAAACTAAATAAATAGCCATAGGCAAAAAAAAATTGTGCTTTTATTTTTCCAAGCTTTTTTTTTTTACTGATCTTCACGTTTTATGGCTTAAAGAAACTGAAAAATTGAAATAGGGAACTATAGTGTGCTCATATAAAACCAAGAAGATTTAATTATCCATTTATATCTGGAGAATATTTTAATACTAAATCACAGTATAATTAAATTACAAGGAGTGTTTTTAATACAATAAAATTTGAATACAAAATCTCAAATAGTATGTATATTTATTTAAACACATTTCAATGACAAAGTCACCTTCTTCAGTTGTATATTAGCTACAATAACTATAACTCGATTTCCAATAGTTTTTAACAGATTTCCACTCTTTATGTATCCATGTATTGCACATAAACAAGTGATGAGAAGGCCTTATGCCTTTCAACAATGCAGATGAATTGGCCTATCTGCATTTTCTATATCAAGGAAGATAAAAACTCTGGAATATTCAGTGGCCAGTAGGAAATAAAGTTAAACAAAAATGTATCACCTCATCAATCCTACCATTGATTTTACATCTATCTTATTTTCATGGTATGGGTTGAAGCTTAGATATTAGTGACTCTATTACTGTCAACCAACGGCCAATTTCTGAAAACTTCAAGGATAGTATCCATATTACACGTTCTGACTCCTCTAACACAAGTATTCAATCCACATATTGAGCCTCACAGGACTTAGATATAAATACTTGATTAGTTTGGCTACCCAAGAGATATTTATAGTTTAAGAAAGTAAATAAGTCGTCATATAAATTATCAAACACAAAGTGACTAGCCCTGCTAGTCTACTAAATATTATATGTGAAAAAGACATAATTTAGGATAGGAGATGGAAAGGTTTTAAATAACCAGGAAGCACAAAAATGGGGCTTTTTCTTGATGACTGGCCGAGTGTGGAAAGTCTTCAGAGAGAAAAGAATGCTGGTGTATTAGGTCTCGAGATTAACACGTTAGCTGCCATATCGGTCCGAAACTAAGGTGACTGTACATGCAGCGTTACGGCACGATCGGACCGATAAAGTCACTGACGTAATGTTTTGTGGCTCACAGTTCGATAGTGCAGCAACCTATTGGCATATTTTGGTATTCTCTGGATTGGGTAAAGACGTGTGTTAGACATAGTATATTGTATGCTTTAATAACCGTTACCATGGTTCTCAATATAATATTAAAATCAGTGCATATTTTCACTTTTTTGTCGGCACGATCGGACCGATTAAAAATTTTACAAAAACATTTTGGTTTAGTAATGAATAATTCACAAAGAATACAGTTGTAAAATGAATATATGTAGTTATAAAATAAATATTAGACAGATAAAATAGTGAGCTTGCCAACATAAAGAAATGAAAAATAGCCCGTTTAGATTTTTTTTTTTAACACGAAAATTACCTCGGTCCGATCGGACCTAAACGTAGTAAATACTATTGCCTTATATTATTTAACATAGGTAGATGCAAAAATAATAATGGAAAAATAATTTGGTAATCGTGGCACTCACGGCAAGAGTATCGTATTAGGCCTTGGCAGCTAACGTGTTAAAGGACCTAACAATAACATTAAATGTGTATCCGATATCAGCAGTCGAAGCATGCAAAACCCTAGATCTACTGATGTTTGCCATCAACAATGTAGTCACATTGGACACTTTTTCTCATACTCATTAAATCTGATCCCATAATGTAAGTTTCATACTATTAAGTACTTTACAGATTTTTTGACAGAAATTGGCATGTCTGCCACAAACAGTTAAGGTCTGGGTAGGAGGTCGCCATTTTTTGATTAACACAATCAGCTGCTAATTCCAATTCATCATCCATGTTGGTAATAAAGGTAATACATAATTGGACAAGAGTTCAGTGGTAATTATAATGATTAAGTCATCAACTATAACTTTCAAATATTACAATAACTAACTTCTCTTTTATTTCAAAAAACATAAATATAACTTTTATACTGTTTAAATCTATGATTCATATTAAGAAGCTTTTAATAATGACAGTTGAGGTTTATTTTCGTATCTGCCAGATGTTCCTGAACTGTAATACTTGCCTTTTTCACACGGGTTTGTGTAATTAATCTTCACATTTCACTAAAAATTGAACAAAATTAGTCAATTTTGGAAAATTATAATAATGTTTTGAAATATCATGAAGTAGGTTGTAATATGGGTAGTGTTTGCTCCTGTCTTGAAATAAAAGAAGTGACCAACTATAGATATTTAGGTATTACAATAGATAAATATTTAAATTGGAAAGAACATATTAATAATTTAAGAATTAAAATGCTGAATGCTTTGAGAAAGTTTTATTTATTGAGGAATGTTTGTTCGTTAACATCCTTGAGAATGGTCTATTTTGCAGTGGTGGAGTCGCATATTGGTTATGGTCTTAGTTGTTGGGGCGGCATTTATGCTACTAATCTTAGACCACTTATCAATGTGCAGAAGCGTATAATAAAAGTAATTTTGAAGAAAAAAAGATTTGATCATTCGGATCCACTTTTTCAAAAACTTGATATCCTCCCGCTTAGAAAGCTTTATGTCTATAAGATAATAAAAGCATTATTGAATCTAAGATCAAGGGGAGAAGGAGGGTTAAATGCATATTGCTATGCGAACGTTAGAAATCCTCGTTTGGTTTTTGTGCCTCGGGCCAGGTTAACCTTATTTCAACATTGTCTCTTTTATAATGCACCTAGAATTTTTAACTTATTGCCCTTGGAGTTAAAGGTAGACTATTCCGAGAAGAGAACCATGAAAATGGTTAAACATTGGCTATTTGGAATCGATGACATAGATCATATCTTGAAACCAGAAAATTGATTGATGTGTACAATTTACCGTTATTTTAAATATTCTCTTGTGTGTGTGTGTGTGTGGCGTGTATGTTTGTATGTTTGTACCTGTTATTATGAGGTGTTTTGAGTATATGTATTTTGATTTGGGTATGTAGGTATAGATTTGTATATATGTATGTGACATTTAAAAAAAAAAGGTATGTGTATGTATGTATGTATGTGTGTATGTATGTGTATATATATGTGTGTGTGTGTGTGTATGTATATATATATATATATATATATGTATTTTGGCTTGGATTGTTATTATTATTTTAATAAAAGTAGATTATATTATTTCTTTTTATTTTATATTGATGCACAGCTGGTCAGCTCATGACTCTTTCTGTTTGTTTTTTGAACTGATAGCAACCCCAACACAGGCATTGCCTCTGGGGTGCTTAATTTATTTTACAAACATTAAAATTAACTGTTGACGTGTAAGTAATTATAGTTTTTTTTTAATGTTATTATTACTGAAGTTTATTTTTTAAGTTTTATATGTATCATATTATTTTCATTTTTATATGTATTATTGAAGTGTACTGTTGTTTTTGTTTGTGAAATAAATATTTTCATTAAAAAAAAAAAATTTTATCTTTTATAGCCTGTCTGATTTTCTGCTGATAACTCATGAACCAAAATTTTTGGAGAGATGGTGATGAATACATTTTGTTTTTTTGGGATTTTAAAGACTAGACTTGAGCAAAATTTCATCAAAATTGTCAGTTTAAAAAAAAAATTATATTTGTGTCTTTTGCAGCTACCCCGAATTTTGAGTTATGAATAGAATTTTTTTAAATGTTCCGAGATATGACTAAAATATGAGCACACACAAAATTAGATTAAAATCAATCTACATTTAGGGTGTAGAGAACTGTGCAGGACAGACAAGTTCCCAAAATCACTTTTTGGATTCATGAGCTCTCAAAACATATACATCGATTTTTCGATCCATCATAACTTTCCCTATACTATATATGTGAGAAAGCAATAAAGAAATTATTTTTTTGTAAGTTATTTTATTAATTTACTTGTACTCGTTAACCTGAAATAAATTTGATTATATGATAAAGTACAATGATTTATGGAACACCATTACTTAATCAACAAACAACATAAAATACTCAAGTTAATAATAAATCAGAATTTTATAATAAACAAAACACACATATTAGAAAGCAACATTTAAAATAAGGTTTCTTTATTACAAATACAAAATTATGTATCAACAATAAATATACAGAATGAGTTTTTGGTGAAAAATCTAACACTAAAAAGTGATAATCCATAGAGAAATAATCAAGCTACATAATCACTTTACAAAATACTGAAGCCCCTACCAAGAGTAATAACTCGTGGCAGGGGCTTCAGTGTTTTAAATTGTTTACATTCACCACAGTGCTCATTGAACATCTATATAATCACTATTAAAATATACAAAACATATAATAACAATTAAGTAATATTATACTTCTCTAAAACATTATTCAGAGTGGCTAGTGATATGAAATTCCCTGACTAATTGATTTTTCCTTAACCAATCCTAGGAAACACATAACCATGTCATTATATTTAAGTCAATCGATTGAATTGTATTGGTGTGAAAGACAAGTTTTAGTGAAGAATTAATATAAACAAAAATATTGTAAAAACTAAATACTTAATATTACATTACTAGCCACCGTAATTGCTGCAACTAATCTATAAATATTTATCGTTTAAAATATTAAACTTAGAAGGAATGATTAAAATTAAGTTTTAGTTGATATTTTCTCTTCGCTTCGACTTGATTTATCAAAATATTTTAATTTATTGCAGGTCATTTAGAAACAGAATTACATTATTATTTAACACAATATTATTAAGCTCCGTTTTTATGCTTTTTATTTAATATTAAATGTTACTAAACATGTGTAAACATTAACCCTTCCCACGCGGCAAACGAGTATAGCCGCAATGGTAGACTTTGACCCAAACTCGGATTACGATTAAAGTCGCAATAATATATTTTAGCCTATGGTTAGTTAATTAGTTCAGCAAAGTTCCGGTAGAATGCAGAGGCATGTCCGCTATCTATTCAGGAATAGAAAAACGTTTTGTTGAAAGTTCTACGCCTCGAGGCAGTGGAGGGGGACGCTATTTTGTCTGGAATTGCCCGGCGGCGCACGCATTCTATAGCTTCTACAGAGCGGATAACGTCTATACTCGCAGTCTCATTAGTCCGATAGGCGACGACCTCCGTGTTTGCATTTGAGCATTGTTTTGAAGAAGGATTGTTTTTTGTTTTTGTTTTTTTAACATTACCTTGTATTTTTTATATATTATTTCACAATATAACTGTTCCAATTTACAAAAATTAATAAAACTAATTTTTTTTTTGCAATTTTTTACTATTTTGTTGTATGTCATAAAAAAATGTTAAATTCAGCCGATAACCAATGATGACATTTTAAAAAAATTAACCTTTCACATACAAAACGAAAACAAAAATTACCTTTGAAAAAAAAAACAAAAGATTTTTTAAATTATTTCAGCGTTGAGATGAAATAAGGCAAATTTTATTCAGCGTGCGAAGGGTTAATTAATTTATTACATTTTACCTTCTTGTTTGGCAAATTATATAATTATTAGTGATAATTTGATACAGGTGAAGTTCGATTAACAACATTCTAACTTAGGTCTAAAACATTTTTTTCATATTTTATAATTATAAACTACAAATAAATAATAATTCTTTGTTTATATATAAGTGAATTATAATATGAAGTTGCTCTAATTTAGATGCATCAAAAAACATTTACAGTAGAACCCCTCTAATCCACCCTCGGCTGGTCCATCGCTCCGACGTGCTTGAGCTTGTGCCGACAAGTCGATGACTCACGGCCCGTCGCACGCTGTGCGCCATTGTTTACAGTTTGTTATCGCTTGCCAGCTTCAGTGCTGTGTCATCTCTCGTGTTGTTTCTATTGATTTGTCATAGTACTTGCTACTCATTGTATGTACAGTTGTTTGTTTTTCAACATGTCAGGAGGAAAACGTAAACACGTTATACTGTAAACTTTGACTTTTTAAAGTTTATTTATCAGTTATTTCACTGTAAAAAAGTCTCTTTATATAATATGTAATAAATATTGGCTTTTTTCGGATAATCCGACCTTTTTTGCATTCCGACCATGCCCCCAGTCCCGAAGGTGACGGATTAGAGGGGTTCTACTGTACTACTAAAACCCGTGAGAGAGCACACTAGGGAAAAGTTTCAAGGTCATAATTAAGCAAATGCAAATTCCCATCACTACCCCTCCCCTATCTTTGTTATTCATTTATTGATGTAGTTTTCTTTTTGTATATGACTGGGGTAAATGTGTCTGCCTATCTCTGATGTTTGAAATGTTTTACAAACTATATTTCTGTCAAATTTACTTTTCCTGGTCGCCAGCCACCCTGAATTCACTGAACTATTATTATTGTTTTTTAGTCTATTATTCATACATGATACTATTCTATCATTAGTATTATATTGTTAAGTATTACAGTGTTTTGCTTCGTACTTTAAAGCTGCTTAAATGAAATTATGAAATCGTGTTTCAGTAATATTTGATTAACCCTTTGAACACTATTTCACACATACTTGCTCAAATATGTTGACGGGATATCACGTAAAAACACATAATGTTGTATCAAAATGAATTCATGAATAACCATCAGAATCCAGGCAAGTATGAGTTTCATTGTGTGTTTTTTAATATGTTTTCCGAGTAATAGTGGTGGTAATTGTAATGGCAGTTAACCTGTATTGAGCACTAAGCCCTGTCCACATGTCCACGGTGTTGATGGGAATTCACACCTTCATGGCTTCTTATTATAATTTGTTTGATTTTTTTAACAATTTTATAAAATATTATAAGAAAAAAGAAAAACACTGTTACAATACACGATGGTTGGTTAATTACACAATTAGTGTTACTATTTCATTACGGCTAATGCTGATACAGACTTTGATAAATTTATACTCGGGAGTAACAGACACGACATTTTAAAATTATTTAACTTGTAGATCCTTCCTTAGGTTGTATTGGAATTCAACAGGGCTTAAAATTAACAGTAGTTTGAATATGGCAAAGTTAAAGTATGGATTATATAATGTTACAAAATAACAGCAATATATAGGAGATAATGATAGGGTAAACTTTAAAGTTGTTTTCATTAAACAAACTGTTTTGATTTCCTTATAACAGGGAAAATCATAATTATAATAGATTTTCAAAGCGTCTATAAATACAGGCATTCATTCTAGAAGTGAAACAATCTAATAAAAATATACTTTTATAAATTCAAATAGCCTGCTGCTTTATTTTCTAAAGGAAATGTTTTGTTTTTTACTCAAATTTAAGAAAGAAAAATAATTAAAAGTGCCCACTAAAAATTGAGTAGATAATACATTTCCAATTTTCATAGCCTGTAGATTCTAAACAGTTTATCAAAAATGCCTAAGAATAAAAAAAAGTCTTAAAATTACACGCTCTAACTTAAAACACCATAAAAACATGTTATTTTAAAAAATTAGATTGGCTGCCATACTAAAAATAACCTGCGATTTTTCAAATTTTGGATAGTTTATTTTCAAATCCTTTAAAGGAAGGTTCACATTTAAAGTTTGTTGTATCTCTTAGTTTTAGAGATGCAAATAGTACCATCTTATGTTGATCGTTCTGTATGTATAACTCTCTCTTGTCTATATAACCTGAGCTGGTTTTAAGACTAATTTTTGCCCAAATCATTCAAGTGTTACATTTTAATTATTATCATCACATATTTGTCAAAAACCAGATAAATATTAGGTTTATTTGGAATTATTTAAAGCATTTGTATGTTTAGTACAATTTTTTTAAATTCACTAAAATTTGCAGTCTAATCAACAAATGTAATTCATATAAACAATAAATTTTTTACAAATAAACAGATGAAATAAATATTCCCAAATAAACTAGAGCACCAAATAAAGCTTTTATTTTATAAGGACAATGTAGGTTCTCATTTGAATGTTGGTTTTATTTTGTGTTCTGTTGCATACTTGTTAGTATTTTTCATGACTAAAAAACTGTCTCTTAAGTAGCAAAATAATATAATTCTAGAACTATCAGCTGTCATCAATTTGGTTCCCATGATAGCGCTATTGCAAATTAACAGTTAAGTAGCAGTTACAATATACATATTTTTTACTTTACAAAAGCCATTTGGTTGTCTATGTACCATTAGAAGATGAAATTCAATTCTATGATTTCATGTTTTAATTTTTAGTATGTTGACAATACTTCAGCTAATACGATTCAAAAACAGCTGATACCTCAACTGTTGCTTTGTTTTATAACTGCGGTGGATGTTTGACTCAGCCTGTGCTACCTGTAAAATGCTGTTGTTTTCAAGTGTTCATTTTTCAAAAAAATAACTAAAACAATTTAGTTGTATCGGATTAATTTTTTAATTAGTTTTTTGTTTTAAATATATGTACCGGTTTGTTGTAACTGCATTGTATCGATATTTCTTTGTGTTGTGTTTTGTCATAACTTCAACAATTATGAAAACTTTGCATAACAATTTTTTATTTTTGAAAAGATAAATTTTCTATTTTTTTATATCTTAAAATTTTGAAAATATGAATAGAATTAATTGCTACATAAGTAAAAAACTGAAAGAAAAAATTAATTATATTACCAATCATTTTCACAGATTTGCGAACAAAATAATAACATTTTATGGTTTGGATGCATTCAAATATTTTTATGAATTTTTGAAAATACTTGTGTAAAGTACTTGTGCCTAAAGATCATGCCATTACAGAAAAAAGTGTGTCAGTTCTAGGGTTTAAACATCAAAATCATGTTTAGGTACAAATTCAGAAGTTTTAAATTTATAAAATTTGATAAATTATTTGACATTTTGTTGAAGTTGTTCACAAACATTTAAGCCTTCAATGGACCTTTAAATTATAATTCCTCAGATTACATTTCAAATTCACTTGTATTAACACTAATACTAACATAATATGTTCATAATCAGATTTACTGTTGTCTAACAACGATTAATTATCCCTATAAAACTATATACTACGACTTGTGTAGGAAAGAGTTAATAAAAAATAAAAAATTCATTAATTGTTATTACCATAAATTACTAATCTGATACTATTATGTTTCTGTTACATCATTACGATCAATGTCACTCCTAGCTTACAAATTCATCAAGCACAATCATATTGTAAGTGAAATGAATAAGTTACATAAATATATATTAAAAACAAGACCAGTTTTACATTAAACCTCCGTTGTCAACAAATTTATGAAAAAATGAAAACCAGTTATGTAAGAGGTTTTAAAATTATTGGGAATTTATGCGTTGTTCGTATTAATGATATAGTTTTTTCAGACTTTTGTATACACAAACTAATACACGTTTAAAGAGTAAGAATAAAATTCAGCTATCAATTGATAAACTTGGAACATAAGAATGTAGAAAGAGCTAACGTAGATGTTCAAAACTGACACTAGAAAATAAATATAAGAAAGCTCCAATGTTTTCAAAGTTCATTATTATTTTTTCCATAGATTACTAAATATTCTTGTGCTATGAATAAGTTTTAATAAACAAAATATTAACTAAAACATTCTGTATACTCTTCTTAAAGTTTTTAATGATAAATAAATCTATAAAATAGAATAAACTATATTAATAATGTAAGATATTTGCGAGAGACAATCTGAAGACGGGTGGAGCTTATTTATAGGAAGTAAGTGTAGTATATTATGTATCTGTTGATGAGCCCTGTGTCTATAGGAAGTTTTTATAATATAATTATTTCCAAAATATACTGAAGATGTAAGACGAAGCTAGATATCCTAATAGATTGTACTCAATATAATTATGTGGTACCAGTTTACAACATCAATTATGAAATTAGGTAAACATTTTTGCAAAATTCATTTACCTTTCTTTGAAAAGGAAAAATAAGATTTTTACATGGAATTCACTTTTGGATTGTAAAAACTGAAAATGAAAAGTACCAACTTTACATTAAAATAAATTATGTAAAGTCTAGAGACTTGCTGTCAGTGAAGTTATTAAAGAAAACGAGTTACTAGATATTATACAAGTGAGTATCGACTAGTATCACTTGTTTCGATCGGACTAACTGCACATGCGTAGCACAATTTTTAGCAATAATTATACTTTGCCGTGAATTACAGTAGACATTTTTTGATCGGAACGGATGTTTGTTTCATATGAAATATATATAATGTAATTTAAGTTTACCTAAGTTGTCTTTTTGTTGAATACAGTTTAGGTTAGGTAAGGATTAACTATTATTTACATAAAATACTGTTTATACATGATATTAAATTATCAAAATCATTATATTTTAATAGACACTATATTGACTTATATGATGTTCAATGTGCAAGCATCATATGATACGTGAACCTTGATAATAGTTGTTGCTTTTTAGGTAGTGTATCTACGAATGTTGTTGCAGCGATAGTTAAAAAAAACAATAGTAAAATCTCATTGATTAACACCATCTTCTAATTTGATGTTTGAATTACTGATGTTTAACAGTTAAAAATTTAATGCTTATGTTATATTTAGTTGAAAATTTTTTTTTCTTTTTTCAATAGGCTCTAAAAGTGACGGTTTTAGAACTGAATATGACCCTTAGGGGCTCACTAAAGTGAGTACGGGCTTAGCAATTCTGAGGATCTATAACTTTTTTTCATGTAGTCTTGGGTTTGATCCCTCTTATATTTCCTCTCGGGTCTCTCTTGACAAAAGAATATTCTTGTCAAGACTTAATTAGAGTCTTGTAGAAACTCACATAATTCTGCAACATCAGTTTGGGTTTTGAAAACACGACAGGCTTTAAAAAGAGAGAAGGAATACTGCTCAGCTGCATTTTTGGATGTCCAGTAGGCATTTGATAGAGTCTGACACAAAGATCTATGTAAGATCAAAAACCTTTTGCCCTATTCAATGTTCCTCGTATTAGATTCGTACCTGTCACAGCTTTTCAAGTAAAGCATGTGGATGTTAGGTCCACCTTTTATTACTGCTCAGCAGGTGTAACACAGGGATCGGTTCTAGGTCCTATGATGTAAATTATTCATGTGCGATATGTTACTGTTTCCAGACATCACAGTTGCAACATTTGAAGATCATCCTGCTTTTCTCTCGTATAGTGAAGATCCGGATTAAGCAAGAAACCAACTACAAGAACAGTTGGATATCACTAATGCTCGGTTGGCAGAGTGGCGAATTAAAGCTAATGTTTCCAATTCTCAACAAATTGTGGCCCAGCCAAGGAGCCCACCAAACCAAAACCATAATAATTATAAATTAGGATGTAAAGGAATTCTAAATAATAAAATATGAATTGGCACTTGCGATTTTGATGAGCAGTGCAATATCACGTAGAAGGGGGGAGAGACGAGGAGTGGAAGGCTTGAACCAGCGAGCCGAGCGGGAGTCTGTTCCGAGAGCCGCGAGAAGAAAGACCGCTACGAGGTCAGTCCATTTTCGGCCACGTGCTAGCTAAATTAAACGGTATGTTTTTCGGCCACTATTAAGGTTTATCTTGCCGTTATGTCTTTTTAATAAATTATAATAATTCTGTAATCTTTTAATTCGGCAGTAAATAAAATATAACATTTAATTTCACTTGCGTAGCGTGCGTTCATTAGCGTCCTAACCCGACTCCTTGGCCCATCCTGACAAGATTCGGCTAAAGTGTACACGGTCTCCAGCCAGCCGGAGCTTCCAGCTGGTCAAAAGAAGTGGAGACGGTCACAAAATTACCTTTGTTCTTCGGAAAGGCACCTGTGCCCCAGTTAAACTGGGTAATGATATTCTTCCATGATCCACATGTGTTAAGTATCTAGGAGTTCACTTTGATAGTCAGCTAAATTGGAAAGACCCCCATCAAGAATTTTAAAAGAGATGTAATTCAGAAACCTACTCTGGCTCATAAGCAAATGATCTGCCCTTACACTCAACAAACTACTGGTTTATTGCTCAATTTTTAAACCTACCTGAACTTTGGAAAACTGCATAAAGTCAAATACCCAATGCATCTAGAGGGTCCAAAATAACATTCAATCCTTGTGGTATATTTGCAACTCTGAGATTCACGAGTATCTGGAAATGAACTATCCAGGAAGAATGGTTTATTACAAAAGGTGTCATAAGAAGCGCCTATCGGGACATCCTAACCCTCTAGCCAACATGTTACTGACTGAAGAATGAAGCGAGTGGCTGTGCCAGAAGATTAACGCAGTCAGATACGTTATTTAAATAGGGATTTTAGGGCAGTGGCACTTTAGTTCTATTACAGATCTAATTATAGTTTATGAATGATTCTAGATTGAAATAAATATAAAAAAGTGTCTATTGACCAACAGTTCACTTCCAACCCAGACACTATTAGAGCATTCAAGGCTAGGAGTATTCATTTTATTTATTATCTTTTTTTTCCTTCCTTTTTTTTTAATAAGGAAATGATCGAATTATTTTTCATCTTTAAACAAGAAAAAAAATAAAACTGAATATCAAACCTCTTGAATTTCCAGTGATAGGTATATAACATGTACACATAAATTTTGTACTTTTCATTTTGAATATTTACAGTGGAAAAGTGAATTCTACTATAAAAAAAAATAATATCTAAATATCTAGGTATGTACTCAATGAATTTGGCATATTTTAAAATTTAGTATCATGATTGATTTTGTAAATTTTTAACAATTATATTAATAGTTAAGACAACTTTTTTTTTTTTTTAAAGTTGACATCCTCAGTAAAATTTGAACTTGAAAATTATAGTTAACACACAAATATGAACCCATAAAACTGATGAAAACGTGTCAAGTTACTTTAATTCAATCAAGCGAATTAAAACAAACTGTATGTCATATAATCTGCGATTATTTAAAAATTTCCCAATTAAACCCTGAATCCTACATGTAAACTAGACAAAATCAGAGACATTATTAATGAAATTTCCACAAAATTGTGAGAATTTATACTTTTTAAACAAAGCATTTTGAATATTTAAAGTTCCTTTAAAAATAGTGGAGTTCAACTAAAGCTCTACATAATTTATATTTTGCTTCACAAAAGTTATTAACTTAATAACTTTTTAATCTTACCTCTACAAACAACAAAATACAGGGTATGTTGAAATTATGTTAATACATAAATGGAATGAACATTTGAATTGTTTACTTTTTTCTATCGACATAATGTAGATAGGTTAACACTTTCAAGCCTACGTCTGAGTATAGATGGACTCCCTACTAAGTCCAAGCAACCAATGATACACAATCTTAGTTATTTAAATACAAACCATTTGGCATGGAATGTTTATCCTCCCTTATTATTATTTAGGAATTAGATAAAATAAAGTTTTTTGAAAGACATTCATATAATAGGACCTTAGATTGGCCATAAATTCTTCTTAACCCTTCAACACGGTTTGCCGTATACCGTACTCAAGCAAAAAGTGCTACTGACTACGATTTGCAGTACAAGGGCATTCCCTCCTACTATCCGTCTTGTGGTAGTATCTTTTGGCGTTTTTGTAAACTATTTCAACTCTGAACCTAATGGAGAATAAATATATTTTACAGGGGAACAGAATCACATTTCATACAAACAACTGCCTCTAGTAGTAGACGAAAATAAAACTTGTCTTTCGATCAGTTCTGCTGTGTTGTCAGAGCATGATTAGTCACGGCATGAGTTGTTTTGTTTGCATGCAAAGTGGTTTATTACTTGTGTTATTTTGCTTCGTAGTTTATGATTGTTAGTTTGTTTTGAAATATCTTTTGTTTATCAGTGGTTACAGTTTATATTAGTCAGAACTTGTGTTATTGTTAGAATGTTTGTTATAAATATTCTGTAACATGACAGCACTCAGTGAAATAGATAGATGGTTGAATCATGATGAGCATCTTTTATCAGTGGTAAGTGACAGTGAAGAAATTGATTTAGCTCAGTAAGAGGTAGGCCTAGAAGGTAATAAGTATGACGTTTCTGATAGTGGTGATGACGCCTTTAATGATAACATTTTGAGAAGGGTTGACGATATACCGACGTTGAAGGGTTAATTGTAAGTCGTATTTTATATAATTAAAATTTTTAATATGACCACGAACAACGTTAATTTTCATTTTCCCCCAGTTATTTCTCAATGGTAATTTTCTCTAAAGAAATTAAATTTAGAGAAAAGATGTATTATATTAAATTAAGGACTCTTGCTATATAAATTATGCTACTGTCAAATACTTTTCCCCATTTAGTATTGACAAAATGATGACATACCCTGTAAAAAATTACATTGTAGTTATTTATTATTGAAATGTCTCATGTTGATAAATATCATACAGTTTGTGACTAATCACAGTATTATCAACAATACAAATATGCCATGTATTCTATATACATATACACAAACAATATGACTAACTAGAAAACAATCGATATGTTTTAAATACTAATAATATACCTAAGAAAACCTAATTTACTCTTATACCATATATATATTACATATAGCTAAATAGCTAAAGCTATTATAAACATAATAAAACAAATAATTACATCTTTTAACATCATAAAATAGATAGGATTTTCTTGATTAACCTAATCATCAGAACAGATTTATATATATATTTTTTTGTTTGTATAATCATTAATGGCTAAACAAATCTAGGTAACATATCTACAATGGAGAAGGAATGGTATTCCTAGATTGGCCGTGATAACGATATATATAGATCTCAGAACTGAACCCAACTCGGATTGCTGGGTGTTGCCGCCGCACTATAACAGACAAATATATTTGAGATTGAAACCAGCCTTATGAATAAGTTTTTTGGTGGATTATAGAGGTATACAATTTATTTGCTTAATTTGAAACCTGGAATAATATCATTCACCATCCATCCATTCAATAGCTTTACTTTACTTTATACAACACCCGTCCGTGGCCATTCTGCCATTCGACGCCGAGCCTCCCAGTATAGACTGACTGTGTTCTGCGGTATTGACTGAAGTTGAGCACATTGATAGAGGTGTTCACTGTCCATTCTTCCTGCTAGGCACAGGGAACATGTGACTTCGTTTGCTAGGCTGATTCTGTGTAGATGGGCTTGGAGAGAGTCGTGCCCCGTCAGAGTGCGGAAAAGGGCCACAGATGCGTGTTGTTCAAAGTTTCTAGGTATTGTTCCGTCAGTTGCAAGACTCGCCCACATTTTTCCTTCGCTTTCGTTCTTTAACTTCCTTGTAATTTGGCGTGAAATGGTAATATCGATGTGGTTGCAGGCGGCTCGCAGAGATTGAGGCTAGGTGGGCTGCGGTTCCCCGGCTCCTTGCTTTGCCAGCTAGTCAGCTTTTTCATTTCCCCTGATTCCAATGTGGCTCGGGATCCATTAGAGCCATACAGTCCAGCCAGTGGATATCAATCTAGCGAGTGCAGTGCGGCATTTCATGGTTCTATGACAGTCTGTAGGTGTGTTCTTGCTGAGCGCTTGGAGAGCAGCCTGGGAGTCAACAAAGAATACAACTCGTCTCAGCGGCGTGTTTGAGCTCTACAGGCAAGAAACTGCGTGAACCGCAAAGATTTCCCCGTCGAAGTTGCTAGTATACTTCCCGACAGCCAGTCCTGTGAAGCAGCCATTATCTGCACCCTCGGATCTTTCTGCTGGAAGGCTTTCTGCTGGAAGGCGGTCCTTGGTCCGGGGGCGCAGATGGTGGCAGCAAGAGCGGACTCATGCGCCTCCCCGCGGTACAGGATGGGCAACGTTTTCGGTGTGGCCTGATGCTCTGCCGGATGGCGGCACCGAAAGCGGCTAAAGCATGGGACGTCTTACCCCTTCCCTTCCCCCTCCTGTTTCTTCTTTCACCACCCCAACCAAAATGAGGTCGTCAACCATTCTTTGACCTCTCTATAATCTATCCTATCTCTCTTCTGTCTTCTGTCCCAAGAAGCTTGAGGCTCCTGTGGACGTTCACTTATTCTAATTCCCACTATTTCCACAATCTGTGGACCCAATCCAAGGTGGAACAGCATATGCCGAATGATGCGTGTCTAAGGGGGAGCTTAGACTCTAGTATGCGGACTCCGGATACCTGGCGACCTCCGGTTTCAATTTAGCCTTACCTCACATGCGGGCTCTGTGTGGCGGACCTTTTAAAACCCTGCACTAATCGTGGGAACCAATATGGACCAAAACAAAAATAAAAAAAACAAACCAAAAACCTCGGCGGAGTACCAGCCACAAGCTGGAAGCTCGGCCGCTAAACCAGAACCAGAAGCAGCCTCAGAGCATGCTCTCATGGTTCAACCACTAAACAAAGAAACACCCCATGAAGACGGACTAGAGGCGGCCACTAAGCAGGCTTCGAAATCTGGGGACATGGAGGTGTTAAAGGAGGAGGTTGAATCGGGCTTTAAGCTGGATGAAGACCTCCTCCGGGAAAATCCTGACACCCCCGGCTTTGCAGCCGAGCTGACGGACGCTACCAAGCAGTTGGTCACGCTCAAAATGGCTCAAAATAAGCCGAGGATGTCCAAATCGGAGAGAAGACGAGCTCTGAAGGCCAAGTTTGGAAAGGACTTTGACCCGAAGAAGTTCGATAAACGGAGGAACAGAGGTGCTGCTTTGACAGCCACCGATCCTCCAGCTAACAAAGAGGGGGGCCTGAAGCGCGGCAGAGCCGAAGCCCGGACTCCCCCATCTACTGAAACCCAGAGGAAGAGACCTAAACAGTCTGGTGAGCACGGTGCATCGACATCGGCGCAACCCAGAATCTCGTTTGGAGAAGCTCTAGCCTCTACAAAAATGGTAGTTGTGCCCAAGAGTTTCCCCGAAGACAAGCTCTCCGAGGAACAGGGCAGAACTATCCAAAAGGCCATTATGACTAAATTTGAATGCCTGGAAGACGGATCATATCCTGTCTTTTCAGGCTCCTATATTGAGAAAGGAGCACTAATAATCTCGTGCTCCAATCTCAGTAGCAAATCCTGGCTGATGAAAATCATCTCCAGCATTAGACCCCTCGGTGAGGATGTCGAGCTTATCGTTGGTGATAAGAAGGATATTCTTCGGGCCACTAAGGTGTTCTTCAGAGCACCTGCTGAGCTGGAAGAGTCTCCGGAAAGGATCCTTGATTTGCTGGACAAACAAAACCTGAGCCTTAGGGTCGGAGAGTGGAGAACTCTGGCAACAAAAGAGGACCCGAAGGGTCGTACCTTTGTTCTCCTAGTAGACGATCTTTCCCTTGCAGCCATCAAAGCAGCAGGGTGTAAAGCGCACGTGGGACTCTGGCAAGTCTCTCTTGTCGTACTGTCAGGAAGAGACAATGCTGAGGGTCCTGCAAGCAAACCTCCATCACAGTAAGGCGGCCTCGGCCTCCTTCTGTCAAACATTCATTAGGTCCAACATCGACCTAGCACTGGTCCAGGAGCCCTGGCTCCACCGAGGCCGGATTGCTGGGCTAGGAGATGCAAAAGGTAAGCTAATATACTGTAACAATATTAATAACAACCGAACTTGCATAATAGTAAGATCAGGTTTGCAATGCTTGCCCCTAATGGATTTCTGTTCCAGAGATATCACAACTGTGTTAATACACTGGCGCAACGGGAAGGAAAATGATGGTCCAATCTTTAGCTCCGTCTACCTACCCTTTGACGCCAGAACTCCTCCTCCATCAAGAGAATTAGAACTTCTGGTGGAGTCAATTACTGTCAGGCGGCAGCAGCTTCTGGTGGGATGCGACGCTAACTCTCATCATCGCCTGGGCTGGGGCAGCTCTGACACAAACACAAGGGGTGAGTCATTATTTGATTTTCTCCTATCTAATAACTTACAAATTGCTAATGTAGGTAACACACCGACCTTTTCCAATAAAATCAGGAACGAGGTCATAGACATTACTTTTTGCACAGAAAACATTGTAAATCTGATAGGGAACTGGCATGTTTCAACAGAAGCCTCCCTCTCAGATCACAAATACATCATGTTCCATTTAGAAACATCTACCATCAAATCCCACTTTCGGAACCCGAGAGCGACGGACTGGGGGTCCTACTCGGACCAACTTTCGACGGTACTTGGGTCCATGCAAGGCGATATTGCAACATTTCCAGATGTAGACAGGGTGGCGACCTCGCTTAGCGACGCCATCATGGACTGCTATCAGGATAATTGTCCTACGCGTACGAGATCAGGCAGACCTAACACTCGATGGTGGTCACAGGATCTCGGCCGTAAGAGAAAACAATTAAGAAGTCTTTTTAATGCATCCAAGCGAAGCGGTGATTGGAGGGAGTACCATTCAGCTCTCACATCATACAGCAAAGCTATAAAAAAAGCCAAACTTGATTCCTGGAGGGCATTCACTCACAAAGTGAACAGTCTAAAGGAGGCAGCCAGACTGCAACAAGTTATGGCTTCTAAACCAAACAATCCTGTAGGCACCTTACGGAAACCAACAGGAGAGTATACTAAAACAGCGGAAGAAACGCTCAAGTTACTACTTGAAACTCACTTCCCTGGCAACATAAGTAGTGACAATACAGACGGCGGTCTAAGTCTAGCTGGGGACGATTCTTGGCCAAGAGCATCCCGGGCAGACTGGAAGATAGCCAGGAAAATTGTCACTATGTCTAAAGTAAAATGGGCAATAAACAAATTTAGCCCGTTTAAATCACCAGGCGGAGACGGTATCTATCCTGCACTATTGCAGAAAGGACCTGACGCCTTGATCCAACTGATCTGCAAGCTTTCCAGAGCCAGCGTAGCATACGGCTACATTCCGCAGGCATGGAGGGTCAGCAGAGTTACGTTTATTCCCAAGCGTGGCAAAGCAAGTTATTGTGATGCCAAAGCTTACCGACCAATCAGCCTATCCTCGTTTCTATTGAAAACACTAGAGAAGTTGGTTGAGAGATACATTAGGGAGGGGGTGCTCTCCGGGACACCTCTTCACCGAAATCAACATGCCTACCAACCTGGTAAATCCTGTGAATCTGCTCTACATAATCTTGTGGGCAGGATCGAGGACGCACTGGAAAGGAAGGAAATAGCCCTGTGCGCCTTCTTGGATATAGAAGGCGCATTTGATAACACATCCTTTAGATCAATAGTGCGTAGACTGCAAGAGCGAGAGGTGAACCCGGCTGTAACAAGATGGGTTCATTCAATGCTAAGAAGCAGACGCATCCAAAGCTCCCTGCTCGGTTATTCGCTGGAGGTCGCGACCACAAGAGGTTGTCCACAGGGAGGTGTTCTTTCACCTCTACTGTGGAGCATGGTGGTAGACGATCTCCTTACGGAAATCAGCCGGTCAGGAACATATATCCAAGGCTATGCGGATGACATAGCAATCTTGGTTATTGGAAAAAGCGACTACACTGTCTCGGATATTATGAATAATAATCTGAGGCGAGTGAAGTCGTGGTGCGCAAGGGAAGGACTTAACGTCAACCCCAGCAAAACTACTATAGTTCCCTTCACTAAGAAGAGGAACTTGACAGCCCTGGATAGGATATCCATGGATAACACACAGATAAACATGTCCATGTCGGCAAAGTATCTTGGAGTAATCCTTGATCAAAAGCTAACATGGAACATTCATCTGGACAACTTAATCCATAAAGCGAAATGGGCACTAATGACAGCCAGACGCTTTATTGGTACTACCTGGGGACTCAAGCCTCACATAGCCCTTTGGCTATATGAGGCAGTGATCAGACCCCAGATTACATACGGGGCGGTGGTATGGTGGAAGAAATCATGCCAAACCACTGCAGGAAACAAACTAGCAAGCCTGCAAAGACTTGCGTGTTTGTGCATAACCGGAGCCTTTAGAAGTAGCCCTACAGCTGCAATGGAGGTTCTCCTCGGACTCCTGCCCCTTGACATTTACATAATGTCGGAGGCAAGGAAATCCGCTTACAGACTTACGTGTGTCAACGAATGGCGGAGGGGCCTGCCTGGAGCAGGACATACTGACATAGTTGACATCGCACTCAAAAACTCGGTGTTAGACATGGTGCCAGACGCAATGCACACCGAATATATCTTCAACAGACCCTTCACGGTAACCCTTGGTAACCGAGAAGACTGGGAAGGAAACATTAAACCGGGATCCTCCAGAGGAACTCTTGTTTGGTACACCGATGGGTCTCTTATGGAGGGTAACTCAGGTTATGGTATTTACAGCTCATCACCAAAGACAAACATTAGTGTAAGTCTTGGGAAGTACTGCACAATTTTTCAAGCAGAGTTACTAGCTATCTCTGCATGCGCCCATCTGGGATTGTCTAAAGGCTTTCGAGACAGACAAATCCTTATTCTCTCAGACAGTCAAGCAGCATTAAAAGCGCTAGACTCAGTACAAGTCACCTCGAAACTGGTGAAGGACTGCCTCTTTACACTTAATAAGCTCTCCACAAGGAACATGGTGGAATTGAGATGGGTGCCAGGTCATCGTGGCATCCAAGGTAACGAGATGGCAGATATCCTCGCAAAGAAAGGAGCAGCTACACCCTTTATGGGGCCAGAACCTATGTGCTGTATCAGCCGCAGTATGGCTAAAAGCGCAGTTAACAACTGGGCCAAGGAAAAGCAACGCCAAAGATGGCGCAGGACTCCCGGGCTCACACAAAGCAAACAGCTGATTAAAGAACCCAGTACTCATCTTACGAAGTCATTAATCAAGCTAGACAGATTACAGCTCAAAAGAGCTGTAGGACTCATTACTGGACATGGCCAGTTCAGGAAACATCTTGCAACAGTGGGAGTCTTCGAAGGAGACCAAAGCTGTCGGCTCTGCGGACAAGCCGCGGAGTCTGCAAGACATGTCATATTCGATTGCGGGATGCTGGAACGCAGAAGGAGGGAACTCTTTGGTATCCAGCAACCGGGAGATGAAGAAGATACGTACCTGGTGGAAAAAATCCTGAACCTCGTTCGAGGCACAGGGTTCTAATCTTCCAGGAACGGTATACAGGGGGTACAATAAGCCAATGGTTGACGTACAGGGAATCCCTCTCGAGTTAGGATTCCACCCCATCTCAAATCATAATCATAATCCCGACAGCCATGTACTTTTCAAAAAGACTTGAGCAGACTCCTGCTCCTGTAGAGCTCGTTTCTGGCATATATGATCCATCTGTATAGATGTAAATCCACTCGTGCGAGGGATAATTGAGATGTATTGTTTTCAGGACACACTTTTGTAGTTCCAGTGGGTTTGTCATTGCTTTGGTTGAGGTCAGACTGTTGAAGCGTTCGGCGATGGTCGTGTATTGAGATAGCGGAGCGGGTTCGCCAAGCTGCTGGTTATACTTTTCGACTAGCGATTGAGTGTGTATCAGAGGTGTATTTTGCGTTGTTAGGCGGAGACTTGCTTGGGCATATGTTTTCCAATATTTTGAGTCCACCCGTTTAGCTCTCTCCCAATATTTAAGATTAAGTTTGTCACGTCTTGATTCAAGTGGTTCGATCCCCGTCTGCAGTTGCATTGCGGTTATCGGTGTTGACTTAGTGAATAAGTTTTTTGGTGGATTATAGAGGTATAAAAATTATATGCATAATTTGAAACCTGGAATAATATCATTCACCATCCATCCATTCAATAGCATTACATATTTGAATATAAGAAATTAATAATAATAAATTAGTAAATGATGGAATAACATTGCACAAACTTTCTAACTCATATATTATATCCTATAAAAATAAACCAAAATAACCATCATGAAAAATGTAATTCAATAGTTGTCTCAGAATTAAAATGAACTATAGGCAGTCATAGAAAAAAATATTTGTATATTTAAATAATAACCTAAAGTTACATAAAAACATCCTCAAAGTATATTGTATTTTATTAAAATCAAGCTTTCATTAATAGCAGTAAAAGTTCATTTTTGTTTTTTCCCAATTTTTTCTTTTTTTACCAATAACTCACAAACCAGCATTTTGGAGAGATGGCGATCAATATGTTTTGTTTGGGTCCTTAAATGGCTACGCTTGAGCAAAATTTGATCAAAATTCTTGGAGTCGATTTTGATAACATCATAATTTTGTGTTTTTTCCCCTCATGGCAGCTATGCATAAATTTCAAATTAACAGGATAATGTCCCTAGATATGACCAAATACCAAATTTGATTAAAATAAGTCCATACATTTGGGCTCTATAGCACTGAACATACGACAGAGACATCTTTTCAAAAACCACTTTATGAGCTAAAAATCGATACTTCAGTAAAAAACTAGACGTCAATTTTTGACCAATTATTTGAAAAAGTAAAAAGACATTGATCATAGTGCACATCAATACTATTGCAATGAGGACAACAACCTGATTCCTACTTAATTAAATGGGATCGATCTTACAAACACAAGATTTATCAAGACAGGATCACAGTTTCTTTATCTAGAGTGTTTCTGCAGACTCTTTTTAATACCTAAAAAGGGTTAATTTAATTTGAATAATAAAAGTAACAGGGAATCGTTTAGAATTAATTTGGGAGGGGGTAAATGAGTCGAAAACATGACTTACATTATAATTTAAAATAAAGAAAATTAAATTAACATAGATTTCCAAACTCAAATAAATAATAATGTATAAAATATTAGTTGTAATTAATAATGATAAATTAGGTAGTGTGTGTTATTAAAAATATAGACAAAAGACTTGTGGTCAAGGGAATATTTTTGAATAGTGTATGTAACGTATGCGAAAGATTTTATCACTGACGTTGCGGGAATTGAATGGAATCCTTGGAGCAACGACTGTGAACCCCTGGACCAACAGGATATTAGATTTTAACCATGCGTTCTTCAGTCTTAGTTTGGGACCTGATGAGGTCAGACCTGTAAAAGTTGGTATAGAGGTGTTTTAATAAAAATGTAATGTGTTTAATTTTGAGTATTAGTTGGGTAGTTGCAGGAATAAGGTGTGTTAAGAGAGTCAGAGTCCAGAGTTTGGGCAGGACAGTAGTAGTTTGAGTCTTAATTTGATTTTGAGGAGTTTGAGACGTATTGATTGTGCCGAACTATTAAAAAATGTAGAGTGATCTGTACATTATAGATGAGCGTGTTAAATGATGTTGGTTTTATTAAACTGGACAAAGTGTTTAATACGAGCGGCGTGTTTCGCGCAAAGACAATAGATAATTAGCGCATATAGTATTAAAAATGTGTCGGAAGATGAACAATCGTAAAAGATTTAATGAACTATCAAACTAATAAACATTTTAAAACACGGTCAGATAGACGAGTGCAATTAAAAACTCGAATTGTGCGGTGGATGCAATGTGGACAGACAGCCATCACATGTGCTTTCTTGGAGGAAAATCCTCAACAAAAAGACGGTAAATCAGCGTTATTAAACGCTGAAAACAAAATATCATGTATATATATATATATATATATATGTAAAAGTTTTTATGTGTAATGTTTTGTTCTTAAAAAAATTAATACTTTAATAAGTCATTTATGTTTTTGAGAAATAAGAATTTTGATAAAGTAAATTTAATAATAAAGAAACAGATAACTTTAATCTGTTTGATTTAAGAAACTATTTAACAGTTGCAACTTTAAGATTAATTCAAGATTTAAAAATAGACCTTCTTCAAAGGCATTAATATTTCAATTCAGCAAGGATGTTAACTATAATCGATTTATTTGATTTCTTTGTAATGATAAATGTTTATGTATTAATATTCTGTCAATAAATTCATGTCAAATTTTCAGCAAAATAAGGATTATTCATTTAACCAGGAAAATCACTGTAAGTACCCTTTCAAAAGAACTTACACCCTGAGATTTAAATAAGTAAATTCATGTTTTTCTAAATTGGTAAGCAAAAGCTTCCTGGCGCTCATAAATGTCGGACAAACTTTAAATTCAGTAAAATAATAACTTAACTTTAACTTCTTTTCTTTTATAAAAAATAAATCTTTTAAAAAATAATAAAACTCTAGATTTTATCAATTATTACATCTTTTATTAAAATATGTATTTATTTTTATAGGTAACACAAATTATGAATTCATTAATGTCAATGATTACTATATTATTATTAAAAGTAAATAAACCAGCCAGCTTTCCTTATCAACAATTTGTTTTCAAGAATAATTCACCTAATACAGTAGTTCACACTTAAATCAAAAGAAAATTGATAAAATAAATCAAATAATTTTTTATTATTATTTTTTTTTAACATACCACATTTTTAAAACGGATTAAAAAGTATAAAATAATTTTTCATGACCCTTTACAATTTTGAGGGAGGATTGTTAGTGGCTATTGATATATTTGGAATACTTGGAGAGAAAAACATGAGGCGCAGGCAATCTATGATAGTTAAGGAGGAGTAAATATATTAAATTACAGTGAATCTCATTTCCGATTCACTGAAATTAGCTGTGAATTCATCCGGATTGTCTACTTGTATTATTTACTAGCTGCGCCCCACGTTTTTCTCTCCAAGTATTCCAAATATATCCATAGCCACTATCAATCCTCCTTCAAAATTGTAAAGGGTCATGAAAAATTATTTTATACTTTTTAATCCGTTTTAAAAATGTGGTATGTTAAAAAAAAATTTTTTTATTTGATATATTATTTTCTGTTTTTTAGCTTTATGTCCGGGTGAAAGATTTCAATCGGTTTTGTATATATTGATGAGACTCTGACAGGGACATATATAGAAAATTCCCAATGCATTTCACATCTTGTTTATGCATCTCGGGAGTTTCGCACGTTTGTTTTTCTTCAGAATGACGGCGTGCATCACTAGTACCGGGTGGTATGCACTTCATTAAGATAAATTTATAACAAATGTTGAATAAAAACCAAATAGATTTGGACAACACTATTTTCCCCATACTACTGATAATATTTACGAGAGATCACATAATTAAAAAACTTATTTCACATCTGATACTCTGCGTATTGGACCATCAATAACTTTAGCTGATAAACCGCTAGGTCTGGTTATTGACAGAAAATTAAACAGGTATAACTATATTAACAGTAAAAAGCTTACGTTCAGGAATTTTTACATTAAGAAATCGAAAATATTTTTGAAGTTTTAGGACTTAAAAAAACCCTACTATGGGCTCATTTACTCACATAAGGTTAGCTCCTCAGTCAAAATGTCCAAAGGCTACGAAATAGGGAAATAGAGTGGGATTGTTGGATCGGTGATGTGCGCACACCGAAATACAGTCTTCAGTATATGTATTGTGTTTGGTGTAAATGTGTATTTGTTTTTTAAAGTTTTATTGTTTAATGTTCTGACGGTTTCATTTATGGAAGAAAGAAGAAAATTCTGATGGAATAATTTCCGAAACGCGTCAATAAAAGTAAGTAGCATATAGTCGGAAAAAATTATATTAATATATAAATAGGAAAAATGTGCGAGGCTTTATAAAAGGTTTAAATAATAAAATTTTGCAAAGGTCCTTTTTAGTAGTTGGAGATTTCTATGTATGTATCAAAGAGTTTGTTACTTAAAATTTAAGTCCAAAAGATTTTTTAAATAAAAATATAATTAATAATATATCTTATTAAAAAATAAAAAATCTTCCTTTTATTCCCTCTGCTAACTGAGAATGTAAACAGTGTTTACGAAATATTTCAGAACTTTAGTGGTTTATTGCGTTTTCTATTTATGTACTACTAGGTAATACCAAGGACTACTTTCCTAGATAAACCTGTATCTCTTATCCATACAAAATCTAAATAAATAAGTAAATGTTTTCAAATTTATTTTTTATTTTGATATGACTGTCTCTCATAAAACAGTTACAGCACAGTACTAAGAGATACGATAGACAACAGAGAAGAACATGGGAGGAAAGTTAATGGACAACTTCTGATAGGAAGAAAATGATGTTGAAGTACAAGATTGGGAATGTAGTTCTGAGTAGATTAGAGAATAAAACTTCCTCAGGGTAGGACTGTACTGAAGATATGTGAAGTCGTAGAGCCATCTCTGAGGTCATGTTTTTTTTAACATCATCTGTTTATGTTTTTTTTTTTTAATAACTTATAAATGTTTAGATATAAATATAAACAGACATCTAGTTACCTTGTGTTTCCTGCACTTGTAAATTCACCCCAAGATTCAGGTTTTGCCGAAGCAGGTTGATGAGAAGGGGAGGAGTTCACAGAAGGTGCTGGAGGTGGAGCTATTTTTACACCTCCTGGTGGAGGAGGTAAGATTCCACCGGAAGCTGGTCTAACTTTAGGTTTCCCAATCGCATCACTCCCATCTTTTTTCTAAAAAAACAAAACACATTATTTCTATGGTTCATTTCACAATGAATTACTCTTAAAATAATTTTGTCTCAGGTCGTAAAAAAACAGGGTATAAACCAATGGTAATGGAATAAATGGTAACTAAATCACAGCAAAGTGTTCCGCCATTGGTGGATGTTATCTAAGTATATGAACTATGACTCCATTTATCATTATCATACTATTAATTGTACATTAACTTTTTTTACAGATCCATACTCCAAGATACTATTTCTATTCTACCTTGGTTCATTCAAAAGGATATTACCATTATTAAAGTCTTTAATGTCTCTGGCACAAAAAATTACTAATCGAACCTTGCTGGTATTAATGACAAGTCCTAAATTAGAAAAATATTTTAACAATGAAACCAACATCTAGATTAGTACATCTTTCTAAACAATTTATAATCACCTGTATTATAAAGAGTTGTACCATCAGCATACATTATCAGTTCTCTATTTTTTTTTCTTCTTCCCTCTGTTATACAACCATATATCAGTTTTGGCAGTCTGTCCTAATTATTTCATTTAAATAATAATCTTTAGTGTACGGGTTTATGCATGAGGAATCATCATTCAACAGAACTCTTATCATATTCTACTCCCTCATGCCTTATCTCTTCTATTCCCTTTGTCTTATCACTAAAAGTAGAACTACTGCACTTCCTCGTTATGATCATTCGTTATGATTAAATGAGTTCAATGCAGCGGAAATAAATGATTTATAAGAACTGTTTTTCCCATCTCTTTACCTCTATCTTTAACAAAATATTCTAACTAAAGGATTGTGACAGGGTCAAACCATATCATATCAACCAATTTAATTTGAAAAGGTTGCTGACAAAATTTACTTATTTCATTTTTTATCTATGTTTGTAATATACTCGGAGAGTTGAAAACGGGTATTCATTAATTTTTTATATGTTTAGTTTTTTTTGAGCGGCCAGTTTGTATGGTGTGTCAGCCTATTTTGCATTTTACAGAGGTTTGGGTTAAACCCTGTATCGGGTAAATCCAACAAATCAACCAATGATGGATGCTGACAAAACTTCTTTTTTTTTACCTGTTTGTACTATATTCATAGATTTGAAAACAGATATTTATTACTTTTTTATATTTTTAGTTTTTTTCGCTTGGCCAGTTTTTATGATGTGTCAGCCTATTTTGCATTTCACAGAGGTTTGTTTTAAACTCTGTAGCTTATTGTTATTTAAAGATATTTAGTTCAAACAAAAACAATGTTAAAGAGTAATAAATGTACAATATTTTCTGCCCAGTATACATAGGCCTACATAATTGTAAATAAACATACACACAAATATAAATGTTAACATTTTCAAAATAAAAAAAACTTCTCTTTTAAAATTAAAAATTTTAAAGATAAAACTAGGATTGTGTTGCACCTGATAAAATATGGTACTAACTAGTCAATACCTGATAAAATTATCTGATACTAAGAAAAAGAAAGTTAATGGGCCTTATCATACAATGTAATAAAAGCAGATAGTCCAAATGTAATGCATAAAAATTGGTCTTTCGGGTTCCTACCTGTGCTTATTTGAATAAACCTCCACTCACTACGCTAGTGTTGATAATTCAGTCCTGCCGGGTTCACATAACATTACGAATATCACATTTTCTTGACAGGTCAGGATTCAAAATTATATTTTTGACAATAACTTTGCTATTTACATCACAGAGAGTTGGTACTATTACATGCGGAATTGAAATCTGCAAACTGTTATCCAATTTAGAGTGTTATAGTTGAATATCACACAAGATGTGTATAATAAACGGTTTTTAATTAATTTGACAATTTTAATTGAATTTTTCTGAATTTCAAAAGTGTTACATGAATGAGTGTCAACTTTATGAGCACATTATAGCCCCCTCTATCAAATTTCATATTCCTATCTTAAGTTTCACAATTGTACAGATGACAACAACAATGATGAAAGACGGGAGACATGTCAAAAATCATTTTTTTCCATTTCCTGAGGTCATTAAATGTGAAAATCAGTAAAAAACGGAGGGTGAAATTTGTGATAGTTCAAATGACACCAATAACTAAAGTTACAAAATGTATGCAAGTCAAAAATAACCTTTCTCGCTTTTGCTATTAATAAAACAACCTTAGAAAGCAAAATAAATATTTACTGTTATTTTCATGTTGATTTTAATAGTTTCGCCTTCCTTAAAACGGAGATCTAATTCTTGCTTTGGTTCTTCCTTTTCTTTTTCAATTTCCTCGGATTTTTTCAACCATTTGAAATGGTCTTGAAGAGCAACGTTAAGATCAAAACTGTCTGATCTATCAGAAAATCCAACACCAATAAAAGCTGTTCTCCCTGAGAAAAAAATAACAACAACAAAAATTAAATACAAAAAAATAACAAATTATTTGTTAACTGATGAATTTCATTTGATATAAAATTTAAAGAAGATTATGAGTATAATTTCGTTAATTTTTAAATCCACTTTTGTTTAATTTAACTTACTATGGATAAACCCAATTACGAGGGCTGTTCAGAAAGTAACCTCTGTTTGACTAAAAATAAAATGGAAACACAGATACAGAAACTTTTTTACAAACATCTTAAAACTAGAGTTTTCACCATTTTTATACATAATCACCATTTAAATTTAGCCGTTTATCATGGACCAGTTTGTAAAACCCTTCTACATAAGATACTGCCAGCATCTGGAATTTTAGCCACTCTGTTACATCAACTTGAAGTTCTTTGTCGTCAATATGGCGGATGATCAAAAGCATCACGTGTTAATTAATGCAAAAGATCTTTTATTTGCCAAGCAGTATGAGGAAGAGCATAGTTTTTGTGGAAAAACCGGAAACTAGAAATTAGCAAATCATAGCATTTGTTCTTTTTGGCACTAACTGAGCACAAACTCGTGGTAGCCTAACAAACGCGACAACAAATAGCACATACAGACAGAAATCAATATGTTGTTTTACAATCTCTGAATTAAAAAAATTAAAAACTATTAAACAAATTTAGTTTCAAAGTAACTAATCACAATAAATAGTGAAAATTTGTACATTAACAAAATAATTATTACATAGGCTATACAAACAATATGGGACATTTTCTTTTTTGTGATATAACACAAGATATACTCAACAACGTACAAAACATGGAAATGACATACTAATTACAGCCAACAAACATAACACGGAACAATTGTAAAGATGCCAAAACAATGTATTAAGAATTCATTGTAGCCTAATGGATTGTTATATTTATATATGAATGGTTATAAATACCTTGTTTGTCAAACAATCCTTATTTTGTGTGCGACATGTTTCGCCGTTACACAGACGGCATTATCAAGCTACACTTTACAAGCACAAGACACTAAATATTAACAACATTTATCAACACTAAAAAAGAAGAAGTTATTCTTGTACATTTGTACACGTTATATGAATTAAAACTGTCTTTAAGTAGCCACATGTTACACCAGCTGGTTCTACTATTTGACTGGATGAAATCTAAGGTTCTTATCTAGATTTGTGTAGATAGGTCTACCCTTCTCTGTTATGTTGTCTGAGCTTGAGATATACGATTTATTAGATCATATATACAGTTAGAATTAAATTTTAGTTTATCATTTAATATATTATTTGGGTTGTTTTTAGTGTGTTTGTAGCATTCATAAAATAAATCTACATTTTGTTATCGACAGTCCACTCGCCGTGCCTCTTATCTTCCGTCTCTATCTAAGTACAGAGTACAACGGCTGGTTAGCGAGCCGATCTAAAACCTTTATCTAGTCTACCTGTAGTCACACAATGTCTGACATCCATATTCAGCTACGTTAGAGAAAAAAATTCTTCTTGGACTTCAAAATTTCAACCCTAGTTTTTTGGCAATGTTAATCTACAAGTTTTGTGCGTTTTAGTCTATAATGTTAATTAAATTTATTTTCACGGCACAAGCTCACGTGAACTGCGACAGGATTTTCCAGGTACAGATTTTATCATGTTTTAAATTTTTGTTAATGCTTTAAAATAATTTATTAATTATCATGTATTTTTAAAATATGTATTTCATGTTTTATTTAATATTCAATGTTCTTTTGAAACTCAATGATTATAAAAATTTACTTTTCTCAAAACATACTTTACAAAATCTTGTAAAGGCACATTTTGAGTTTGGAACAATTATGTGAAATAAGTGCAAACTAATGTTGAACTTTGAATGATCGAAATATCTCATTGTACATGTCAAATATAAAACAATTGAAGAAATCTGTTCTAAATCAGAAAATTTCGTTTTGCAGACTTTTGCAAATCTTTGCAAGTCTTATACAAGCTTTGTTTCAAACAAAATTAAATATATATAAATAGATTTATAATCATCTAAGAAGCTTTTAAGTACAATCTTAACGAATTTCTGTTATACAATCAATTTTCTTTGATTTTGACAAATAACCAGATATTTTCTTTAATAATGAACATTAATGCTAAAACATGTCCGATTTTGTACAGACACTAAAAAACATGTTTTTTGCTATAGCTAATATGCTGGTAGAAGAAACACAGCGAAAGATCTAGACATGTTTCGTCCTGTTAACAAAACACGTTTTATCCAACTTAGCTTCAGTTTCATGTGCACAAAAGTGATGTAAAAAAAAAAAAAAAAAGAAAAAAACTAACTTTATTGAACTTTAATTAAACTCATATTGTATATGTGCCTAAAATTTATTTCAGCGAATATGTTTTCTTAAAACATTCTTTTAGATGTAGACTTGTGTAATTAATTATAAAATATATAAAAATTATTGGGTGGAGCCTGCATGCAAACTTTCGGTCCTAACAACCTCCAAGAGGTTATTTTCTAAATTAAAATATTGACGTCAATTAATAAAACTTAATATTCAAAATTTTCTTTTTAAATAAACTTCTTTTTTTTATAATAAATTCTTTATCTAAAATATATATATATTTATTGGCCAATATAGCATTTAAGTAATTTATAAAATAAGTAATATTATGTAACTGTTTTAGAAAGCTATCATTTCATAAAGTTAAAAGGGGGGGGGGAAATAAAAAATCAGTATCTTTTCATCTTTTTTTTTTTATTTTATAATTTTTACATTTAAGGGCATATAATCTTTTTTTTTTGGATTAATTATAATCCAGCTAATTGTTAAGCTGTGCTCATTGTCTTTTGTTAAATTTTGTAACTATAAAATATATAAACTAAAAAAAAAGGGGGGATAAATTTTCAGACTCTATTGATTAATTTTTTTTTTAATTATAATATTTCACTTTAAGGGCGTATAATCTTTTTTTAAATATAATATTGTTAATCATAAGGTGTTTATGATAATTTTGTCTCAGGATGTCTTTCTCAGTTGTAAATGATAAAATCTGAAACGTCGAAATTTCTTTTTTTGTTCAATAAACTTGAGCCTTGTTAATTACTAAATTTGTCCTTGTCTTTTTTTTATTTCTATTTTCAAACATTGTTACCGTTTGGTTCCGCCTTTCTTAAATTTAAGTCCCCTGGTAACATGTTTCTGGTAGCAGAGCGTGGTTGATTTTCTATTCTAGCGTGGTTAATTTTTTAAATTCTAGTTTGTTTTTTTTTCTAAATTACAGAGCTTGGTTAATTTTTTAAATTCTGGAACCTTAGTTAATTTTCAAAATTTTGCATTGGAACCATCTAAATTTAAATTCAAAATTATCTTTGTTAAACAAGGCTCATTTTTATGTTTTGCAGCTTTTTCAAATACTGCACAACTGTTGCTGATGAAATTTTTTTTTTTTATATATTTAGTTTAAATATTTAGATGTCTATAAATCTATAGTCTCTTTTTTATTATTTATTTATTTTTATAAACACTTACACAAAAACTTCTAAACCAATTTTGATAAAATTTTTTTTTTATTATTATTTTGTCTGCTTAAATATTTTTATATATATATATATATTTATTTACAAACACTGCACACTAGTCATTCACTGAATTTGATCCAGACAGCGGGCTCATTCGGGAATCCAAAAAAAAATTTAAATAAATAATAAAATCCAAAAATAGTTAAAAACAAAAAAAAAAACAAAAAAAAAAATTCAAAATCTCCTTCAAAAATTTTCTCGAGTTTTCTTTCGCTTGTCTGTATTAATTCATACTTACACACACACATATACACAACAACTACACTACATATAATTCTTGAGTCTTTCTCTGGCTCTTTCATTTTTTGCATCATCTTAAAAGAAATTTTTTATAAATTACTTGGTTTATTTTTTTTTTAATAATTATCAGCAGCAGTTAAGATGGCAGTGGACTTGCTGCGATTAGAAGACTCGTTAAAGAACACTGAGCTTGCTTTTGAATTTTTTTGGTCATCTTGAAGGAAAATTATTTTTATTTATTTTTTTTTTTATTTTATCATGTTGAGTAATAGGCAAGATGGCGGTGGACTGGTTGATGCAGATGGTGGCATTTTGTTTAATAGTAAATTGAAATGTTGAACTCTTTAATAATATATCATTGTGTGCTAAAAATTTTTTTTTTCTCTTCCAAATTATAGGGGCCCAGTTTTTGTATGTAGGACAACATGGTTGGCCTGTTTGTCTATTCTTTAAATTATTCGGTTGTTCGTCTTTTATTATTAGCAGGTCAACATGTTGGTTCCTTATTTAGTTTGTTTAGGGTTGAGAAAACCGGAGTTGGGTTTTCCTCACCATGGGTCACCTTTTATTTACATATTTACTTTGCTACACCTTTTCTTAACACATCTTTCTTTTGTACTTTTGAACACTTATTTTATTTTGATGAAATTTTTTTTTACATAATTTTTTTTTGATTAATTTAAATTCCTTTTTGGGGGCACATGATTACAGTTACATACATAAGACCTTAAGTCAAACATTACATGCCCTGCCTTGTGCAGTAAAACAATTTTGACTCCCCAACGTTTCATACTGCTTATTTGTTTATTTTTAAAATGGATTATTTGTTTAGACCCTTCAAAATTCTTTTTCTCACGGAAATTGTTAAGAGCCGTGAATAGTTTAAATTTCTCTTCGTATGGGAGAAGAGGAATTTAAAAAAAATAACGACGCTGAGCATGATCTGACCTAAAAGGCTTCAGGAGTTTTTGTTTTATTTTTATTTATTTTTGATATGTATATTTTAGTGGTCGGTTCAGAGGATTCTCCTCCCGCATGTGAGCTTCCTCTGAGTCCGGCCTTTTCCTGTAAGCCTAAAGTGTTATGCACTTTCCCTCCCCAGTCCCCGGAGTGGTCACCTCCTCTTGGTGTCCCGAGGTGCCACTCCACCCCTTTCCCCACGTACCTTAGTGTACAAAGTCAGTTCATGCACAGCAATGTCGACCTTTGCGTCACCCTTCAGCTCTTTCTGTCCGGGGCTTGACCCAATGATAGGTGGGAAGAGCTGAGACGCTATAGAAATTTCAAAATTTAATAAGTAAGTGCCGAAGGAGGCTACACCCTAGAGTGGTGATTATAAAAGCATTATGAAGCGTTGTTTCTATCAGGTGCCCCTGATTTCAAAATTTTGTAGGAGGCCCTTCTGGCCCCTTTCTTCAGAAGCTTGTAGGAGGCCCTTCTGGCCCCTTTCTTCTATCTTTTCTTGGAGGCCCTTCTGGCCCTTTTTCAAAATTTTGCGGGAGGCCCTTCTGGCCTCTTTTCTGACTCCACCCCAACTCCGTCTTTCGGGGGGGGAGAGCTGTAGCATTCATAAAATAAATCTACATTTTGTTATCGACAGTCCACTCGCCGTGCCTCTTATCTTCCGTCTCTATCTAAGTACAGAGTACAACGGCTGGTTAGCGAGCCGATCTAAAACCTTTATCTAGTCTACCTGTAGTCACACAATGTCTGACATCCATATTCAGCTACGTTAGAGAAAAAAATTCTTCTTGGACTTCAAAATTTCAACCCTAGTTTTTTGGCAATGTTAATCTACAAGTTTTGTGCGTTTTAGTCTATAATGTTAATTAAATTTATTTTCACGGCACAAGCTCACGTGAACTGCGACAGGATTTTCCAGGTACAGATTTTATCATGTTTTAAATTTTTGTTAATGCTTTAAAATAATTTATTAATTATCATGTATTTTTAAAATATGTATTTCATGTTTTATTTAATATTCAATGTTCTTTTGAAACTCAATGATTATAAAAATTTACTTTTCTCAAAACATACTTTACAAAATCTTGTAAAGGCACATTTTGAGTTTGGAACAATTATGTGAAATAAGTGCAAACTAATGTTGAACTTTGAATGATCGAAATATCTCATTGTACATGTCAAATATAAAACAATTGAAGAAATCTGTTCTAAATCAGAAAATTTCGTTTTGCAGACTTTTGCAAATCTTTGCAAGTCTTATACAAGCTTTGTTTCAAACAAAATTAAATATATATAAATAGATTTATAATCATCTAAGAAGCTTTTAAGTACAATCTTAACGAATTTCTGTTATACAATCAATTTTCTTTGATTTTGACAAATAACCAGATATTTTCTTTAATAATGAACATTAATGCTAAAACATGTCCGATTTTGTACAGACACTAAAAAACATGTTTTTTGCTATAGCTAATATGCTGGTAGAAGAAACACAGCGAAAGATCTAGACATGTTTCGTCCTGTTAACAAAACACGTTTTATCCAACTTAGCTTCAGTTTCATGTGCACAAAAGTGATGTAAAAAAAAAAAAAAAAAGAAAAAAACTAACTTTATTGAACTTTAATTAAACTCATATTGTATATGTGCCTAAAATTTATTTCAGCGAATATGTTTTCTTAAAACATTCTTTTAGATGTAGACTTGTGTAATTAATTATAAAATATATAAAAATTATTGGGTGGAGCCTGCATGCAAACTTTCGGTCCTAACAACCTCCAAGAGGTTATTTTCTAAATTAAAATATTGACGTCAATTAATAAAACTTAATATTCAAAATTTTCTTTTTAAATAAACTTCTTTTTTTTATAATAAATTCTTTATCTAAAATATATATATATTTATTGGCCAATATAGCATTTAAGTAATTTATAAAATAAGTAATATTATGTAACTGTTTTAGAAAGCTATCATTTCATAAAGTTAAAAGGGGGGGGGAAATAAAAAATCAGTATCTTTTCATCTTTTTTTTTTTATTTTATAATTTTTACATTTAAGGGCATATAATCTTTTTTTTTTGGATTAATTATAATCCAGCTAATTGTTAAGCTGTGCTCATTGTCTTTTGTTAAATTTTGTAACTATAAAATATATAAACTAAAAAAAAGGGGGGGATAAATTTTCAGACTCTATTGATTAATTTTTTTTTTAATTATAATATTTCACTTTAAGGGCGTATAATCTTTTTTTAAATATAATATTGTTAATCATAAGGTGTTTATGATAATTTTGTCTCAGGATGTCTTTCTCAGTTGTAAATGATAAAATCTGAAACGTCGAAATTTCTTTTTTTGTTCAATAAACTTGAGCCTTGTTAATTACTAAATTTGTCCTTGTCTTTTTTTTATTTCTATTTTCAAACATTGTTACCGTTTGGTTCCGCCTTTCTTAAATTTAAGTCCCCTGGTAACATGTTTATAGATCTCAAATTCCTCTAGTACATCCATAATTTTTCCTTTTTGTGTTTTATGCAGTATTTCCATATGGTCTTCTTTGTTTTAGTATGAATGGTTGCTATCAATCAGGTGTTCGGTAAATGTGGATGTGGATGTGTTGGGGTTCCTTTTGGGTAGATGTTCCTTAAATCTTGTTTTAAATGTCCTTCCAGTTTGTCCTATGTAGTATTGTGAGCATTCGATACAGTTTAATTGTGCGAAACATGTCGCACAAAAAATAAGGATTGTTTGACAAACAAGGTATTTATAACCATTCATATATAATGTATTAAGACTATCTGTAGATCAGTTAAAACCGCACCAGTAACTGCCATGCAACTATACACTAATAATCTGCCAACAGGAAAAAAATAGAGTGCAAAATCTTCAATCACTTCAAAATGGCAGTCAAAAAAGCGAATTATACATTTTTTTTTTTTTTTTTTTTTTAATGAATGGGAAGCATAACAAATTATGTTGTAATGTGAATAAAATGTTTGTATGGTAGTAAATGGCAATTAAAAAATTTTAATGGACTATGAACGCTGACTTTGAAAAAATATTTAAATACTTGCTTTACTTGTGCCATAAAAAAATCTTTAGCGTAAATTATACTTGATTCAAATCAGTTTTTAAATAACACCAGTCAAATTTTAGTTTTGGTTTTTGCCAATTATTCTTCCTTTAACTGTAATTTTTTTTTTTTTACTTGAGATATATTGTACATGGATTTTGCTTCTTATTTTAATTTTGGTACATATTTTTAACACCCCATTCCCAATTATTTGGTTTATTAATGATAAGTCACGAACCAGTATTTTTGGAGAGATGAAGACCAATATTTTTTGTTTGAGTCCATAGAAACTACATCTGAGGAAAATCATAATTTTGAGGTTTTTCTTGAAACACTTATCTTCTTTTGAGATAGTGGTGTGGGTGGGTGTGTGTGTGTGTGTGTGTGTGTGTGTGTGTGTGTGTGTGTAAAAAAAACAACAAAAACAACTGGTAATCTATTACAAGTGAATCTATCAGAGCATTCGAGAGCTGGGGTCCTTATTTTATATTCTTTTCTTCCTTTTTTTTATAAGGCGATGATGACGTGAAGTTTTCCCTCTTTAAACAACAAGGAAACAAAAAATCCACTGCCAAAAATTAAATAAAGTAAGAAATATCACACAACTCTATTAGGATGTTGGAAAGCTGAAAGACTGAAATCCGAATTAGACACAAGGTACAACAAAATGAGAAAATTTATAAACATTTTAATCAAATAAAAATAATATTAGGAAACAATAACTAAGTTCAAACGTAAAAATAACAAATTTAGTAATTATAGTTTGATTATTATAGGTGATGCATCAATGAATATGCCGAGATTGCCGTTAAAATATGTTTTCAATAGGCCTAAATGAATTATTTATGTTCAAATTTTGTTTTTATTTTAAAACATTTCACAAGTCAGACTATATAAATAACTTCAAGTGGTTACTAGTAACCAAACATATCAATAATACAATGATACCTAATCTAATATCATATCAGTGTACAAACAATTCAAATATATTTTTAATATCAGTAGGCCCTATGACTAAGTCAATAATTAAAACATAATCTTGATTACTAAATCATTATACACAATCATGCGTGACTAATAATAAGAATAGAGATAAAATAACAATTTAAATAAATAGATAACAGCAACTCTAAACTTTAAAACAAGACATAGCATTTACTAAATACTGTCCTCTAAATTAATCGTAACATATTCCGAAGGACAAACTCCTGATAAATGTTGTTTCCAATGTTCAACAAACAGAAAGATTAATTTAATACCCTAATGAAAATTTGAATTTAGATGTCCAAGCCACTTAATAACGTAGAAATTCTGTTTAGTAAATATAACTAAATATAATACCTTAAATGAATTCCATCCTTGTGATTTTTTAAGTTAATACCGTGTTTCGAGACCGTAATCCCATCTTCAGTTATTCTTTCACTCGCTGGAGGTCGTTTCATAGTATTAAACATTAAAATACACAAACATGTACAATATGGACCCACAAGACTTACATACAATTTTCATAATTAAATACCGTATATAAACGCCCAGAAACATGTATTTACTAACTTATAAAACAAGACAAAACCACAATAGCAGATTTTTTTGAGTTATTTCCTACCCAACAAAGTTAAGTTTGTATGATTTTAATTAAAATTTTGATTATAGCTTAATATATTATGCTACATGGTATAATAGATTATAATTTTTGTTTCTGTATAAAATAATGTCACCTTTTATAATAGTCCGAAAATTAGAGAAGTTTAGGTCTATTTAAGAAAATATCACTACGACCTTCATCTTGTAAACCTTTAACTAAATTATTATAATTAAAAGGATATTTACAGATGGATAATGAAATAATGACAATAGAATACTAGATATGAGGTCCCACAACAGCTTCTACTTTTGGAAAATACAGTTACCCCCAATTACAGTCAAAATTATTCAAATGCAATAATATACAAAAAAAGAAACATGAAATGGCAATAACAAGACAAAAACATTTATGACATTTATCATTTTACTCTTGCTTTTTATTGAAAATAGGCTCCATACATTAAGATAAAGGGGAAAAACTCATAAAATATAATCGAGTTCAGTAAAAATTTACTTTATTGATCATGAGATTAAATAAAAAATGACAAATTAATTTAATACATAACTTATATTGAAATGAAAAAAAATACTTTTTTTTAGCGCGAATTCAACTTTCTAATTTTAAAATGTTAAATGATTTTTTTTTTGTCTTGTCTAAAAGCAAAAAACCTCTGTCATCTTTTTCTTATAAACAAAAGAAGAAAAGACTATAAAATAAATACCCTTCGCCCTCGAATACTCTAATACCGTCAGGGTCAGAAAAAAGCAAGAGTTGGTCTTTACGTGATAAGAAATAATAAAAAGAGGAATCTAACTCAAGACTACATAAAAAAGTATACATCCAGTTTTGTCCCTCAGGATTGCCATGACCATAAGAGGGATCTAACTCAAGACTACATAAAAAAGTATAGATCCAGCTTTGTCCCTCAGGATTGCCATGACCATAAGAGGGATCTAACTCAAGACTGCATAAAAAAGTATACATCCAGTTTTGTCCCTCAGGATTGCCATGACCATAAGAGGGATCTAACTCAATACTACATAAAAAAAATATAAATCCAGCTTTGTCCCTCAGGATTGCCATGACCATAAGAGGGATCTAACTCAAGACTACATAAAAATGTATAAATCCAGCTTTGCCCCTCAGGATTGCCATGACCATAAGAGGGATCTAACTCAATACTACATAAAAAAGTATAAACCCAGCTTTGTCCCTCAGGATTGCCTTGACCATAAGAGGGATCTAACTCAAGACTACATAAAAATGTATAAATCCAGCTTTGTCCCTCAGGATTGCAATGACCATAAGAGGGATCTAACTCAATACTACATAAAAATGTATAAATCCAGCTTTGCCCCTCAGGTTTGTCATGACCATAAGAGGGATTCACTCAAGACTACATAAAAAAGTATAGATCCAGTTTTGTCCCTCAGGATTGCCATGACCATAAGAGGGATCTAACTCAAGACTACATAAAAAAGTATAGATCCAGCTTTGTCCCTCAGGATTGTCATGACCATAAGAGGGATTCACTCAAGACTACATAAAAAGTATAGATCCAGCTTTGTCCCTCAGGATTGTCATGACCATAAGAGGGATCTAACTCAAGACTACATAAAAAGTATAGATCCAGCTTTGTTCCTCAGGATTGTCATGACCATAAGAGGGATTCACTCAAGACTACATAAAAAGTATAGATCCAGCTTTGTCCCTCAGGATTGTCATGACCATAAGAGGGATCTAACTCAAGACTACATAAAAAGTATAGATCCAGCTTTGTTCCTCAGGATTGCCATGACCATAAGAGGGATTCACTCAAGACTACATAAAAAAGTATAGATCCAGCTTTGCCCCTAAGGATTGCCATGACCATAAGAGGGATTCACTCAAGACTACGTAAAAAAGTATAGATCCAGCTTTGTCCCACAGGATTGTCATGACCATAAGAGGGATCTAACTCAAGACTACATACAAAAGTATATATCCCGCTTTGCCCCTCAGGATTGCCATGACCATAAGAGGGATCTAACTGAAGACTACATAAAAAAGTATAAATCCAGCTTTGTCCTTCAGGATTGCCATGACCATAAGAGGGATCTAACTCAAGACTACATAAAAAAGTATAAATCCAGCTTTGTCCCTAAGGATTGCCGTGACCATAAGAGGGATATAACTCAAGACTACATAAAAAAGTATCGATCCAGTTTTGTCCCTCAGGATTGCCATGACCATAAGAGGGATCTAACTCAAGACTACATAAAAAAAGTATAGATCCAGTTTTGTCCCTCAGGATTGCCATGACCATAAGAGGGATCTAACTCAAGACTACATAAAAAAGTATAGATCCAGCTTTGTCCCTCAGGATTGCCATGACCATAAGAGGGATCTAACTCAAGACTACATAAAAAAGTATAGATCCAGTTTTGTCCCTCAGGATTGCCATGACCATAAGAGGGATCTAACTCAAGACTACATAAAAAAGTATAGATCCAGTTTTGTCCCTCAGGATTGCCATGACCATAAGACGGATCTAACTCAAGACTACATAAAAAAGTATAGATCCAGTTTTGTCCCTCAGGATTGCCATGACCATAAGAGGGATCTAACTCAAGACTACATAAAAAAGTATAGATCCAGTTTTGTCCCTCAGGATTGCCATGACCATAAGAGGGATCTAACTCAAGACTACATAAAAAAGTATACATCCAGTTTTGTCCCTCAGGATTGCCATGACCATAAGAGGGATCTAACTCAAGACTACATAAAAAAGTATAGAATCAGCTTTGTCCCTCAGGATTGCCATGACCATAAGAGGGATCTAACCCAAGACTACATAAAAAAAGTATAGATCCACTTTTGTCCCTCAGGATTGCCATGACCATAAGAGGGATCTAACTCAAGACTACATAAAAAAGTATAGATCCAGTTTTGTCCCTCAGGATTGCCATGACCATAAGAGGGATCTAACCCAAGACTACATAAAAAATTATAGATCCGGCTTTGTCCCTCAGGATTGAAATAACCATAAGAGGGATCTAACTCAAGACTACATAAAAAAGTATAGATCTAGCTTTGTCCCTCAGGATTGCCATGACCATAAGAGGGATCTAACTCAAGCTACATAAAAAAGTATAGATCCAGCTTTGTCCCTCAGGATTGCCATGACCATAAGAGGGATCTAACTCAAGACTACATACAAAAGTATGTAAGACGAACTTCATAATTTAATATTGTATATAAATAGTATTTCATACAAATTATATTAATGTAATAGATCCTTAGCTAAATTAACCTATCTTTGACGAAAAAAACAAGTTAGGTAAGGTGAAATTGTTTTATATTTATTTCATATGAAACAAACATCACTTCCAATCATAATATTCGTATTTCATGATAAAGTAAAATTATTCTCAAAAGTTGTATTATTGCACGAGCGTGATCGATACTAACTCTATTGTGTACTATCTAGTAGCTCATCATCTGTAATTACTTTTGTGAAAGCAATTCCCTAGACCTATTTTTATATAAATTTGTTGTTTCATTTTAAATTTTTACAGTAAAATAAAAATTTTCCTTTTCAAAATAGGTTTGTACTACATGAATTTGGTAAACATTTTTATCCTATCTCAATAGAATAAAACTTGAAGACAAATTCTCACAATTACTATGTTTATGTCAAACACATTTTAACGACAAAGTTGTCATCTTCAGTGATCCACGAGCTACAATAACTAAACCTAGTACTGTGTACAAACTCCGTAATTATACATACTAAAGGGGGGGGGGCTAAAACTACTTTACTTTAACTTATAAATAATACATAATTACTGAACTAATCTTACATCTACTTGTGACTGTCTCCACTTCTTTTGACCAGCTGGAAGCTCCGGCTGGCTGGAGACCGCGTACACTTTAGCCGAATCTTGTCAGGATGGGCCAAGGAGTCGGGTTAGGACGCTAATGAACGCATGCAACGCAAGTTAAATTAAATGTTCTCTTTTATTTTAGCGCCGAATTAGAAGATTACAGAAATAATTATAATTTATAAAAAAGACATAACGGCTAGATAAAGCCTTAATATTGGCCGAAAAGCATACCGATTAATTATATAGCATGTGGCCGAAAATGGACTGACCTCCCGTAGCGGTCTGCTGTTCAACTTCCTTCTCCCGGCTCTCGGAACAGACTCCCTCTCGGCTCGCTGGTTTAAGCCCTCCACTCCTTGTCTCTTCCCCCCTTCTACATAATCTTGCACTGCTCAACAAAATTGCAAGTGCCAATTGATATTTTATTATTTAAAATCCCTTCCCATTACATCCCAATTTATACTCATTATAGTTTTTACTTGGCTGGGCCACATACTAATACAATATGTATTTTACATTAATATAGAACTTTGATTTGGTCCTAATTCGATGGTACTGGTACCATCAGGCTCAAATGCCATTATCTTTAATTTGAACATAAACATGAATGTAAAGAGTTTACAAGAATTCACAGTTATGAAAAGATAACGAGGAAAGATATATGACCTGTGGGTTAGGTTTGCTGGAAATTGACAACAGATTAGGTTTCAAGGTTCCATATCTCTCCTATTAACCTTCTATCTAATAAAGTCAATAGACTAAACATATATAAAATAGTTGAAAGACTAATGACAAAATACTGTTGAATAATAGACTAAATACAGTGTGTTGTATAACTGTTACAAGCCCATATTTGTATCTCTTTTAATCATGACTATCTGCAGCCAATATGTAAACCCACTAAAGTTGGTTATGTATGTGAGGGAGAATTTTAAAGGATTTGAAACCATGATCTTCATAACAGTAATGAATATTCTATAGTAAATATGCATTCTACCTTGCCCTGAAATTAAGTAAAGAAAATCTTCTTCTTTTTCTATCATAGATTATTTTGAAACAATTAGATCATATTTGATGTTGGAAGACACTTATGAACTACTAAAATCCATTAGTTTTAGTAGAAAATAAGAAATATAAAAATATGAAATCCAGATCTGGTTAAGTTACTACGAATTCCTACGTTAATATACCCAAGATCACCAAGTTAGTGAATCTTTCGTCGCTCAATTGTAATTTCAGGTTTGGCTAATAATATATATACCTAGTCACCTAGCCAAACCTATTTTTCATGATTCTTCAATATCATAAAACACCATAATATTAAGCTCAAATGTGCATTTGTCATATATACCATGTGTCCAAAAAGTCCCACCCCCCCCCACTTATTTTTTTATTAATGGAAATAGACAGATTTGCTTTGGGGAAAGTTTAGATAACCAAAGGAGGAGTTTTTTGAAGTATCAAAATTTTCAACCCTTAACCCCAAAATGGGGTATTTTGGGGGTAAGTCAAGATTTTTAAATAGCAACCCCTATTGAGTGATACCTCATTTTAAAGGTCTTTTCAAAATAGGAATAATGGCGCAAACCAGAGGTCTCTAAGTTCATCTTACCCAACATAGCAACCAATCGAATTGTGAATTTTACGTTAATAATTAGACCAGAAATGTTACCAAATGTACAACAAGCTTTTGAGTCCAGAATCTATTTCTGCCAAAAAGAAAATGGTAGCCATTTCAAGAACTTAATATGAGCTAAAAAAACAATGTAAGGCTCTTACCATCATTTTACCAACATAGAGCAGTTTGTAATGTAATAAAAACAACCGGAGTTTGTAGTTTAACATTCACAATTCGATTGGTTGCTATGTTGGGTAAGATGAACTTAGAGACCTCTGGTTTGCGCCATTATTCTTATTTTGGGGGTAAGGGTTGAAAATTTTGATACTTCAAAAAACTCCTCATTTGGTTATCTAAACTTTCCCCAAAGCAAATCTGTCTATTTCCATTAATAAAAAAAAATAAGAGGGGGGTGGGACTTTTTTGGACACATGGTATAGTCACTTAACCAGACCTAATAAAACAAGCGATCACACATATTCATTAAATTGACAAATGTAGTCATTAGTATTAACGTAGGCATTCGTAACATGAGCTGTATTTCGTACTTTTATATTTCTTATTTACTACTAAACTAATGTATTTTGGTACTTCAAAAGTGTCTTCCGACATCAAATATGATCTAATTGTTTCAAAATAAGGTAGAGTAGTAAATGATTTCGACGATTTTCTTAACTAAATTTCAGAGAAAATTAGAATGCATAGTTACCCAATAATCTGGCTGATATTGGATGTAAGAATAACAACAGCTTATTAATAATTTTATACATCTATGGATGTCAAAAAGCATTTAACTATGCATAGCATGGGAATTTAGATTCAGGCTCAGTTTATTATCTTATTCATACGTTGCCCACAATTTACACACACAAAAATATGAAGATAATAATATTATTTCTATAACATAAAATAGAACTAGCAGTTGAGAGAGAACTTTCTTTTAAATAATTATTTCAAGTGAAAAATATACGACCTAGACCGGGAATCGAACCCAGGACCTTTGGCTTTACGCGCCAACGCTCTACCAATTGAGCTATCCTTGATCGCTTCCCAGCATAGGGCATATACTTCTCACTTGTATTTGTTTTTGGCTTGCAATTTTTGAGTTATGACAGATAAGTTACCTCGTTACAAACGACATTGAAACTAATCTGTATACTCGGCTTGCAGCCTTTACATATGTATTTAATTTTTATTAATTTATTGATTTTAACGCTTATACATTATACAAAGGTCCTGGGTTCGATTCCCGGTCTAGGTCGTATATTTTTCACTTGAAATAATTATTTAATCAATAATACTAGCTTGGTAAAATAATGTATAAGCGTTAAAATCAATAAATTAATAAAAACTTTCTTTTAAAAAGCTTGTAAGATCACAATATATCAACAACTGGTTAATATGCAGGAGAGTTGTCCAATTGATTTAAATGTGAAATCTCAATAATTCCTCTTTAAAATAGCGTTTTATCCATCATTTGGATACTTCTTTTTGACACATTTCACTTTTTATCTTTACAATTTCATTATTTCTATCTGAAAACAGTGATTTAAAATGACTGTTTTATAGCATTTTGAGATTATTTCGACAAATATTTCATCAATTTTAAGTAAAATCTATCGATGTTTTTTGGTAAATATGCAGGAGACATGTCTGATCGATATTAAATGCAAAATCTCAACATTTCGTCTTCAAAATTGTGTTTTTTTATACTTTCGATCATTCTGAACAAAACTAGGCTAGTTGTTTTTTATCTCTCACAATTCATTATTTACTTCACAATCTTAGAAATTGTACAATTTGTTACATATTCTATCGTGTAGCCGTATTGAATTAACTCGTGAGGTGCATGCGCATTCCATTCTCTAATACAGGTTGATATATTACTACATTTCTATGATCTAAGATTCATGATGACTATGTTTCTGAAACCCTATTTAAATCACTGTTTTCGGACAGAAATAATGATTAAGGAAACGTAAAAAGTGACTAGTTCTGTTCAGAATGATCGAACGTATCGAAACACAATTTTGAAGGCAAATGCCAAGATTCCACATTTAAAATCAATCGGACATGTCTCCTAGATATTTACTGTTTTTTTTTATTCAACGCAAATAGTTCTATTTTAAGAACTGTCAAACTAGATATCATTTATTATCAATGATGTTAGGGAAGGTAACTATAGCCTATATATGTAACTATATATATATATATATATATATATATATATATATATATATATATATATATATACCTTACTTGACCTATAGTTCTTTTACTAGGTCTGGGTTTCAGAGACCTAGACATCATGAATCTTATATCATAGAAGCGTAGTAATATCAACCTGTATAAATGAATGAAGTGCGCATGCGCCCCACGAGTGATTTCAATATTGCTATAGGATTGAATGTTACAAATATGTCACTTTCAACAATTGTTCAGTAAATAATGAATTATGAGATAAAAAACCACTGGCATTGAAAAGAAGTATCAAATTGATGGGAAAACGCTATTACGAATAAGAATTGCCAAGATGTCACACTTAAATCGATTGGATAACCCTCCTGCATATTTACCCAACAACCCAATAATACAAATATTTTCAAAAATTAGTCATGTATAGGATAAAACTGTAAAGATAGAGATAAAAATTATCATAATTAAATTAATTTTATGAATATTACAAACAGAAGGTTTTTATATATACAGTAATAAAAACATTAGGCCTACCATTATCATCTTGAATTCTGAGAACAAAATATCGTGATGAGTCGGAAACTGACTCAATTGCCACTCCAGGATACTTATCAATAGGACATTTCGCAAATATAGCACCAGTATTTTTATCTTCCAATTTTACAACACAGTCTTTGCCTGTTGCAACCAAACGCATTCTGCCAGTCCATTGAGGTTCTGCCAGATTCCAATCTGCAGCCCTGAAAAAAGGTTGCAGATATGAATGTAATGTAATGTGTTTAATGTTAAACTTATGTGTTAATAAACGTGCAAATAGTACATTGTTACCTGTATGCTCTATTCGACTGCCTTGGAGGAAGTTTAAATACAAAAACTTCAGATTTGACAAGTAATACACTTTCATACGTCTCCATTTTTGTGATTTACTTCCCCCACTACCACTGCCATTCAACAGACATTTGACGTTACATAAACAACAGCCATTGTGATTTAGGAGTTAAACATATTCTATATTCAATTCCTTTGAACAACACCTGGTTTTGATATATAGTGAATGGAATACTATATTATTGTATTGTTAAAACATTGCCAGTGAAAAGGTACAAAACTAAATTCTATACAGTTAGCTGTGAACTAGAACTGTTGAGTGTGTGTGCGAGAACTTACAGTTTTCAAGATGACAAACATAAATTTTGAGGTAAACAATTTAGAAGTGAAAAGAAATATTTATTACAATAAAAATAAAGTGGTTGTGTTTAATTATAAGTTGTATTAGTAATTACATCATAAGCTCTTTGTTAAACACTTGCAAATTTTACTATATACTAGGTCTAACCTATAAAATTTTTAAGATCGATTTCTTTGTTTGTTTCAACACAAAAATACATTTAATTTGCATTTTATCCAGGAGTTTTGCAGTTCTTCTTATTAAATTTTGGTATAAAAGCACTAGGCCTATATTTAAGATTTCTGTGTTGGGCTGTCGATGTTAAATTTTAGTCTGTATTAAGCTTATATATAGTTTACCCTATTGTAATGATGGACCCTTGCAGGCAACACCATCATTATAATTTGCTAGTTAACTGGATTTTTTCTTAAAGTTATATATTTCTGCACCTGGATGTTAAACATCCTATCCAGAATGTAGAAAGGTGAAGTATTGAAGTTCACCCTAGATTTTCGTCTCTAAAAATCATGCAAACTTAAACAATTTACCTTCTTTGTCATTAATCAGATATTTTGTAACAACGCGAAACAATTTTTAAGTGAAAATCCATTAATATTAAAGAAACTAACGCTTTTTGTCACAAGAAATTAAGGCTTATTTGGGTTATTATGAATGTGCATAATGATATCGCGAATCAGGTTGGTGACTGCATTACGAATATATGTTTACAAAGGTTTGTGAAGGTATATATATAGTTACCTTCCCAGACGGTTAATTTACACACCATGATTTACGCTAATGTAACGTACAGGGTATATAACATAAACATAGACTGGTAACTCAGTCATAAACTTGAGTAACGTCTTTGTACACATTCGTCATAACCCGAAAAAGCCTAAATTCCCTGTGTCTAAAATTGTAAGTTTCTTCAATATTAATTGATTTTGAGACTTGAAAATTGTTTCGTATTGTTAAAAAATATCAGATTAATGACAAACAATGTAAATAATTTAAGTTTGCATAGTTTTTAGCGACTAAAAAATTGGGTGAGCTCCAGTGCATTATTACCGGAAGTACATTCAAAATGAGTGCCAAAAGTGGTTATTTTAACCCTAGAATTACTATTTAACTAGTTGTAGTTGAAACTGTGCCACTCGCCAAGATGGCTAGATGTTGTTGAAGAGATATTTTTTATTAATGAAAGATAATATTCTAAATTTTCTGTGATTTAGTTCATAGTATGTTGCCACAAGCACTGACAATAATGATAGGTGACATCATTATTCAAATAATAATATTGCAGTAGGTAACAAAATATATCATTTTCAAAAACAAAAATGATTGAGAAACATTTAGTTAACTTGTGTATTTCACGAACCCTCCTTGTTTTGTACAACAAACAGGAACTAATTAAAATAATACTGCAATTTTAATATAATATAAAATAAAGGAGGGGTCCTTCCAACGATATACTGAAGGATCCAAAATAAAAGTGGGGGTAAAAGGTCCAAACGTTAGCATTAGCAAATCTCTAAGAAATCCATATTTCAAGCTGAGATACATCTAATAAAACTCTAGGTTCATATACTTTTTGTGTCAAGACTGGTTTGGGAATGCCTACAAGTGATTAATCAACTGGCAACAAACGACGAAGTTTCATTGCTTTGGGTGCCAGGACACGAAGGAATACCAGGAAATGAAGAAGCAGATCTCCTTGCCAAAGTAGGTGCAGAGGCTGACTTTGTTGGGTCTGAACCATTTTTTGGAGTGCCTAAGACGTATCTTCATAACATTATGGAAACCTGGGAACAAGTTTAAGAGTATTGAACCATACACACTCATCTAAAACAACCCAAAAATGTATAGCCTACTCTAGGACAAAGACTAAAAAATTACACGAGCTTAGGCTGATTATGGACCTACTTTCCGGACACTGCCTAGGGAATTACCATCTAAAACACACGGAGAAGGCTGCAGTGGTCACATGTCACTTCTCCCAACACATAGAGATACGGCTGAAACTCTGGTTGTATGAGTGCGAACATTTAACCTACAAAAGGCTACTTTACCTCAGCATTCCATTCCCCATTATTGCAAAGTTAACTGTCAAGTTCCCCAGAACCATTTTAAGATTCATAGGGAGGGTTTTAATCTTGGCTGGGTTTAAAAATTTATTTGGGTAGTCACAAAAGATCCATCTGGGCTTAGTAGCTTTGGACCCTTTAACAACTAACTAGTATAATATTATGATAACCGAATCTAACCTATTGTGTTGATTCTTGCTACCACAAATCTAATCTTCCAAAAATCTTTTAGTTGACCAAAAACTCAAATGCGTTAGGTTAGGCCAAGTTATATTATATATTCAAATAGACTTATGAAATTATTCAGTTTAAATATAAATTAATAATACAGCAAAGTAACAATACAAACTGCTTTTAAATACAAGCAATGATTCTCGTAAGAGTGTTGCAAGGGCACTGACCTTGTAGTAATGTAGCCTAAACTGAATGAATGGCCGACATTGAAAGGAATGCAGTGGGGGGAACTAAAGTCACAGACATTTTGAATTTTGTACTTATGGGGGGAAGAGGGGGGAAGGAGTCCTTACAATACACAAGTACATAGCAAAATTTGTTTAATCGAGTTCAGGTTGCACCATTGAAGAGTATATTCTTTTTCACTTTCACTATCTTAGGTTTATATCCATGTCACATAGGGCTACTCCTGTATATATATAAACTGTCCTATATAGTTTCCTACTCTTACAGAGTGAATTTATGTAGAGTAAACTAGTCACACAGAATTATTAGTATTTATTTTTTACCCTAGTGTATCCATCTTGAGCCCACAAACAGAATAAAACTTTGTAGCCTATATTGTTAGACTAACACAAATACAAAATTTTCGGGGTCTTTGACTGGTTGTAATGCTTTTATACGAATGTTAAACTTAATATAAACTTGTAAACTTACAAAACTTGAAAGGGGGGGGGGAGTAAGTCATTCCATGAAGGAAAGTTACCTCTGCTGAAGAAACGTTTTACACGAATTCATAGTCCTCAGGCTAGAGTATATTAAACATGCTATAGGTTGCAATGGATTAGCCACTGATTTTATTTTTTTTTATATTGTTCTCAGATGCTTCAACAATTATTTTTTGTCCAATTTTTCCGTTTCCATGGCAACAAGATTTTTTTTTATATATTTGTTTTTTTTAAATTTTTGTAAGTTTAATGCAAGAATCTATTATCTTTGCAAATTTTTATTTATGAAATTAAAACCTTGGGTTTATCTTGAAGAAAAGATACTTTACAACAAATATTAAATACTCTACCTGCTTGTTTATTCCATGTGTTATCAAATTAATAACATGTTACGTATGAATATGGATGCTTAAATGGGTGTATGTATTAGTAACAGTCATCTACTAAATAATTCTTTGGACGTAGAATTAACGTCTATGGCTACAGACGTGCTGCCATCTTGGATTTTACCGTTTGTCTCTGGAAAACTCAGAGTAAGATTATTTACCTAGGCCTGAACATTTTAATTTTCTTATACGTAAAACTCGTGTAGCTTCAATTAATGAATCTGTGTGTGTTATTTCCCTTTGGGGATAAACCTGTCATATCCAAGCCCTGTTGGTTTTTTTAATATATTTGTTTTCTAAATTGTAAAATAAAATATTATAAATAAATATTTTTTAAGGTAAAGAAGGTATAAACACATATTTTATAATATTTTTTAACATAGTCTAGCCTAACCCACAATTTCAACCCATAACTAACTTAGATTATTAGAACAAATAATGGTAGCCTATAACAAATACGTAATATATTTATCCACCGTAACAGTTAACAATTAAAGAAAAGACATTGGTTAGGTAGATAACATCAACTACATTGTAAAATCACTTGGAGTTCTTAACAAATGCATTATGGTAAAAAAAAAAAAAAATTTAAAGTAATCTATTAATATAAATATTAGATTAAAATATAATCTATTAATAAATCGTAAATAACGACGTCAACTTTATCTAACTTGTTGCAGACATCAAATATTATTGTAGTGTAGATTTTAAATCTAATACTGATATTTTATAGGTTTAACTATACTCATTCAACTAGTTCCACATTAACCGAGTCTCACGTTCTATACTATTTTTAGTTCTCCTCCACCCAGAAACCCCAAATTTCCATATATCACTTGGGATTTTAATGTGTTACATTATGGCTAGACTACATAAGTTAGGAACTGAGTATGATGAACACCATCATCTTTTTCTATAGTTAAAAAATGAAAATATGCAATTTACTGAATACATGAAAAGTATTATACCAACAAATAGCAGGGTTTACAAAAGCTTTTGCAATAGGCCTAAGTGTTTCTGAAAATGTTAGCACTAGTAAAACAACACCAAGTGTGCGGTCAAAGCAGGCGAGTCATAAACTGGAAAGAAGAATTTAATTTCAGTAGATTGTCTGACTTTAATGCCTGGTGTAACTGTAACTATGCTCATAGTATGGCAAAGGCTGAATTCACACAATGGTTATCGGATTCGGAACTGGTGTACACTTTGGCCATACCACTTCAACCTAGATGTCAAATATTATTGTGTAGGATGGAAAACTTCCTAACATTCAACTATGGTTTTAATGTCTTTCAGCCAGTTTTACAATTCTGTAAGATATCTTCTGTGTAACTTACTAGACTCGAAAGTAGGTTTATCTTTGATAATGATATGTGGCCCAGCCAAGGAGCCCACCAAACCAAAACTATAATAAGTATAAATTAGGATGTAAAGGAATTCTAAATAATAAAATATGAATTGGCACTTGTGATTTTGTTGAGCAGTGCAAGATTACGTCGAAGGGGGGGAGAGAGACGAGGAGTGGAGGGCTTGTACCAGCGAGCCGAGCGGGAGTCTGTTCCGAGAGCCGCGAGAAGGAAGACCGCTACGGGACGAGGTCAGTCCATTTTCGGCCACGTGCTAGCTAAATTAAACAGTATGTTTTTCGGCCACTATTAAGGCTTTATCTTGCCGTTATGTCTTTTTATAAATTATAAATATTTCTGTAATCTAATTCGGCGCTCAAATAAAATATAACATTTAATTTCACTTGTGTGGCGTGCGTTCATTAGCGTCCTAACCCGACTCCTTGGCCCATCCTGACAAGATTCGGCTAAAGTGTACGCGGTCTCCAGCCAGCCGGAGCTTCCAGCTGGTCAAAAGAAGTGGAGACGGTCACAGATACACCTGTTCATTTCCTTTAGTTATGTGAGATGACAGACAGCAGTAATTTTGTACTTGCAAGTGAAAAAACATTCCTAACAAGAATCTTGTTTAATGAGTAGGTAATCCAACCCCCCACAATACTTCTTTTGAATAGGCTTAATCACATTAAAGGTCCAATATAGCCTTAATTAAATAGCCTATTTAAAAAAAATATACAAATTGAAAAGATTAGAAGAGTTTAATATTTCAATAATACGGCTTTTTTATATTGTAGAAATATACCTTTTTGATAATTTCTATTAACTAGTAATATTTGTATGTAATTCTGTATTTGATTTTAATATTGTTTTATTTAATTATTTAAACAGATGGAAGTGGACGAGAAAATCGCTAAAGGAGATGGTTTCCGTCCATACTACATCACCAAGATAGAGGAATTGCAGCTGATTGTGGCAGAGAAAAGTCAAAATTTACGACGTTTGCAAGCTCAACGAAATGAACTCAATGCCAAAGGTGCAGTTAAACACTTTCAGATTCTAACTATAGATGTTGAGTTTTAATCAAATACATTTAGAATCTTAGGCTGATATTAATATTTATTAATTATGTTAACTGGATAAGAAAAACTATTAGTTATTACAAAGCTGTTACTAATAAATATTTCCATCGTGAATACATTTCTTGTTTCAGTGAGAATGTTACGAGAAGAATTACAACTTTTACAAGAACAAGGTTCATATGTGGGAGAAGTTGTAAAACCGATGGATAAAAAAAAAGTTCTGGTTAAAGTGCATCCTGAAGGAAAGTTTGTTGTGGATTTAGATAAAAATATAGATATCAACGATGTCACTGCCAATTCCAGGGTGGCTCTACGTAATGAAAGCTATACTTTGCATAAAATTTTACCCAATAAGGTAAGCTTAATTGTAAATTTGTTTCTTAGAAGAGCAAAACTTGTACATATTCTTTCACATTCAATATAAACACAAATTGTGGAATAAGAGTGTATTTTTAGAAATATTTGTTTTTCATTTTTTTGTTCATTTTTTATATACAAAATATAGTATAATATTTACCGCAGGCTAGAATTAAAATACAATAGATAGATTATCAACAAGCTTGTAAAATACAAGTCATTAAAATGTTATAGTAAAGTAGAACTACAATTATCAGGGTTAACGTGGACTGCCTTACTTTTAATAACTAAAAAAAATTGGATGTTTCGGAAAGCCATAGATGTTTTATGTAAAATATAACCTTAAGTAATTACGCCAATAACCAAAATTAAAGTAAAACTTAAACACAATTTCTCATAAAATACGTTTATTAAATCAAACACGTTTCTACAATGATGTCGCCATCTTCAGTGATGAATGAGCTATAATAATCCAAACTATAACAAACACCTTTAGTTTTACTTTAATTTTAAACATCTCACAAGTCAAGCTCAATATTTATTTACACGATTAACCAATGAGTAGTTCCCCCCCCCCCCCCATTAAACCTCTCTGTTTTCACACCTTATCCAATGAGACAAAATATCACTATAAAAGTATCAAACTGATTTTGTTATACCACTGAAATATATCAAGGGAATAAATAAGACACATTTCAAATTTATTCTCATCATGATAAAGTAATTTATTACGAAACTAAGAAGAACAATACAGTAAACCTCATGGTCATCATTGTCTTTTCAAAAAAGAAGAAAAAAGTTTAAATTGGTCAATTTTCTTTATTCTTATTAAAGCTATTGTACAGTCGTTAAATATAATTAGGAACATTTTGTTGTAATATACTAAAACTAAATTCTAAAAGAAAAATGTTACTTTTTGTTTTCCTTGTATAAAACCTAAAATTCTCTTTTTCATTATCGCCTTAAGAACTAAAATAAAGACTCATAGCTCTCGAATACTCTAATAGTGTCAGAGTCGGGAAGAGAAGAAGAGTTAAGAGTCAAGACCAATTTAATGATTAACCCGAGTTGGTCAAGAGAAACCTGATGAAAGAGAGGGATCTAACACAAGACTACCTGAATAAAGATGTCTAGCTTGGCATTGCAACACCTTTACTCGTTTTAAAATGAGTCCTGATGGAAATTAAATATATGTGCTTAGTCTGTATAAATAATGAAAATTCCTCCATGACATTACTCAAACGATGATAATAGGACATCATTCTAAACACCATTTTTGGAACTCAAGGACCTTTAAACCAGAGGTGTCAAACTCAATTTTGCAGAGGGCCATATATTAAATTTAGAATGTGTAGGCGGGCCAGATTCAAATGAAAAAAAAAATTTACTGAATTATTATAACATTTTATTTTTTAAATTTTATAGTATAATATACGGTTGTTAAAAATCATATCAAAGTTATAAAAGAGGGTACCTAATTATTTTGAGCTCGAGGATCCAGATACCTGACTTCTCTTGTTTTTGACAAGCTCACTGATGTCAGGTATCATATTTGTTGTAATTATTTTAAGAATTGATTGGAGATGTTCATTCGTAAGTTTTGTGCGATGTTTGTTCTTATTTATTTTCATGACGGAAAACATCTGCTCACATAAATAGGTGCTACCAAACATGCACAGAATGCGTACTGCATGCTTTTTTTTAATTCCAGGTAGTTTCCAAACTCTTGAAATATTGTGTATAAAATGTATGAGCGTTAACCTCTTTAAATTTTTCTTTCAATATACTGTCCGATTGAAGATCTATCAACTCCATTTGCAAATGAACTGGTGCCTGTGAAGCTTCAAAATTGAATGGATTGTTAAAAATTGGGAATTCCTTTTCATTCATTTTGTGGAAGTCTTCAAAACGATTATTGAATTCCGTGATCAAATTTTGCAGAAGTTGTGAGTATTGATCCAATTTTTTTTTGGTTCACTGTGTCAAATAATGATTTTAAATGAGGGAAATGATCCAAGTTTGATTTTTTACCTGATTTTCCCACAGCCTCAACTTTGTTTCAAAGGCTTGAATACATGAATACATTTGAGTGAAAATCATATTTTTACCCTGTAACTTTACTTTCAGATCAGTCAAGTGTTTATACATATCTACCAAAAAGGCACAATCAACCCACCAGTCATTGTCATAATCAATTGGGTTGCCTTTTTCTAACATGAAAGCTTGAATAGGGTCACGTAATGCAAAAAATCTTTCTAAAACTACTCCTCGACTGTGCCAACAAACTTCGGTGAAATAAGGGACATCAGAAAAGTTTTCGTCCAAATCTTGTAAAAATTGCCTAACTGTCGGTGATTTAGTCCTCTTCTCCTTATAAAATTTACTATTTTAATTATAGGTTGCATGACATGGTCCATTTTTAAATGTTTGGATGCCATGATTCCCTATGAATTATACAGTGAAATCCCACAAAATTCTCTGATGTTTTCTGTTTTAATTTAATTACAACGCCCGAATGTTTGCCAGCCATGGCAGGAGCGCCATCCGTAGTTGTGCTGCTAAGTATATTCCAGTCGAGTTCATATTATGCTATCAAATGCTCAATTGCAGAATAAATATCAATTGCTGTTGTAGTACCTGTCAATGGAACACACTTTAATAGTTCTTCAGTTATTTCAAAGTTACTGTTAATACCTCGTATAAAAACAGCAAGTTGAGCTGTATCAACAGTATCGGTGCTGTCGTCAACAGCCAGTGAAAAGTTTGTAAATTCCTTAATTTTCTCCTTCAGTTGAATCATTTATTCTTGAAGCAACAGTGTTTCTTGACATCGAAATATTTTGAATTATTGACTTTTGAAATAAAAATGAAACATCGGCAACATTCAACATACAATCTTTAATAAAATATAGTAAACATCGATTGTTGACCTTGAAGTTTAGATTTTAAAGATGACAATATGTCTATTCTTATTTTTACAGTATAACAATCGAATTTTGATTTATGATTCGTATCATAGTGTCTCTTCAAGTTAAACTCCTTACAAACAGCAACTGTTTGATTGCAAATCAAACACAGTGGTTTACCTTTCCATTCTATGAAAAAATATGCAATTTCCCATTTAGACTGAAAAACTCTGCACTCACTATCAACTTTACGTTTTTGTGACATTATGCCAAAATCGTAACAATTATGGAACACACGCACGACACAAACAAATGCACAATACCTTCACAATCACTACTTCGCAGTACAACTAAAATCTTTCTCCAACCGTAATAAAGCTAAAATTTCAAAATATTTTAATAATATAAATGAGCTACAATTGTTTCACTTTGCGGCATCATCGGGCAACTGATAATTAACAAGTATTGACAACTATTTATAACCTACATACACAAGTAACAGGAAACTGAAATACAGTAGATAAATCGGGAAGGGTAGGGGGAATGACATAGCAGGTAGGTGAAGGTTGGTGAGGATGGGTTTTATAAGGAGTGAAGAATTTAATACAATTTGGTCATTTAAGTTGAAAATAGGCCTAAGTGAAATAGATTATTTATTTCTAAACATTCTAAATTATTTAATCTATTGCTTTTATTTTCTATATGTAAGAGTTTAACATTCAATTTCGGATCAAAATTATAACCTGAGTCCAAAAGGGGGTTAGCAAAGTTAGTGTTTCTATAGTCATGTTTTTCAGCTATTAACATGTTCTTAAATCCTAACTTTTATAGATCTACCTGATTGACCTATGTACTCAGACTCACAATCTTGAAAAGATATTTTATAAACTCCACTATTTTCTAACATTTCTTTTTTATCTTTATTATTAACCAACATTTTCCCTAGATTTTTTGTACAATAAAAGGCGACTTTACGATTACATTTAGATGAAATAAGGTTACTGGTTTTATAACTAGTTCTGTTGATATAAGATAATTTACAATATTTAACCATTTCAATGCTATCATTATGGGAAGAGTAGACTAAATTTTCAGCTCTTCGCTTTAACTTCTTTCTTAAAATATTGTCTATTAAACTAACATCATACTTATTATTAACAGCAATTTGTTTAACGACATTCAGATCATCATTGAAGTCATTAGGTGAGAGAAATACAATAATAAGTCTGCTAGGTCATTCCCTTTCCGATTTCTCTGTTGTATTTCAGTTTCCTGTTACTTGTATATGTATAAATAGTTGTCAATTCTTGTTAATTATCAGTTGGCCGATGATAATATAGCTCATTTATATTATTAAAATTATTTGAAACTTTAGCTTTATTGCTCCATTTAATCCTTTTTTATGTAGATTATGTGGCTATATAAACTTAATTGCAGCGATTGTGATAAACTTTATATCGGTCAAACTGGTAGATCCTTTAAAACAAGATTTAAGGAGGATTTACCAAGCAGCAAAATCATAACCACAACAAATTTCTCATATGCCGAACATTTAATAATCAACACACCCAATTACAGCAGTATACAACATGACTTTATTACATAAAATTAAAGTACACAAAATGAACATCATGGAAGAATTTGAGATTTATAAGCACCATAAAAATGAACCCAACAACATATAAATAACAAATTAGAAATTCACCTCCAACTGTATATATCATTTAATAATAAATTTAAACTCATGTCTGCTTCCTCCTGTTTTTCTTTTTTCTCTACAGCTGTTTCAGCGTTTATTCAGCCATGGTAACATGCATCATTTCAGTAGGAATTTTCTTTTCTTACTTCGTCAATGTTTTTAACATTTACAAATTTGACAAAAACATTTAACCTTAAGGCACAAACACTTTATGCACACTTATACATTTAAAACACATTGAGTAATTAAAACCTTCGTGTTTAATATTGAGTAATATTATAATGGTTTTAATATTACTCAATGTGTTTTAAATTTGTAAATGTAAATTTTTTTTTTTTTAATGTTGATGAAATAAAAAATAAAAATTCCTACTGGAATGACACACGTGACCATGGCTGAATAAAAACCAAAACGGCTGTAGTGAAAAAATAAAAACAGGAGGAGCAGACGTAAGTTAAATTCATTATTTATTATATTTGAAAGCACTCCAGAAAAGCGAAGAATAGGTAAAATATAACTTAATATTTGAAAACTGTAACTCAACAATAAATCCTTCTTTGAGTTCAAGTACAAATCACATAAAGGCTGACATATTTGAAACAACAGTCTTTATACTTTATCCAGTCAACATGTGGCCACAATACTGAGACAAAACACTTTAAATATTCATTAATTTGACAAGTCCAGTTGTCATAAAAAATATTTGTGTTTTAATAATATATGGTAGTGATATGTATACAATAATATACATAAGTGTATAAGTTGGGGTGATGGCGGTGAAACATGTCCAACCTAATCTACATAAAAGAAGATCTACCATTGACTATACTAACATTTTTATGTTAAATCACCCAGCCGCCATCATACGTTAGTAATATAACTTTACATACACACTTCAAGATATCTTTCATTTCATATCGACATTGCCACTATTCAAAATTTCATGTATGAAATAAAACTCATTTAACAAATTTTTCACCAAATTTGTAATTCTAAGAAGACGACTTAACAAAGCTGTATCAGAGATCTACTTAAATGAGATAAAGTTATTTACAGTACTTATCTCTGAAGATGTACCACTGGGCAATAATTTGATTTTTATATATGGTATTGTTATTTGTTTTTCTTATATTCAGTCATTAATTTGGTAGTTGTGCATATTTTGAATAGTTTCCAAATAAAATATATATTTATATAAAAATAACCTTTGTACATTTTTATCTAAGGTATCTCTCCATGTATAGATCCCGGCGCGAATCAAACCGCTAACATCTAACCACATACTAACCGCAGATCCTGGGCTATCGCTAACAAACCACTACTAACCTGACTAAAAACATCAGAACTACCGGTGGGTAGATAAACCAGTTCCACATTCCAATTGTATGCTTTTCAACTTATATCTGAGGTTTTTTTAAAGATATTATAATTACCTTTACATGTTAATAAGGCTTAAAATCGATCACATTTAAAAAAGGATGAGGTATTTTTCGTTGAAAGGATGAGTAACATTAGAAAGCGGCGTTGGGAGATTTTTTTTCTCTCCACTTATGCCCTTTCCCCGCACCCTCGCCCATCGCGCAAGGGTAAGTTCAAGTGCCAGTATTTATAACTATATAATTCAAGAGGAATCACTTTCATTGGCAACTGTATTTTTAGAATGTTTTTTATTTTATTAAAATATCATTTCACTCTTTTATCAATATGATGTTTCTTGATTAGGTTGATCCTTTGGTGTCTTTGATGATGGTGGAGAAGGTACCAGACTCTACGTATGAGATGGTCGGAGGTTTAGACAAACAGATCAAAGAAATTAAAGAAGTCATAGAACTACCAGTCAAACATCCAGAATTATTTGATGCTCTTGGTATTGCACAACCTAAAGGTGTACTTTTGTACGGTCCTCCTGGCACAGGTAAGAAACAGTACACGGAGTGACTAGCTACTGGGTAATCTGGAAAAATCAGGGGATTTAGGTTGAAGTCAATGAAACTTAAATTTAACAGAAATATAATTAAAAAGTAATGATTTGTAAAACTGAGATTGATACAATTATATTTAAAGGAACAAATAAACATTAGAGACAATGTAAGAGAAGCTAAGTTAATTTTATATGCTTTAAGAGCTTTTAGTTAAAATCAAGTAATTTCAGTTCGTAAGTCTGCGTTCTTACAAACTTATCATTAAAATTATCATTCTATTTTACCTAAGGTAGAGTTACTATCTGTGTCGTACTTAGTGGTTACTTCTACAAACGTGGCAATGGTTAATACAAATGAATCTAGCCAGACATTTTGAGCAAAACAAGAAATCTCCTTTTTATTTCATAGAGAAACAAAAACATTATCAAATACATCTCTAAATAAACATTTAATTTAAACCCTATCGTGTGATAGAATACATGACATGTGCTAAATTCAAAATAAAAGTTTTATATGTCTTTTCACTAAAAAAGAAATTGTTTCCTAATGATTGCTTAAACTTCATGATCATCACTCTACTCACGAATGTTAGTCCATACTGTACTAGTCTCCTTCAAATCACAACCACTTACAAAACACCATTTTGTCGTGATATTTTAGTCGGTTCAGCCATCTTATCTGGTTCCTCTATATAAACGACATTACTCTCTGGCTCCTGACAAAAGACTGTCTCAAACCACGCTTCCTTCTTGCTTGGAGAGACGCTCTTGCAAGGCCTCTTGGGAAATCTCTCCAGGGTTCAACTTCCTGCTTACAAACACTTTGCAACATCTGTTTTATTTGAAGGTTAGAAGTTTATCTCACCTCACGCACACAATTTGAATTTTATAGTTTATTAGTAATCATTAGGTTATTATTGTTCATTAGAAGATTGTTCAAATACACTTTATAATTTGTTATTATTATACAATGCTTATTATTTCTATTATCCTATTATTAGTTTATATTTATTATTAATGTTGAATTTTTAATTATATTTTATTACTTACTGGTTGGAGAGTGTCCCATGCTTACAACAAGCATAATCTCGGGGGATTTCCTTACAAAAAGATAACTACAGCAGAAAATTAATAACAAAGAGTGTTAAGAGAGAAAAAGAGGCGTGGAGGTGATGACAGCTTACACTTGTAATGTTATGACCTTGACACCTTTCGCAAACTCTCTTGCTGGTTTTAATAGTAAATGTTTTTTGAAGTACTGAATTAGGGCAATTTTGTATTGAATTTATCGTGTACATAAACAAAGAAGAATTAAACATTTGTAGTTTATAATTATAAAATTATGAAACTAATATTTATAGAGCTAAGTTAGAAAGTTGTTAATTGAACTTCAGCTGTATCAAATTATTATTAATAATTATATAATGGGGGTAAATAATAATGTAATTCTGTTTCTAAACTACCTGCAATAAATTCAAGTATTTAAACAAATAATTTTGATATGTTGAAGTGAACACTGTTTCGACTTTTGTATGGATAGGAGATATAAGCTTCTCTTGGAAAATGGTCCTTGGTATTACCTAGTGGTACACAAATAGAAAAACACTGAAGTTTTGAAATATTTCATAAACAGTGTTCATCTTCTCAATCAGTAAAGAGAATAAATATTAAAATAAATTTTAGTCTGGTTGCAGAGGTAGGATCTGTGTTAAACCTCAGATGATTTTTTTATTATTGTTATTATGCCATTTTGTAATTATATTAATTTTAAGTAAGGTTTGCAACGATAAGGAGAAAGAAGCTATTGCATGGGGGGTACTATTTTTGGTGATACGTGGATCTACTTTGATAATGTATTTCCGGGTCCCGATCGCGTGGTAACATTAATATAAGTACCCTGGGCGAATCTCAACTTAGGCTAGCCATTTTTGACGAGTATTACTACAAACTAATTAACTATAAATAACAGAGTTACACTAATACCAATATTAATATCAGCTACACTGTATTGCAACAACATGTCGGTCTATAGCAGGGCCTAACGTAGTCGCGTATAGTTCGACTAATAATTTTACGATAAGCCAAAAACGCGATGCGCCCAGATATAAACCCTAGGGCCGGTAGGACCCTATTCCTTTAGGTTTAGCAAGGCATGATAGAAATTTACGGCACTATAATATAAATTTAAGAAGAACGCTGTGAGACGTCTTGAGTCACCGCTGTGTTAAGCACTACTCTCCGCTTATCAGCTCTTGGGGGGATACAACCAGATTCATGAAGGAGAGGGGGAAGTGGTGAGCAATCACCACAGGTTGTTGGGAGATGTAAAAGGATAAACGATGATTCATCTAATATTAAGGTTTATGGGGTTCTCTAGATTTTGTGACCCATTGATGAGACAGTTCCGATCTTCTTAGTTCTGAGGGTTGAATTATGGAGGGAGTGATTTTATCATTTTTGTCATGAAGCAGTCGAAAGTGGCAATGTTGTGGGTTGCTGAAGGTTATGCAGTTGATTTCTCTATAGCCATAATTTTTACATCATGTCTTTGGCCACAGTACCACTCTACTTTTTTTTAATATATTTTTAGTACTGTTTTTTCTGTTACCTCTTATTTGAAATTTTGTTTAACTGGAGGAACTATTGAAGTTGTTGATGGCAAGATATATTTTGCATGTTTTGGACCTTGGGCTATGGAAAAAAATTTACATGTTTTCATATGGGAAAGAACTGTGGGGAAGGTTAGATTGTTTAGGTTAGTTTGGAACTGGAAGTTTGGTATGAACAAGCATGAGTTTAGATTTGCAAGCCGTTCTTGAAGATTCTAGAGAAGATTCTTGGTATGGTTGGAGGCATATGTAATTTTGAAACCTTCCTCAGTATGTTGTTTAATCTCTGTAGGCTTGGGTGATAATCAGTGACCAAAAAGATGGACAAGTTATGTTTCTTCTTATTGTGATATCTGTATTTTGTGCCAACGAATTTGGTCTTAACCAGTTTCTCTAGATAACTCATTTTTTACAAATGTGTATGTCATTTTTTTGGTTAAATTTACTCTCCTCAGAACAAATCTTTTTTACTCTGATTGTAAAGAATTGCTCATTTAGTATTCATAAGATGGATTCTGTCAAAGTGGAGATATTGTTGGTTGTTTGTCAGTTTAACATGGATGCCAATTTGTATTTTGCCCTCCCTTAGTTTTACATTGAAATCCAGAAAGGTAACTTGTGAAGTAGACATAGTCAAGGTGAAATTAAGAATAGAAAATATAGGTTGGGTCACAAAATCTAGAGAACCCCCTAACTTTAATCTTAGATAAATCATCCTTTATCCTCTCCCAACAGGCTTACCGAAAATATAACAATTAAAAAATGGAATAATAAATTCGTCTGTGGTTCAACACAGATCCATCTTCTGCATCCAGACTATAACAATTTATTTTTATTCTCTTTACTGATTGAGAAAATGAACATTGCTTATGAAATATTTCAGAACTGTAGAGTGTTTTCTATTTGTGTACTACTAAGTAATACAAAGAACCATTTTCCAAGGTAAACGTGTGTCTACTATCAATACAAAATTTAAACATAATATGTTGTGTGCCCTGTTAAACTCCAACTTAATTTAATATTTAGAATGATAAATGTTTCTGAATTATTTGCAACAACTGACGGGGGTACTGTAATGCAACATTAAGTATTTAGTTTTTATAATATTTGCGTGTGTACAATTCTCCCCTAAATGTTGGCATTCACACCAATATAATTTGATTCATTGACTAATATTCAATGAACATGATTGTGTTTGTTTTCTAGGATTAGTCAGGGAAAAAATAAATTAGTCAGGTAATTTTATAAGGTCATATCATTACCCATTCTGGTGTCACATTTTATATAGTCAAAGTGTAAAATAATAGAAAGTAATGTGTTTTGAGTTTTACTTCTTACCTTTACAGTGTAATTACTCTGGTTTTACCCAAGTAAAAATCCATGCTAACATGACTATTTAACCTTTTATTTGAAAAAATTAAAGTCCCACATAGAATCAAAATTTTTAAAATTACTAAAAGAAACATACTAACTATTGAGGATATGGAGTCTATTTTAAAGTACAGTGGATAACTTTTTTTTCCAATTATATGTGTGTGAAAGTAAACTAGGTATTAAACTTTTTCTAAACACATATCAAATACAGGTTGCGGCAAAAAGACCTGAAGGTTTTTAATTAAAAACTACTCTCATATTAATTAACATTTTTAATACTAAGTCTTAGACCTCTTCATGCACTTTTCAGGTCTCCTGTCTAAGCTGTGTAAAATATGCCCCAATATTTGATGTAATATGTCAGCGATTTTGTGGCATATTGTTCCTTTTAGTTCATCCATTCAGCAGGATTTATTTATTTATACTCTAGTTTGAAGGAACCCCCACAAGAAAAAGTCACAAATGCTGAGGTCTGGAGAACGGTCGAGCCAAGCAATATCAACCATTACGGGAGATTCGTGCCCAGGAAATTTTACCATCAATAATCATATTATTAGCTGTGTAGGCAATTACCCCATCTTGCTGAAACCATACACATTTGCGAACTAGGCGTCTCCTAATTTGGAGTTTCAGGAAATTTTTAAGCATTAATAGGTATTAAGGATCTGAATTCACTGTAACTTGGCAACCTTTTTCCTCAAAGAAGTATGAACCAAGGACTACATACCACACTGTTACTTTGTAGTTCATGAAGCTGTTTAGGGTTCGTACAGATCCAGTAACAAAAGTTTTGACTGTTAATGTATCCACAGAAATGGAAATGAGTTTCATCATTCATTATGAGAATTTTTGTCATCAAGTCAATTATCAGCTCTGAAAATTATGTACAGTAGGTATAATCGTTAGGCTTTAACTCTTGATCTATAGCAATTTTATAAGAATGGAAGTTTAAATCCAAATGCATTATTTGACTTACGCTATGGATCAAAGAGTTCCATAGCAGCCGCGTATTTGTGAGCTGGCTGGTACGGGCTGATTTCTACTGCTTGTCTTACTCACTCCACATTCTTTGGTGTACTAGTTGACCTTGGATGACCTATTGACTTAAGTTTTAGAAATAAACCTGATCCCCTGAAGTTGTTTACCATAACAAAATTGTATTACGGGGATGGAACACTTCCTTCAATCCAGGTTGAAATGGTGAATATCAACACAAGAATCATTGGTTTAAAAAATGCCTCAATGACAAATGCACTATGTTCACCTGACCGCTGCTCCATGGGTAATAAAATGGCATCGAGTGGGCAGTTGATCACACCATTATTCCATCCTACACCTATTTGCTCTGCTGTACATCTACGAAAACCGTCAGAATATTTTGCCACTCTTTGTACAAATTGGAAAGGTAAACTCAAAACTTAATGGCTTATTTTGCAGAAAACATCCACACGGCATGATGATTTCCCATATATATTTTACTTGTTAATTAAAGGCGAAAAGCCTTATTCTTATAAAAAAATAATAAATTAAGACCTCTAGTCATCGAATACTTTATTACGCCAGGGTCGGAAGAGAACAAAACTTGGCCAAGAGAGACCTGATAAAAAGATAAAAGAGAAGTGTCTAACCCAAGACTAGACAAAAAATGTAAATCCAGCTGGCGATTTCTTGTATATTGAATGTATCTGCTGTATACAAATTATAGTTTTAAGTGTAAGTATAGGCATAAGGATGCAATTAGTATAATTCATTTATGTTGAGAAAGAATTTATATTTATTTAAGTTTTTTCTCAAAGATGAATTACTAAATTCAATGAAATATCAAAAACTACCAGTCAAGAAATTTGAGTTTAGTCTATTATTTCCATTTAATTCATCATAGGAACTGATTGTGCAAAATTTCCTTTAATTTAGTACTAGTATAAAAAAAAGGATTAGAATACTAATGCTTTTGTTTTTAAAAATTATGATACGAGTTAGAAACGTTTACCTAATTAACATATTTTTACAGGTAAAACCCTGTTAGCTCGTGCTGTCGCTCATCACACTGAATGCACATTCATTAGAGTCTCAGGATCAGAGTTGGTTCAAAAATTCATTGGTGAAGGATCTCGTATGGTTAGAGAACTCTTCGTCATGGCTAGGTAAGGTAAATGTTTTAGGTTAGAGTTTAATAGGGCACATAGCCTAATGATATAGAGAGTGAACAGTGTTTACAAAATATTTCCAAACTTTAGTGTTTTTCTATTTGTGTACTACTAGGTTATACCAAGAACCTCTTTCCAAAGTAAGCCATATCTCCTATCCGTACAAAATCTAAGGTAAATCTGTGTTGTTTAATTCTGTAACTTATAAACCCTTGAGTTCATCAGTGGCCATTTTGTTACATTACAGACAAGCATTATAAAACATGGAAAATTTCCAGAGGTATTATATGTCAAACATCTTGGGGGGAGGGGGGTTCCACAGTACATGATTTTCTTTAAATATAAGAATTCCGAAGATTTTGCTAAGTTACACCTGCAAAAATTATCATAATTTACTTACTTTTTTTACAAAACAAGCTGTGTCGAAACAGTAAAATCTTAATCACTCACTCATCTCCTTAAACCAAATAAAAAAATAAAAAAATTGTTTCCAAAAATGTCGGTTCACTAGTTATCAGTCAAAAAGTGAAAATGAACCATTGACGCTGTCTTTTTAAAATATTTATTTTTCAATAGGGTTTAAACATGCTTTGCTTGTGCCATAAACACATTCACAGTGAAACTGAGATAGAACTTTTAATTCAGAGATCAAGGTTCATTTTTGTTTTTACCAATTCCTGTATCGTAATATTTTTTATTTGTTATTTTATATACTGGTTTAAGTCATTAATCTACACATATTACTGAAATTTGAACAAAACTGGTTTAGTCGACGACTGAACTGATATTTTTGGTGGCAATTAATATAGAAATATTTTTGGTGGTGAACCTTTGGAAGAAACTATAACAAAACTCTACATGGCATAATACCAATTAATTACAGTAGGCTCTCTCAACTATCCAGTCTATTGTGGCAGTTGCCTAGGTCGAATGTTGGCCAGTTGTTGAAATCACTTCTTGTGCTGGTGATTGTGCAATATTTTTTTCACTGTTATTTTTTTTATAAGAGACTGTAATTTCATCACTCTCTGTGAATAGCTGTGATGAAAAGATTTCTAACACCAGGGTAAACGACTTCCTGGGTCAGTTAAAAAATATGTTAACCCCTTAAGTGTTTATGTCGGTTTAAGCCGACGCTACAAATATCGATAAAAAGTGCCGCTGTCGGCTAAAACCGACGCTCTTAACTTGCCCTATTCTATTTCGTTCTCTGTCGTAATATTACGTTGTAGTTGCTAGTATTGCCGCTAGATAGTGTTGGCATGCTCTCTAGAGCATAACTTATAAAACTACCGCTTTATTTTTGTTCTCTTTGGATCCGCCGTGAACATTATATTTACAAGGAGTCGCGATACCAGTGCAGCGAATGTGATAATGGGCTGTGTGCTGCCCCATGTTTTAAAATATATCACACCCAAAAAATTACTAAACATTAGTAAGAAACTGTAAACAATCTTTATTGTGTGTACTTTTATTTTTAACAATGGTTTTATTACATTTTACTTTTTTTTTATTTTTAGGTAAATGTGTTTTTAATGTATTTGCAGAAAATTTTTAAATTATATTAAACATGACATTTATACTTTTGATGTTGCTTATATTTTCTTTTAATGCCTATTTTTTAACTTCCAAGTTAACAAACATTAAAATAATCAAATAAAAAAAAAATAGGCATTTTTGGGTTGATTTAGGCAAAAAAAATAAAACACTTAAGGGGTTAAATTTGCAATATGTTTGCCAAATTGTAAAAGTTAGTAATAAATTGTGCTAAAATTATGTTTATTTATAGGGTCAATGAAAATGTTGTAATGTCAGGTGTTGATGTTTTCATGAAAGAAATCACAATCTCTCTATATTATATACTGTATCAACCTATATCTTAATCTTAATAGCTGTATTCAAAAGTCATGAATACAAAATTTTGTTTGATATAATTGTTTAGTTTTACATCCTTAATACATTTAATTTTATATTTGCAGAGAACATGCTCCTTCTATTATTTTTATGGATGAAATTGATTCAATCGGATCATCACGTATTGAATCGGGCAGTGGTGGAGATTCCGAAGTACAAAGGACAATGTTGGAACTGCTTAATCAGTTGGATGGATTTGAAGCAACCAAGAATATCAAGGTATAGTTTAAAGAGATTCAGTTCCTTAGATTATAGAAATTAATTGTTATAGCAGAATGTATTCACTACAAGAGATCCGTAGTATAATATCAAATGGAATTTTGCAAGCAGACTTTTAGAAAGCTGTTAATCTTAACTTACCTATGTATGTATATGCGGAAAATCTTTCAGTTATCATCAATAAAATAAATATCCCCCTAGCCCTCTAATCGTATCAGTGTCGGAAGAGAACAAGAGTTGGTCAAAAAAGTCCTGATACGAAAGATGAAAGAGAGGGATATAACCCAAGACTACATGAAGAAAGGTGTAGATACAGCTTTCTTCAGGTTTGCAATACCCATACTCTGAATACCAATCAAGCTCCAAATTTAGAGATGGCTACCAAAAATCAAAACACAAAATTCCGATTTTCTCAAAATTGACTACAACATTTTTCATCAAACTTGCTATATATATGTACTTTAAGGAACCGAACAAAAACACATTGGTTGCTTTTATTTTATAGAAAATATGAAAGAGAGGTATCTAAGCCAAGACTAAGTGGATCCCTCAGGATTGACTACCTCGTACTCGGTATATTGAACCTTTGAGGCTAATTTTTATTGTCATTATGTACTTACGAATATGATATCTTACCATCAAAAGATAAAATGGGTTTTTTCCTGTTTAAAGATTAAAAAGTTCTTGCTTATCATTATCTTGTAAAATAAGATGAAAAGAATACAGAGAAAAAAACCCTAACCTTTGAATACTCTAATAGGGTCAGAGTTGTAAGAGGAAGAGTTGGTCAAGAGAGAAACCTGATAGGAAAGATGAAATAGAGAGATCTAACCCATGACTATATAGATAAGATGTAGAGGTAGTTAGGTCCTCTCAGGATTCCCAAGCCCGCACTCGCGGTAGTAAGTCCCAGAGGGTACAAAAAGTATAATATCTGAGAAGGAAATGACTATCGCATAGGATTATAAAGCATAGAAAATGAAAAGCCGGTATTGTCTTATACTTATGAACAAACTCCCTAACAAATTCAGGAAGCATCAGCTTGTCAACAGTCTGATGGCCAACATCTGTTAAAACTGATGAAATGGTGAATTGTCAACTAATTTTTTGCTTATATTTCGACAGTTTCTAAAAATTCTTCTGTTTGCCGAAGAAAATTAACAATCGGCAAATACAGTTTGATAATTTTCATGCTCTGTCATTAGTTGAACAGTTTTACAAAAACTATCCACCATTATCTTACATGTACGATTAATTTAGACTATCACAATGTACAAGTTGAAGATAGCATATTACAGAATTATAGATTTATTATACATCAGAAAATATAAAAATAGTTCGTATATATCAAATAGGCTACATGCCCTATTAAACTATTAAACTAACAAAGTTAGGCAAAAATCTCGAATATATATTATATTTATCTCCGCTTCTACTTCATAGTAGGCATGTCTTTCAATTGTCGTAAATATTTAAACCATAAAACCGCTGCATTTCCTGTAATGGCATCTGTAGTTGGTTAATATATGAAAGATCTCACCACACATTCCAGTACACGTCTTAAATTAAATTTTAGTCTTAAATTTAAAATAAGCTGTAAAATTACCATATATGTTATTATGTTAATATATCACATATAAAAATATAGCAACAAATGTTTTGAAATAAAACTATTGAATATTACAGGTTATAATGGCAACAAATCGTATAGATATTTTAGACCCTGCTCTCTTGAGACCGGGTCGTATCGACCGTAAGATTGAATTCCCTCCACCAAATGAAGAAGCTCGTCTTGACATCCTTCGCATTCACTCACGTAAAATGAACTTAACTAGGGGTATAAACTTGCGTAAGATTGCAGAACTTATGCCTGGAGCTTCCGGTGCTGAAGTTAAGGTATGTACACACAAAATTGTTTTATTTTATAATAATTTGTTTTCGTCATTCCGAATATTGTTATATTAATTCAAATATATAAGACTTACCGTCGTCAATATTCTGTTTGCGTCGTTCAAACGACAGCCGTTATCAAGTTGTAAAGTAATCTGGTTTCCCTTCGTCAATTACAAACACTTATACACATTACACAAGAGCAAAATTAAACACGAAACACTTACACGTACATACGATTAAAATTGATTCATGAATCATTGTCTACGTCCTTACTGCACAGTCTCGAATATTACTGGTATCACAGCTTGACATTGGGAGGGGTTGAGTTACGTTATCTATTTGAGTTAACACGGTGTCGTACAATGCATTGGAATTAAAGTTTAGTTTTTCGTTTAACAAGTTACTGTCAATTTTGAAATATCTGTATATTTCATACTATTCTAATGCGTTCATGAAATTTCCTTTCTTACACCTCAATGTAATATTTTAAGGGTGTTTTCTATTGATGAATAACTATGATTCTGCTGGACGATGTGTTCAGTAAATTTAGACAAGGTTCTTGTAGGGTCCATATATTGTTCGGCTGTAGGAATATGTTCTTTAAACCTTTTGTAAAACGATCTTCCAGTTTGCCCTATGTAAGTCTTTGGGCAATCCTTACACGACAACTGTGTAATGTGTATAAGTGTTTGTAATTGACGAAGGGAAACCAGATTACTTTACAACTTTATAATGGCTGAATAGCCGAAACGGCCGTCGTTTGAACGACGCAAACAGAATATTGACGACGGTAAGTCTTATATATTTGAATTAGTTTTATTTTAACCTTTTTGTAAGATTTTATTATTTGTTATTATATGTACTGTTGTTATGTTAAGAAACTTTGAGATCTGTCTACTATTAAATAAGAGGATACATGGGATTGATTGATCGACCAACTAAATATGGATTTATTGACAACTTTAAAAATAATTATTACAGTTAGTTATTTTGTGCCGACTAACCTTTGAGTCATAGATTTTACAGTTATGATTACAAACACTTTTTTTTCCTTCTTTTTTTTTGAGAGAGAGTCCTAGTGATTCTTCAAATATAACACAATTATTATCAAAACACTTATTTCTTACATCAAACCAATTGGATACTTAATTTTAAAATGACTGTCTAGTTGGTGAATTTATGAAATGATTATGATATGAAATACAATTCGGATGATGAACAATTGTTTTATTATTTGATCAGTGTATTAAACATTTATGAAATGTTCAGTATTGTTTGGTTTCAAATTTTATTATTTATAATTTTGGCCAAGATAGATATTGAAAGAATTTGATGTTAAAATATGTGAAATTCCTTTAGGCTGATAGTTATGGAGTTTCTGAAGTAAAATTTATTATGTTCGTCACGCACCAAGATGGTTTAATGATACTTAATTTAAATATTACTGGAACTCAATAAAAAATTACTTCTATTTTTCTTCTTTTGATATTATGGATCCAAAACCCATCTGCTTTCAGTGTGTGGTATTCTTGTAGAGACTGGAAAGAAACGGCTACACACTTGTTATCCGAATGCGAGTCCCTAGAATAAAAAAGACTTGTCCAAAATAAGTGCTGTGGTCAATATATTTTGGTTTGGTTAAGTCCCGGTTACAATATGGTATAATTTGTTCACCAACAAATGTGTATCACTTTTAAAATCAGTTGTTATATTACAGAAAAATATTATTTATAATGTTACGAAAACTATTGTGTGAACCTCTTCATTACGTGCTGAATATATTTAAACATTCTCTTTCCTAAAAACAATTTATAAATCAAATTATAGTTTAATTTTAACGTAATAGCAGATATTTCTTGTTGAAACTCCATATTCAAGGATAAAATAAAGCAATAAGCTTAAAGTTTCAAAATATTTTAATAATATAAATGAGCTACAATTGTTTCGCCTTGCGGCATCAAAAGTTGCCCGATGATGCTGCAAGGCGAAACAATTGTAGCTCATTTATATTATTAAAATATTTTGAAACTTTAAGCTTATTGCTTCATTTTATTCTTGAAATTAGAGTTTGGTTGTTGGGTTTACAGGATATAAACTATCCATAGTACTTGAGTGATGTATGTTCTACAAAATTTTATATGTGTGGTTTTTCTGTTTTCCACAGTATAACAATTGAATTTATATCTAAGAAGAAGTCTGGTACACTACGATAAAGTGAGGCTCAACTGTGGGCTAAACTACTTTAGTTTGGTAGGTTTAGGTACAGAATGTGCTAGTGTGGGAGCAGTCTGACCATATAATACAGCATGACCTTGAAGTTATCAGAACTGAGCCTTCAGATGGGAACACTAGAGCCTCTAATTTTTTAGCTTCATCTTATTCCATTGAGATGGGCAATCTATATAGTGTGTCAAATCACTGGTTTAACATAGAACATAGTACCCGATGTGATGATTCCATAAAGAAGATTACAATTAGCAATAGATAGAATGTATATATTAGAAATTTTTCAATAATCAAAACAAAAAATGTAATCAATTTTTTGTTTCTGTATGTTTTTAGGGAGTATGTACAGAAGCTGGAATGTACGCTTTAAGGGAAAGAAGAGTTCATGTAACTCAAGAAGATTTTGAAATGGCAGTAGCTAAAGTGATGCAGAAAGATTCAGAGAAGAATATGTCTATCAAGAAACTTTGGAAATAAACGATTACTCATTAATATATTACAGTTTATCATTAGGAATGTTTTGAATGTGTTTTATTTTGATTTGTAACAATAAAATATTAATTAAAACAGTTTTTTTCCTATATTGTTCTTTTGGTTTTTTCTTTTTCATTTTAATCAGCTCCAAGCATGGATAGGAAATAGCAGGACGTGTACAAGGAATTGAGCAACTAGTTAAGCAACTTACTCACATATACGTAGTATAAAGTTTTTTGGTTGGTTCAATGATTGAGCTAGAGTGGTTTTTGGAATGTACTGCATAAACTTGTGGATCGATTTTAATCAAATTTTGTATGTTTTGACTGTTACTCAAGACTTTTTTCGATAAATTAAAGTTTGGGGATAGCTGCCATAAGAAAGAAAAAAAATCATTAGAAAAGATTTAAAGATGTTCTCAAAATCTGTTCTAATGATACTTAATTAATCAATTGTAGAAATCAGTCTTTTTTTTAAATTTTCTAACATCAGTTTATTTTTTAAGACTACTTCGCATAGAGCTACAACATAAGTATTTGCAATTATTATTTAAAACAAAAGCATGTAAACTTAATCAACTGAAATTCTCCATTTAAAAAATAATAATTACAGTATATAATTCCTCTTCTGTTTGTGGTATACTTAAATTCTCCAATTCTTGTTCTCTCTATAGTAGAAGTAAATATGGTGAATTAATTGGTTTTGTTTCTTTAATCTTATGAAGAGTTGGTAACGTTAGTCACTCTTTTAAACCTAACTCTTCAAATTTAAATCATTTGATAGTAGAAAATAAAGTATAGATTTAGAATAATAAGTTTCTCCTGATTTAAACACTTTTGGTTTATGGATAGCTTTTTATTTTTTTTTATTTTTTTATTTTTCATCTTCTAATATTTTTAAGAAAATTTATCTCACCATATCAGATTTTCATGAAATTTGGTACAGGTATACTATACATATAGACTTGGAAAAATTCTAAATTTCATCAAGATATGTCTACTCGTTTTTTAATTACAACTATGTAACGTTTTTAAAAATTGGCTGAAAACCATGAACTGAAACTTTTTTAATTGCTCTTGGAGTTGGGAAAGATATCATTTTACAGTATTTCTCTTGCCCTTTTCTTTGGTATACAACAAACACACTATAGTTTAAGAAAAAAAGTTGTCGAAATCTAAACAAAAGTTTTAATTTTTTTAAAAAGTACATATTTCTAAAATTTTCCAATTAATTCCATGAAGAGTTAGTATTGTTGTAAAAAATGTGGCAAAATATAAATTTGGGATAATAATGGATTCATTGGTAGAATAGTTTAAACCTGAACTTGATTTTTCATCCAAACACTGAATTTATGTGGTATATGCTAATAGGTTTACAACATAAAATAATACCCCTAATTATAATAATTTAGTGTAATATAATTATCATTACAGTATTATAAATGAAATGTAAATCAGCGCAATGTTATAAAACCATTGGGCTATTATCACATTTTTTTATCAGTCAAGTTTTAAAGTTCTAATGTGAACAAGGAGTATCTAGACAATGTCTAACACAATTTAAATATACAGTCTTGCAAACTGTTGGCAATACTTATTAGCCCGACTACTTTTATACAAATAATAACTTCATACAGTAGAACCTCTGTTAACCGGCCTATATCGTAGTGTACTGGTTGGATGAGAGTTTCCGAAAATAAATTGTAATTGAAACACCAAAGCGGCGGTGATATCAAACGACTTTGTCGATAGCGGTATCCCATTGTCGGCGGCATTGGCACTCGTCGGTATAGCAGACATACACAAAAACAGTAGGCCCATAAAAACGTTTGATGGGCCGCTTTTTTTCCACGAATCATTTTAGTATACTTTATGGAAAATATAACATTTCTTTTCAGTTTTCGGAAGCGTGTGTTGGTTTCGTTTGAGACGCAGTTAAATGTGTCAAAAGACTTGACAGAGGGGAATCTGTAAAAAAGCTTTGTAGTGTTTAATTTTTTCATGTTTGATGTATAATATACATAACATAATATATACAATGCATTTATGTACAATAAAATGAGTTGCAATAAGATCTTAATTGCATAATTCTTAGTGCTACCTGATTAAATAAGTTTTCTTTGAACGAAAACCGATTTTTCACGGGAACCTCGGATTAACCGGCCTGGGTGTCAGTCCCGACTAGACCGGTTAAGAGGGGTTCTACTGTACATATTTGTTTTCGCCATTCCGACTACTGATTAATAATTAGATATATTAATGAGACTTACCGTCACAATAGTCTATATTTGTAGGTAGTTATATCACTATGGCCATTTCGGCTATTCAGCCATTTTCGAGTGTTTTATGCTGGGTTTTCCCATTGTCTTAGTTTAAAAATCACAATCACGAACACATGACACACAAGTTCTTTAAACAATTAATACACGATGCAGTAGGCCCACAATGAGTACACGTTGTGACAGTGGGCCTACTGCATCGTGTATTGAAGCTACTGGAGATGAACATACTGTGCTCTTGAGGTATCCCCATAGGAAGAAATCAAGGGAATTAAGTTCAGGTGACCTTCCAGGTCACAGCACTAGACCTCCTCTGCCAATCCATTTTCTTGGTAGATATTACCAATAAAGATTCTAACATCAACACTAAAATGGGCTAGTTGTCCCATTCATCATGAACCACGAATCCACTCATTCAGTATGACATTATTGAATAAAGCTGGAATATCAGTTGTCAAAAAGTGCAAGTAATGCTCATGATTAAGAGTCTGAGGCAGAAAACCAAATAAATGGTCTCCAAGACTACTGGGCCCACTTAAAGAAAAACATTGGTGATGTGATGGCGGTATTGTACTATGGCATGTGAGTTCCAATCCGCCCAAATTGTGTACATTTTACAATGCCTTCTCGAGAAAATTTCGACTCCTCTGTAAAATACCACCACTTTACTTAAAAGTTTCTCTTCACACATTTACGAACAATCCACTGACAAAACCTTATCAGACAAGGATGATCTTCTGGCAAGAGGAATTGAACTTTTTGGACATGATATAGACAAAGTTGTTGTTCCTTCAGAATATTCCAGTGTCTTTTTAAAACTTAAATTGTAAGCCTAATTCCCTAGTGCTTTTTCTCATTAAGAAAATTCTCTTCAAATTGAATGGTTCTGACAGATCATGGTATCCCTGGTTTATTTTTTCTATGACAAAAACTTCTAGATTTACAAAGACGAGAATGTAGGGCAGTAAATTTATGACATGGAATGATTCTATTATGAAATCTTTGTTCATACAGCCATTAAGCTTCACGATTATTACATCTCGCAAGACCATACATTTAAATACATTTCGGCATTCAGCATGATTACCTGCCATAATGTTTAATTCAATGAAATAAATACAATTATGCACTTATATAAAAATCACTCATGAAATAATTTAACTTCCACTTTCTAAAATGGTTTATGGTAAACTGAATTATCAAAAATTACCCACCAACATAATAATAATACAAATAAATGCAAAAGAGATAAAAATTAGCTGTTTAGTCCTTACTTCATCAGCTGATATAGTACAACTCAACAGTGGTGCTCAACTCTCGACTTGAATAAGCGCTGATTATGTGTTTATTATTAACAGAGCATCCCTAATATTGGTAAAACTTGTTTCTCCATCATTTATGAACAGATTTTAATAATAAAGGGCTAGTTAAATTTGTTATTACATTCTAAAAAAAATTTATATCTTACGACTTTCTTGTAAAATTACGCATTTTTAAGCAATTATAATTTCTTTAAGAAATTATATTTTTAATCAATAACTCCGTTATCTTTTGAGCTACAGAAAAGAATTTTAAAAAGTTTTGTTTGCTATTAAAAAAGTAAGTTTTTTATTCGTCTAATTTTTTTATTAAGTTAGCAGTTTCAGAAAATTTGACATTAAAAATTTTAAATGGCCAGCATTTTAAAAATATACAATAAGAAAGTTCTGTTTTTTGTACAGGGGTAAAAAGGTTACGTAACAAATATGTATACCAAGATATTAAGTGTTAAGTAAAAAAACAAAATGGCAGATAATTCGAAAAAAGGCATTTCCGGACTTGTTTATTGTAACTTTTTTTCTTATTTTCACCTATAGACCTGGTAAAATTTGGGACAATATTTTCTAGACACGTATATTATATACATAATCTATTTTGTAGTGATTCTAGCTATTTGCAAAAGGATGTTTCGAGTTTTGAACTTACAAAAAAGATGGGGCCCATATAATACACAAGTAACGAAACTTGATGTAGGTATCAAAAAATCGTCAATAATTTATTTATGGTCATTAAGAGAAGATGTCTATGTGTGACTCATGTGAGTAATTGAATATGTATAAAGTGAAATAATATTTAAAGTAAAACATTATAAGAGGGAGTAGTTATTTTGTGTAATAATAGCCATAATGGATTTGAAGTGAACCAGGGAGCATTAGATAGGGTATAAATATAAATAACACTATAACATTTTAGGCAAAGAATACAAAAAAAAGGGAAATTAGTTGAAATTGACTAAGTGGTACCCGACTAAATTGTACAAGAACCCGGTACAAACAAAACTGTAGTCACACAAGGGGGGAAAAAAGTCTAAACTTTGACTGACGAGATAACCATACAGTTAAGTGATAACGGGTTGTTTATATTAAGACAAACCTTATCTGAAAAAATTACCTCATGTCAAAAAAAGTTTGCTAGTGTAGAGATAAGAAAAAGTAAAATTACAGAATGTAAGGGTTTTCCTAATATAGGCTTTATTTACGCAGAATAGTTTAATAGATTCGGATTAGTTTCCTTTACTCACTTGGTAATTATCATGACACTTAAATTAATCTTTTGCTAATTCAATCTCAATGATAAATAACCGTGCATGAAAATTTATAGACATTTGAAGTCTATTTTACACATCATGAGACTATACAGTAAAGTGGTGATAAATGGACATGTTGGTGCATATAGTAAATTTGGATAGGGAATATCCTTTCATTTAGATGGCTTGTAGTTACTCATATGTGCTACATAATAAATATAACTAGTTCTGGCTAAATAATTTATTCAAATTAGCAAATAATATTATATCTTTTGAACGATACAGAAAGTAGCAATAATATGTAGGTAAAAAAAACTACACTTATTCTAATTTGAACATAAATGTAGAAATTTATTTACAAACATTATTTTGGAAAATATACTTTGAAAATTGAAGGTAACCATTTTAGGGTCTGAAGAATCAAAAAGGGGTTTTAGCCAAGTGTGATTTACTACAAACATAACCAACAACAAAACACAATATTACAATAATATAAAAATAAGGTTTAAAACTTGTGGGTATTAAAAATAACTTAAAAGAATCAAATGATCAAGCACAAATACATAGTTATTATATTTCACAAGGTTTGTCTCCTCAACGTACAATCTTGTTCCCAGATTACTTAAAAAATTAAAAACTCAAAAACTAAATAAATATACAATACTCAATCTGTTTTATAAATAGATGTTTAACAAATATTTAATTTCAAAAAGAACAGTATACATTCGTTAATAATATAACAAATGACATCGATGAAGAAGATTTGAGTTGAAGAGACGGGGCTTTTACGCCAGCGAGCTCACAATGTACATCAGACCAAACACTCACGTTTATAGCAAGTCCAAGATCCAGACGCCGGAATGTTGTTATGTATAATAATAATAATAATAATAATATAATTATGTTCAAAAGTTCTCTGTCCTACTAGTTATATAATTTGTTTTAGAAACATTTGCAGAAAAAAAAAATCCCCACTCATTTGTTCACAGCTGCAAGAATATCCCCCACGACACAGCGCAAAAAATTAAAAACCCAACGAAAAAGTCAATCACTTAGCCGCACTGTTTTTTCCCGATGTATTATGGGAGAAGATGGGGGGGGTGTGTGTAGGAATGAGTAGGAGAGATTGTGTGGGCCGAAGGGATGTTATCGAACAGGACTGCACATAAAACGTAGGAAATTCATGTGAAGTCTGTTCGGTAGCCCAGTGCCGTCATCACAATTTTTGAAAATATGTCCATTCACAATAGTTGTGGCCTACTAACGATTTGCATTTTTAAGTTGGTTAGACAGCCAATCGAGACCTTCATACAGACCATCTCCACTGGTAGCACATGTTGCTTGAATATACCAATTACGGTTACGTAGTGAATGCAGACCTAATTTATCTGTTATTTCTGCAGCGTTCATTGCGTTCGGCAGATCCTGTAACATAAAGCAATCATTAGCTGCAAAACAATTTTACACCAGTGTTTAACAATAACAATATCTATTTCAGTATTGTTCCTTTTCTTCTATAAATCTAGGCTATTTATAATAATTTGGGGCATATATTCATGAGTGAGGACATGTTATCTTCTAACATAGGAAATAAAGAAAAACTGTTCCTATTGACAAATAAATAAATAATATGAAGGATTATTTGGGAATTTTAAAAGAAACCGGGAGAATTTAATTTTAATTTATGCCTGTTATAAGGGGAAAATAAAAAAAGCAGTCACCAAACTTTCATAACTTCTGACAAGATATAGTGTTCAAATGGTAGACCACTCCTTAATTTATATATTTTATGCTAGAAAATTTAGTCCAACTAATTTTTTTAAATCCATATATTATATATAAAAAAAAGTTCCATTGATAAAAATTATATCCAATTTATTAAGGTGTTGAGTTTAAATATAACACAGGAAGAACAAACTGGTCAACTGGTGGTGTGCGCCAGATGAGTAACAAAAATCCTGTCAGAAGACCACAAAAAAACAGCGCATGACAGCATTGTTGTTATTTTTTAAGCCTATGACAAAGATGGTGACTCACTTTTGTGTCGTAATAGCAGATGAGACTTGGGTAAAATATGTGAATTGTGAGACAAAAATTCAGGTGCCAAAATTATACAACAATGGAATTAATAAGCTGGTGCACTGTGTCTTAATATGAACACTATATTGAAAATCAAGAGTGTGGCTTACATATTGGATATAATACAAAATGTTTCCTTTCATTTGGGTTTTTTTTATTCCAAAACGTACGTAATTTCTGGATTGCCCTCGTACATTCAATAAATAATTTCTCTAAAACTTCTAATTACCTGTTTGTTTGCAAATATTAACAAGACTGCGTCTCGAAGTTCATCTTCTGCCAACATTCTCATGAGTTCTTCTCGAGCTTCACCAATACGTTCCCTGTCGTTGCTATCAACTACGAAGATCAAACCCTATAAACAAAATACACCCAAATTATATTTTTGTCTAACAATAAATTGATTTCTTTATTGTATTTTTTCCTTGTTGCTGTTGTTTTGGTCATTTATGCTTCATATTTAAAAAAAAAAGAAGATAAAATAGTTCTGAAATACTCCTGGGTTGGAAAAGAACAAGAGTTGTTCAAGAGAGACCTGATAGGAAAGGTGAAAGAAAAGGATTTAATCCAAGACTACCAACATGATAAAAGTGAAGATCCAGGTAGGGTAACTTGGGATTCTCCAACAATTTATATTTTGTATTAATTATAGCACTATGAATTATTCTTTTATCCCCCCCCCCCCCCGAGACGTATATGTAATAGTTTAAAATCAGATTATTTAGCATTCTATACACCAAGTGGATGAAATTAATTTATTAAAGTTTATTCATTATCCTCTACAGCTTCTATTACCAACACAAATTACTGATCCTTATGTTCTAAGACGTTGGCAATAATGTTTGGTTGACTTGACAGCTACATCCCGTAAGTTAAAATATAAGCCAATCGTTTACAAATTTAATGAAAAAGAAAATTATCCTTATAAATAAGTAATCTATTAATTTTTTTTAAATAAAAAAAAGGGAAAATGTTAATTCCAACAACGGTGTAATACTTTCAAACTTAGCAAATAAGAACGGCTGTCAAATCATATGTTGGTCAAATTGTAAAAGTAAAAAAAGACGAATAAGAGATTTTAAAAGATCAGGCCTATTATAGGCTTAAAACAAATCTTTGGGTTGAATTATTAAAGTTGATATACATAATCAGTTATGTATATTATTTATCTTCGTCTTTATTAACTCGTAGAGTTTTGGGTTCTTTTGGGTAGTGGCACTTTTCTGGCCGGGGTTAAAAAAACATATTTATTTGGTTTGATGGTTGTAGGTGAGGTAAAAATAGAATTGATAAAAGAGTTACATAATAATATTAAAATTAATCTTTCATACATGTGAATGTATGTAGATTTCTATGTTTCTCATTGATAAACATCTATTACTTTTTTGGCCTAATTTTAAACTGTTCTCATCACTACTTTCAATGAAATTATCAGACAAATCACCTTAAATATCATATTTTCTTATTTCTTCACCACTTCATGTTTACAAACAACAGCTTTCATTTTTTTCCTCTTAATTATCAAATCAGTTAAATGGGAGCTGTTGGTGAATTAGGAAATAAATGCAATTTGTTTTACATATATATATATATATATATATATATATATATATATATATATATATATATATAACAACAGTTACTACGTCATTCCCAGCTGCCACACACACCCTCTCGGTGGGGTTTGTGTGCGTGGCAGCTGAGGATGGTAACTAAGTCATTAAAACGTCATCTTGTATTTGTGTTGCACAGATGAAATTTTTTTTTTTTGTGGAGAATTGTGTTTCATTAATTTGTTTATTGAAGTTACCACAAGTGTAGCTCATTACAGTTGATTAAAATAATAAAAGTTTTGAAAATGTTGGCATTCAAGGAGCAGAAGAAAAAACAAAAGAACAAGAAATGTTTTTAAAACTTATTATAACCAAATAGTATCCATCTTAAAAAGCATTTATTGCTGTTGGTTACTTTCAAAGTCACAAGCCAGATCTATATTTCATAACTCATACATGTCAAAGTAAAGGAGATAACACTTGTAGATAACAGACTGTCTAGTTAACAAACTTCTACAGTGTTAAATAGAAAATATAATTATTTCCATCTGATGTATGACTGTAACTAATAACTAGCTACGTATGTGTAGGTGTTACACAATTTACATTTGTGCAAACATGAATATTTTCATTATTAATATTCCAAGAGGACAAAATGATTAAAATAATTAAGTTAAAACTTATGGTGATCATTTTGAATTGGTTTAAAGTTTTAAAACTTGATTCACAGAGCTTATGTGTACACAGTGTTATGAAATACTATTAGTTTAAAACAGTTTTTGATTAAATCTCCTAATAAAGGAAACAAATCTGTTTGAAAATATTGGTATTGGTCCTGAAATGATAGCCTTATTTTAGCCAAAGTGCCAAAAATACTCTATGGGCTATATAAAAACACATAAAATCAATTCCAGATCTGTTATTGTTATACATAAAAAATATTTTTTTAAACTTAGAAAACTCCTAAAATACAAGCCTTATGTAAATTTTCTTAAATTTGTATCAATTACATAGGTGTAAATATATATTTTTTAAATTTTACTCGAATACCTTATTTGTATACGTAAACAACAAACTCACTTTAAGGGCTCAGTAATAAGTTAGTATGAGCATAGCAATCCTGAGGGACTCTAGCTTAATCTACACCTTTTTTGGGTTAGACCTGTAGTAATGGGCTATATCCCTCTCTTGCAGCTTTGCTATAAGCTCTCTCTTGACCAACTCCTAATTCTTATCATATTATGAAGCTATTAGATTATTCGAGTGCTATGGAGTCTTTTTATATGGTTTATCTTCCTTTTTTTATATATGGCAATGATGACCAAAAAGTTCTTCGTCTTTAAAGAACAAGGAAAATAAATAAATATATAAATAAACAATTAACTAACCTAATAACAATTTCAGACCATGGAAAATATGACAATGGTAGTAAGAAATCATTGCTCATATAGTAGGCCTACTATAAAAATAGCAAAAAAAAAAATTTTAAGTGGAAAAAAATATGCTGGAAAGTTTTTAATACAATACTTTCTTAATAAATTGAATTTTAAGAGGATGCGGTGAAAGGGGTACAAAAAAAATATATCTTTGTATGAATTTGATGGAAAAAAACGTGAAATACTTTGAAAGATCATTAAATTCTCCACATTTTCGATTTTTCGAACAACATAACAACCTCCAGTTTTACCAAATTTGTCTGTACTAGTTTTTAATTAAACAATGTATCACTCGAAAAGTTTTTCAGTTAATCTTTCTACACTTCCCCACCCAATTTGGAGAGAATAGGGTAAATTGTCCTATATATCAAAAATTAACTTCCTTAATATTTTCCTAAAAATTAGTTTTTGTTTTATACTTACTCTAAAATTAAAAAGAAAGAGTTTGAGACACATAGTACTTCAAACACCCTTAAAAAGTGTTCTTGGGATCATAAAGTAGTGTTAAATATCACAAGAAAATACCAAGTCCCTGGGTAATGTCATATTAAGTTAAACAGTTCCAAATACGAATTTCCGACTTCTCAATTTAAACAAAAAATTAATCTTACACCAGTTCTGGTCTAAACCTTCGATGTTGCATATAATATATATTTTTATAATTTATAATCATACAAAAAAATAGAATAACTTAATATAATTCAAATATTCAACTTAAAAATATTATCAGATAACTGGACAGGTAGATCCTCCTGTACTAAAATCTTGTACACACTCATCTTATCATATGACAATATCACACAGCAAATTTAACCATAACTGATAAAAACCAAATCTACACTCATGTCCTTGAGCATTGCCTTCACTTATATATATTTTATAGAACAAACTACAATAATGTTGTTAGGGTGTGACTAATGGGACAAACCCAAGCAATTCCAGGAAAATAATAACTTATTATATGACCAAACATGAGTCACTGAATCAAGGAAACTTCTTGTAACAAAATAATAGTAAGGTAAAATAATATTTTATATAAAAGGTCGCATTGTGTATGTTAGTTTCACAAACTTGTCAGATGGTTTATAGGTTATAAATTAAGTTTTACTTTCTATATGCAGAATGATTCAAAATTGCATGGCAATATTTTGGGAGCTGATTTCTAGACAAAAATTATACATAGCCCTTAAACATAAGTCTCGAAACGTTTTATTTTCTGTGTGTCAGCCATTCTGTGTTTTAAAAAAAAACATATCTTTGGAAATAGGTTAAGGTATCGAGTGAAGATTTTGTATACATATTATTTACATAACCTCTTGGCAGTATACTAAAAAAACTAAGATTAAATTTTATAATTATTACCGAAACATATATATCGTAAGGAGAAAAGAGCGAGAGGCCTGATAACAAAAGATGAAAGAGTATCTAACTGAATATTATACGAAAAAGGAAGTAGATCCAGCTAAGATCATTCGCTATTATCAAGTCATACTGTAATATATAGTGTTTAAATATATAAGTCAACGGCCACCATCACAATAGTGAGATTCAAAAAACTTGTATATAACCACTGTTTTAACCCTGTCATCTCCTATCGACACAAATGTGTCGATTTATCTATGCTCGGTGTTGATATCGGAAGAAAAAACATGGTTTTTGCGATTCAACATTTAGCCCACTTAAAATGGTCGTATCGTAATAAATAAATTACCGTTGGAAAGCTAATGTTCCGTAGATGCATAATCATGCCCAAAAACACCATAAAATGATATAAACAATATTTTTAAAATTGGTAAAGTTTGCATTTTTTTATACGTAACATCAAAGATTTGAACTGAGCGGTTGCAAACAGAAAAGACGTCATTCTTTCTCTAATATTCCCAAATCTATATTTCTGTCAAACAAATCTACCATAACACTGTTCTATAGATCACAGCTTTCTCTTTCGAGCAAAACTTTCCAAATTTTCTATCTGTTAAAGTTTTTAATATACAAAATCAAGAATTTATCCAATTCAACATTTATCCTAGTAAATATTATTTTATCGAATGTATAATATATCACTGTAAAGGTAATGTTTCAATCTTTCATAATCATGTATACCAAAATTTCTCTTCACGAAAGATTTAAAAAAATCTAGAATTCTATAAAGTTGACTAATATTCCGCAAGAGCGTTCTACTTGACGCAACAACGAAATATAGAAAAATGTGTACTCAAGTGTCATAAGTTTTCTAAATGGTAATTCTTGTCCAAATACCACAAGTTGAACATACCTTATAGTATATTAAACAGAGTTTTATAATGTTTATTTTGTTGTCATTTTATGTTTAAAACTGTACAACTTATAACAACCTCTCTACAGAATGACTAGTGAAGCACATGACAAATCAGATATTACTACTATTTATTTGAATGACAGCACAATTTAGAAGTACCGTTTAAAGAAAATATTTGAGATTATATTAATATTAACATATGAACCTTAACATATTAGGTAAATATTAAACTTTATCAAATAATTTAGACATCTTGAAAATAATTAATATTGTTAAATTAATTTCTAAAACTTACAGCATTTTTTTCTTACAGTTTTTATTCTTCAAACATATTAATATTATAATGATTTTAATTGACATTGCTTACCTGTGTATTTTGGAAATAGTGTCGCCACAGGGGCCTAATTTTGTCTTGACCGCCGACATCCCATACTGTAAAACTGATGTTCTTATATTCAACAGTTTCAACGTTAAACCCTGAAGAGGAAAAAGAAACAATATAATATATTAGTTATATTATGCCAAGTTATTTTAGTTTCAGAATTGGACATTAAAAGTAGGCTAATTGTTTAACAGATACAAACAACATCAGTAATTATTGAATCTACTTAGTCGCAATTCAAAAAGAGTGAATAAAGATTTTAGTTGAAATTTAAATTATTACAGTTCATCTACTGTAGGGTAACTATTGAACTGTTGTTTATTTACTGTACAATAATGGAACGTACCTATAAGTACTCAGTTAATAATTTAAAGGAAGTAGCATTTCACAATTTACCCATAGAAGTTAAAATAGCAATAAAATGTAGGAGGCTAACGCCCGACTTAATATAAGTCAAACATCAAAATCAAAATCTAGAAATTAAAAGAGAATTTAAGAAGAGCTATACTAAAAAATTCCTTGGCTTATGTGGTTGTGAACAAACAAACAAAATATTTTGTTTTCCTTGTTGTTATTTTCCGTGAAAAGGGTGATCCTATTTGGGTGAAACACAGCGTTAGTGACTTAGCTCATTTGACACAAAACACGTAAGTTCCCATCAACACATAGGTGCTATATTGGACTTCAATTTGCTAGAAAAGGTTGACAGTGCTTATCAATAAAATATTTGTGTAAGCAGCAACTTCGATTACTTTCCTTTTGCTGTGTGTTTAATAAACTAATATAATAATTGAGAGCATGAGGCTTTATGACTTACTATCTGAATATGTAATACTTAAAACAAGCTTTCTGTTTTGAGTTTATTTTACTACTTTGAAAATAAATGTTTCCGTAAAAAGGAAACAACTACCATATTATAAAAAGTATGATCAATAAAGTAATCCTTTATTATTAAGTTGTGAAACAGTTTAAGTACAGTAATATCTATAACATTTAGTTTCAAATTTAATACATTACATCAAGGTACAGCAATGCCTAAATTATATGAATATTGCAAGCAACACACAAGTGTGTGATACAGTGTATCTCAAAAACTACAAATTATTAATTATGAACCCCCTGTAAGATAAACTTACGAGCCGCCACTGATGTAAAGTATCAAATTCATATACAATAGGTTTGTTTAGCCTACATATTGTAATAAGAATTTGTTAGTCCTGGATAACTGTTAAGCGACTAATATTCACTTAAAGGTCACTTTTAAGTCTAACTTCTCCTGCGTAGAATCCAATGTTATTTACTATGTCACGTTATACATAATATTACAGTAAAAATTTACAAAATTGATCATGAGATTAAATAAAAAGCTATGAACATTTATATTGAAAAGGAAAAATGGTATTTTATTTCTAGTAGAATTCACTTTTTCATTGTAAAAATTGAAAATGAAAAGTACCAAATTTACATAAGTTATATATACCTATCACTATAGGAAAATGAAAGTTTCATATTCACCTTTAAAACGTTTAATATTAAAGTTTAGAAAGAAATTAATTTCCAATAATTATGAAATTTCTAACAAAAATATTATGCAAGATTCTAATAAATGTAACAGTTAAATTCAAACATCAAGGTAAACAATATAAATAAATAAAACGCTAATATCAAGATTCACGTTCATACAACGCATGTGCATATAAGTATCATATAGTTTTTAATAAAATATGATTTTGATAATTTAATATCATATATAAACATAATTTCATGTGAATAATAGTTGAATTATATTAATACAGTAGACTCATGGATAACCGAGCTCCGATTATCCGAGGCTCTGAAATAACTGAGGCAGTTGAGCTACTAAACCTGACCATCGGATCCAGTAGTTTGAGATAATGTTGAACCATGAATTCAACCTCGTGGTCGCCGTATGCTGACAGTCAGATTCAATCAATAGTCTGTGTCAGGTGGTTTGTTTTTCAGTTGCTTTGTACAAGTGTTTTGAGAATTAGTGGCAACATAAAAAATATATTGTTTCGCTAGAAACAAAGTTTAATGCTATAAAGAGGTTAGATAATGGAGTCTATTAAAAAAAATTGCTGCTGATTTGGATGTAAGAGAAGTGAAAGTAGGTGATTGGAAACAGTTACGAAATAATATTGAAAAGTTGAAGTGAGGGTAGTGGTTTAGCAAGAAAAAATACGAAGAAAGGAGAATATGAACAAACAACCGAGGTTTTGTTTGTCTGGTTTTCCCAGATGCGAGGGATGGGAAGTCCGTTAAGTGGCTCTATGCTATAAACTAAAGCCCTAAAAGTTCATAAGAAGTTTATGGATAGAGAAAGAAATTTTTAAGATGTGTGGATCGATAGGTAGAAGAAGTATGGTATAAGACAACTGAACTTCGTTCATAAGAGACTTTCTGCGAATTCAATTGGTTACTGATTTTCAAACAAAAATCAAGGAGCTCATTTTACTTACCTCTGATCATCAGCTTTTCAAATATGATGAGACAAGGGCTTAACTATAAAATGTTGCAAAAAAATGTTAGCAGCAAGAGATGAGAAATCTGCCTCCGTTTAAAAAAAAAAGAAGAAAGAGTGATAATTCTAGCATGATTGCTTCCGGTTCCTTCAAATTAAACCTCTTACTGATAGGCAAATCTAAAACTCCAAGAGCCTTTAAAAACATCATTGTGAAGAGCTACCTACATTCTATACAAATCAGAAAAACGGATGGATGGAGTCATGAATTTTTTAAAATTGGTTTTTCAAGAAGTTCATTCCTATAGAGAGGCGTTCCACAAAAACAGAAAGCTAATTCGAAAAGCAATTTTATCATTGGACATTGCTCTCTTTCATCTGGATATTATTGTCCGTCACAAATGTCATATTGTTGATTTAATCTCTTAATCAGGAAGTTTTTGAAACTTGTAACAGGAATTATCATAGGAGACTTCTACAAGTGTTAATAGCAAAATTAGACGAAGGAAATACTATTACGAAAAGCTCTCAAAGCAGTTACAATTAAAGATGTAGTTTACTGAACTGGAGACGTAAAAAAATTGATACTACAATCTTAGGAGAGACCTTTTTGATTTTGAAAATTCCGGACAATAACAGCTTCCTAATTAATTTCCATTTTTGAAGTCAGTTAACAATGATGATATCCACGAATAGTTTGACGAAGATCTACAATTTGAGTTAACAGATAATGCTGATTTGGTCAACAATCCTCAGGTCGAAAATGATGAAATTATACACAAAATGTCATACTGATGGTTTGAAAGCAATAGAGACAGCTCTCAAATACAATGAGCAACAAGAAGAGGCCAAAACGCATGATCTCCAGTCGCTTCCAGCATTGGTGCAGCCTTGTTGCTAAAAATAAATGCGAGACATTGCCACAAAAACCGATACTTTTTTAATAAATTTAATTAATTTACATAGTCTAAATCTGTTACTGTATCGTTTTGTATTGTACGCATTGTATCAATAAATGTTGACATAACATTAATAAGTTAATGTTTAAACCCACTAACTCCTATCTATCTATTATGAAAAATTTTCATATCCAAAGTAGTTTCAGTCCCAATTAACTCGGATAATCGCAAGTTTACTGTATATTAGATCCTTAATTAACCTAACTACCTGTCTATGACAAAAAAAAGACAATTTTCATGGTAAAGTAACATGCTTAACAAAAGTTCTATTATACAGACATACACAATTAGTTTAATCGATATCCTGAACTGAATACAAATAATTAGTAATTGTTTAAATTATATTGAGTTTGGTAAAAAAAAAATACTTGGATAGGTTAGGCTGGATCATGTTTTATTTTGAAGACTGACAAAATGAAGTCCTCTTGAATGCAAAAAAAAAAGGTAATTATATAGAGTAGCTGGTACAGCTAATTTTGGTTATTTTAAAAAAATTCCTTTACTACATATCATACTTCTTAAGAATAAATATTTGGCAATCGTTTAATGTAACTGTAACCGGTCTTTTTTGCAATTTTTTTTTTTTAATCATGTTCTACATATCTTATTTATTATTAATAAAATAAGTTTTCAACACGCAGCTAACTTTTTCACCAAAAAATCGTGATTTCAAAACTACAAAATTTAATGCATTTATAGATCACCAAAGTCAAGCAACATTGAGCGCGGTTAGTACATGGATGGGTGAACGCTTGGGAACATACACAATTTTTCTTCTTCAAATTTACACATAGGTTAGGTAAGGTAAAAAAATGTGTACAAACTTATTTTAACGCATAAATTCACTTAATGGACCTTAACCTAGAAAAGTTGAAATTATGTATTTTTCAGTAAAAAAGCAAGCTCTATGTTAAAAACTTATTTTATTATTAATAAATAAGGTATATAGAGCATGATTTTTAAAAAATCACCAAAAAGACCAGTTGCAGTTACAGTAAACAATTACTACCTGATATTTTTTCAATGCGGAATTTACTTTTTCATAAAAAAAAAAAAGGTTACAAAAGATAAGCTAGATATTTTATATGGTAAAAATGAACCAGTATTATAAAATTCACGGTAGAACAGTATGAATGTAGCCTATTAACCCTCCAACCGGCACGGCGACCTACAGTAGGTCGCCCACGTGCTCCCAAGTGATTTCACCAACTCTTAATCACGTATTTTGCCATTCAACGTTACGCCCACTTAAAATTGTCCCATTGCAATAAATAAAATACCGTTGGAAAGCTAATGTTCCGTAGATGCATATCATGCAAAAAAATTACCACAAAACGTTATAAATAATAATCCAAAAATTGGTGAAGTTCGAGTATTTTTGATGCGTAAAATCGTAATTTTCAACTCTGCGGCTTTTCGTATAGCGCGGCTCCATTTTTCCTGATATGATTACAACTATATTTTTCTGTCATTTAAGTCAACTAAAACACTGTTATATAGATCACATGTTTCTCTTTCTAACCATAGATTACAAATTGTTCTGCGTCTAACAGATCCAGAGATATTCGTACTTGAACATAGAACAAACCTGACAACAAGAAATTCATTTAGCATTTGATGCGCTTTACAAAAAGACGAAGTTGATATCTCTCTGTTTTTAAAATTATTTTTCTTTTTACTCTATGTTGTAGGGGAAATTCCATTCTATAAGTTGGTACCACTTGAGTTTAGGAATTGCTTACTAACAATTTGTTGTTTTGAAGTCCAAACGTAGTAAATGTCTGACGTGAACACTATAATATTTGGCGTGGCAAATATTGGTTTTGGGATTAGATTTTTGTTATTTTGAAGGTTTGTGTATACAAATTGTATATAAATTGTGTATACAAGTTACAATATATGTGTTTTTATTTCTAAAGTTTGTTTTTGAGTGAATTTCGAGTGTGTATATGGAATAACCTATAAATAACAATGGTTAGTTTAGGCTATAAGCATATTTTCTTATATTTAGTGTTTTATATAAGTATACAAGTGAATATGTGTGTTATTCTTTGTAAAGTATATTGTATTAGTAAAATCTAATGCTTTTGTTTTAGGCCTAGCTTTAGAAAAATACTAATTATGCCTAAAAGTTTGACATGTCACCCTAACCTTCAAGCGCCAGAATACAAATTTTTGAAAAATCGTCATTTTTATTTAGAATATGTAACGTATTATTATTTTTTCCCCTAAATATATTCACAAATATATTAGAAATCTCAAGTAACGGTGAAAAAAAATGCAAAAAATGTATTAGTATGTTTTTGATCACCATTTCTGTGAAATTTCCGCTTCGTTACTCTTAGATTTTTTGGTATTTGACCAAAAAACTCCAAATGTGATACATGTAACTTTTTTTGCACTACACAACTAAATTCTATGCACTTTTCTGGACATAATGATATATAGAAGTTCTATATAAAATATATTTTACTATTTTTTGTTTTTTGGAAAAAATAAAGAGAAAATTCAGTTTTTTCGTATATAATTTTTTTAATTTTTAAAATGTAACATTTTTTTCCTTTTTTTTTTCTAAATATATTCAAAAATATTACACAAAACTTTTGTATATCTTAGAAAAAGGTAGTAGGCTATTGATTTAGGGTGATACAGATTTTTCTGAAAAAAAGTTAATATCATTTTTGACATCTAACATACTTACTCCAAAACCGTTTCAAAAATTTTTTTTTTTATTACATAGATGAATTCTATGCATCTTCCTGAGAAAAATGATGTCTTATAAGTTAGGTTTTGTATACAAATAATATATTTTATTAATTTTTAAACAAACGAAGAATTTTCAAGACAATTAACATTGCCGGTTGGAGGGTTAATTAATGATGAATTTATCTTAACTATTCTTCGTTATGCAACCTAACACAATATTACACAATGTAAAGTCAATTTGATTTGAAATGTTATAATTTACTTAAGGCGATAAAAAGTATTTGCATCAAATTTGTTTGCATGGATGTGACTTACATTGTTGATTCTAAAAGAAAAAAAGTTAGCCTACATAAGATAGTGAAACATATGTCTTGTAATAATATAACCAAATTAATTAAGTTAAAAACTTTTCTTTACACTGTTTTGTAATAAAAAATCTTGGTCTAGCCCAGCACTTTTAAAATAGGATTATTCAAATGAAGATATAAAAAACTAATATAAATCTTGATAGCCGACAGAAAATGGACATAATTCCTAGTACAGTGACATAACTGAGTGTGCAGGACTGAATATTAAATAAATATAGGCCTAATTACAACAAAATTTAACAACTTACCGATTGTAGGAATGGTTGTAACAATTTCACCTAACTTAAGTTTGTATAAAATTGTTGTTTTACCAGCAGCATCTAACCCCACCATTAATATTCTCATTTCTTTTTTGCCAAAGAGGCCTTTAAAAAGATTTGCAAACATATTCCCCATTTTGGCCTCTTGATGCACACTGAAAACAAACAAAAAAATTTAATTATTGTAAAAAATTAAATAAATTACTATTAATAATTTAATTAACTATTGGGTAAATATTTACTGCAGTTGGCAATATATATAGAAGTATGAAATTTGATCAGTTCAGTTTAATTCTATGATAATCATAGGTTAGTTAAGCCGAAATACTTGAAAAATAATAGGCCTAGCCTATTTATAATTTGCAACTTTCGAAATATAAGCCTACATGTTAGAGTTAAATGACGGTTTTATAAGTCTGCTAATTGGCAAGCATCTAGAAAATGACGGTTAATTAGAAACTATTCATATAGAATACAAACAAGAAATATTAGGCCTACTTACAATTTTTTTTAAATAGCCTATTAAAAGTTTAGCATCATATGAATTAAATAATCAAAAGAATCTAACCGGTAATTGTTTACTTAAAAGTAGCTCCTCTTTTTCGGGATTTTATTTTATCTACTACATACTTTACTTCTTAAGAATAAATAATGTTTTCCTTGTGGAGGTCTCTTTTTCACTATGAAATCACAATCTTAAAACTATCACATCAACGTATTTATAAGTTAGACATGATGGTAAATTTCATATTTACGTCTCATATGTTACAAAAGATATTTCAATCTTTAAATCTGTGATCTAAACCTATGAACTAGGTTTGGTCAGGTGTTAATTATATATATATATATATATATATATATATATATATATATATATATATATATATATATAGGTGTTAATTATATATATATATATATATATATATATATATATATATCTACCTGGCCAAACCTGTCATGAATTATATCGCAAAATAAACAAATTATTAACTTCAATAAACGTACAAAAGGTTTGAACCAGTGGATATATAAATAAATAACCTATATAGCCATTTGGAAAAACTTCGTGACATAAATAGCGATCTAGTGTAGTCATTGTGTAATGTGCATGAATCAAACCATACGCTATCAACTTAGAATTATGTTTTAACCTATAAATACGTCGGATTTGGTAGTTTTTATATTGTGATTTTTCAGTGAAAAAAAGTGACCTGCACAAGGAAAATATTATTTATTCGTAAGAAGTAAAGTATGTAGTAGATGATAGAATATTTTTTTAAACCCCGAAAATTAGAAGCCACCTTCAAGTAAACAATTACAATCTAACCTAAAATTTCCTAGTTGCGAGTTTTAATAACCCATAGACTATTTGTATTAGATAAAACTTGTAGACTTGCATTTAAGAGTAATTCACTTTTTCACTGAATAAAAAATAGATTGTAAGACACATACTTTAAAATATTTTACTTAAATATGATATCTCACTAGGGTATTAAAGTGATAAATACAATTATGTAGTACAAATTAAAATAGTCCTCATCTTATGCAGGCATCACATTATATTATCCTCAAAAGGCTTAATTGATAGCCTAGAAAATTAATTAAACACAAAAACTAATAAAAACTCGATTAATAGGAAACAGATATATAAGGCCATAACAATAAGTAAGCCTGCTCTAAATAAGTTTAAAATTACTGATCAACCTTGTGCCTATGAAGTTAGCCCTGGCCTTGCCTAGACATAATGCATATTATAGCCCAATTACTAACTATATATTTATATTAATTCTAACATTAATTAATGATACAATAACCAAATTAATAACAAAAATCCGTTAATAATTGAGATCAAATACAGTGTTAACATTTCTGTCACTATGGGTTTAAACTAGGCTAGGTCTACACTTGTAATTATTAATCATATTGTAATAGTATTAGATACTTTTAGCATTATTATAAAATTCAAAATTATAGATTGTAAACACTAGTTAGTTGTAGAATTATAAACAACTGGTTGTATTAATAAACTAATGGATATGACACGTACGGTAAGTTAAATAATGACAAAGACAACACCGGACAATTTCGATTAACCAAGGATATTAAAACGTCCAAGGACTCCTCCCAAATCAACGCCGAAAACCAGTATAAACCATCTTAGTACGTAAAGTAAACTATTTAAAAATACAAAATTAAATAAAGACTTAAGTTCTGTACTATTTAACTAATCTTACCTTTAATTTATAAGATTAAACTAAAATAACTATGTATTAAAAGTCAACTTTCCGTCCTAAATCTCTATGAAAGATGGCGGACGTAAAGTAGAAAAGATTCGTGGTACTTGCCACGTATAGGGGTCGCTTAAATGACAGGATTGGATGATTCAACACCACGTGACCAAATTGAGTCAGAAAGCCAATGCCCCACAAATATAATTTTACATGGAATGTTGTCAACAATAATGATAAAACAATATTATGAAAACATAAACATCTCAATAGATGACGAATTATAAAACGTCCTCAAACATTAGATGAACGGTTGGGAATCTGGGTATACTATATATAAATGAAAAATATATTTCAAAAAGGAACTAGACTACTAACTGTAAGTATGTTAATGTAATTCTAGTTTATTTTCGATATAAATAATTAGATAATATAGTATATAGCTCAATTACACAATATTAGCAAATACTATGGTTTTATTTTTGTAAATAAATATTAAATGTATGACATGAACATTTAATATGTCATTCATATATGAATATGTTATATATTTATATTTGTGTAATTCACGTATATACAAAAAAATCCTTTATTTTCGGTTTACATTTGAAGCTTAGTTTCCTAATTCTATAACAAAACTATAATTTATAAAGCATACAAATGTCATAGATATACTCAAATAATCAATTCAAAAAACTGTCTTTGATACGAGCGAAGTGAGTATAGGTATTATTTAAAAATTACTATCAATGGGAAGTTCCTTAGGAAACAAAGGATTGAGTATCCTATTATTCAGAAGTTTATTATACATAGTCGAGATAGTATTTTTTAGACTGCCTTATATTGATAAATTATTAATATGGCTTTATTTTTACAAAATGTATCCTGTTGCAATTTGAACGCCAAACATGTGATCTGTTTTCATGTGAAGATAGATTTTCAATTTATTAATAAGTGCTGTAACCTGTGATCGAAATTACAACTACTTTTAAGAAAGCGTACATTAACAGAATAATGACGAGATAAATACATTAATAATTCTTTTGGATATATTACTATTTTTACAATATGGTATTCTATGACTAATTATTAACAATATTTTTACTTTGTGTATGGTTTGTTTTTATTTTTACGGAAAAAAATATACTTTTTTGATACGCCTTATTATAACAAAAATTATTTTTCTATACCCCAACACATGAGTTTAATATTTCCTGTGATTTTAATTTTTTATATAATAATAATAATTTATTTTCGCTTATACATAAAATTATACATTATATGATCATAATAATTCTAAATAAATAATTTTTTGGAGAAAATTAGATTTACCAGATTTGGGCAAGATTGATTCTCATTCAAATAAATAAATTTCAAGTTTTATAGAATAAAGAAATAGAATATTAGTTAATTAAAATACAATAATCCTAATATGCTAGTTAATTTTAGAAACACAACATAAAAGCCAATTTTTATTTATGTAGATAAAATGATAGCAAAAAATCAAATTTCCATTAAAAACACGTATGATTGTTTTAATTAATTTATTGATTAAAATAAAAATATACATTTTAGTAATTCGTTAATTACAACAATCAATACTGTATAGTGCTGCTCTCTTTCCAGAATTTAATAAATCATAAATGAACCTGTTTGGTAATGGAATGGACTCTTCAGTGACGGTGTTTCTTACAATCTAGACCAGTGACCAGTTGCGTGTGCTACAGTGTCCGTTGCAGATCGTGATCACAGCTGTTCGTAAGCGGGATAGTAAGATTTTTCAAATAGCTTGTCAAATCTTGTTTAATGTTGTAGTTTTATTTCTGTTTTCTTTTTAAGTTTCCTCTCCTTATATGTTTAAACTTTTAATATAAATGTGTCATGTAATTAATCATTTAGAGAAATAGTAAATAGTAAATAACCCCATAACTCATAGAACTATAAATAATTCTACTTATAAGAACAAATTTATTATTGTTAGGAAAATCTAAATATAAAAACCTGGCTGAGCCTGAACAATTTCAGGCTCAGCCATGAACTTATCTGATGAAAATCAGATATATAATGAGTCTCAGGAGTCAGAACTCCAAAAAGCCATAGAAACAATCTTAGTTAACCAACCAGAAGTTTACTCAGAAAAAGATATTAATCAAGATAAAAAACGCAAAATGTCCCAGGACTTTTCGCCAACTAACGATCCATCAATTTCTAATACTAACAAAAAAATTTTTAGAATAAGAGAATATAACGAAAATGACAATGAAGGGCCTTTTGAAGTCATTATATGTAGTAATAATAATACCAAAATCAATCCTTTCAATATAGGCAAAATACTAAAAAACAACCATCAAAACATAGAAAGTATCTCTAGAAGAGGCAAGAGCATTGCAGTAAATTGTCATAGTGCTCAAGCCGCTAATTCATTACTCACTTCATTACATTTAAAAGAATATCGAGTCTTTGTACCTGCTTTCAGGGTAGAAACGGTAAGCGTTGTATACGCAGAACCTGAAATTGAACCTGTTGAAATAATTAATTATGCCACAAGCAGATATAAGATTTTGGATGCATATAGAATAATGAAAAAAGATAAAATCACAAAAAACTTAATAAAAACACATTTTATTAAAATAATATTTTCAGGAAACAAACTCCCAGAAAAAATAAAATTAGACTACCGGTATGTAATTATGCCAGTTAATGCATATTCACTCCCAGTAAAACAATGCTTTTTATGCTATTCGTATGGTCACAGGGCCAATACACCATGCAAGAATAAAAGGTTATGTGGTACATGCGGAGAAGAGTTCCATGGTGAATGTAGTAAAACTCCGGTATGTATTCAATGTCAAGGTAGCCATAAAAGTTTCAGCAGGGAATGCCCAGAATATAAAAGACAGAAAAACATAAAAGATTTTATGAGCGAACGTAGGCTCGACTACCTCTCCGCCAGTAAATATTTTCCAATAACATATAAAACAGTTCGAAATCAAAGATTTCAAAAAAGTTCATATGCAGATAAAACCAGAATGTCAGTTGAATTAGACGATACAGATATTTTTCCAAGTCTGTCATATACAAACAAATTTCAAGTTTTAAGAGATCTTGAAGATGAAATACAAAGCCCTTCTGGCAGCACTGCATCAATTATTAGCAGACCAAGCAAATACACAAATAAATCAAAAGCACAAATATATCAAAAACCTAATAAATACATAACCCCAACCACCCAACCCAGTACATCTACATATTATAAAACAGGTCCACATAATCCGACACATAAATCAAATTATGATAGGTCATACGAGACGGTAAAAGTAAGACCTACAAACATAGAAACAGATAATAAAGATGACAAAAATAAATATACCAACCAAAACAACCAACAATTGGATGAATTAATAAAAAACATAAATTTCAGAAAACAAATTCAAAATTGGACAAAAACCATATCCGCAAAAAAAGAGTATATTAACCCTCAAGATAATTTTTTCAAAGAACTAATCGATATATTTAAAAAAAACAGTCAAACTAAGACCAAAACAAACACATATCAAATCAAGAAAAAATAAGGTCAAATAATACCAATACATTAAACATAATACAATGGAACTCACAAGCCATTGTACCAAAATTAAATGAATTAGGACATATATTAAACAAAAACAGAATACATATAGCAATAATACAAGAAACTTGGCTATCACCAAATAGAAATATCAGCATACCTAAATTCAATATCCTACGTAAGGACCGAAAAGACGGATATGGAGGTTTAGCATTTCTAGTACACGAATCCATATCTTGGACAGAGATAAACACACCAAACATAGATTCATTAGAGTTATTAGGTATAAAAATAAACAATTTCCAAAAACCTCTAAAAATATATAATATATATAGCACTAAAAAAAAAGTAGATGTGGAAATATGGGAAAACCATATTTTTTCTAAGGATTATGGACATACCATTTTATGTGGTGACTTCAACGCCCAACACCCCCTATTCGGTAGTAATAAAATATGCCCAAAGGGCAAAGCCATTATATCTGCATATAATAAATCCAATTTTATTTTACTAAATGACATGTCTCATACCACTGTGGCAACAATAAATAAATCCTCCTCTCCTCTGGACCTAACCTTTATAACTCCTAATATACACAATACATTGAAAAAATGGCAAGTACTAAACGATCCTATAGGAAGCAACCATTATCCAATACAAATAGAAATAGATACTACAAACTACACAAACCCCAATAATACCAGAAATATAGATTTTAAAAATAATAACAAACCAAACCTTAAGAAAGCAAATTGGTCTTTATATAGAAACACAATAGAAAAAGAAATCACATTACTCAAAAACACCTCAAATGAAATACACATTAATCATATTTACGACATAATTTATAAAGCCGAAACCATTGCAATACCAAAATTCAAAATCCCAAATAATAATATAATTAAAAACACCTTTACTCCTAAACCATGGTGGACAGAAGAATGCTCAAAGGCTGTGGCATTAAGAAGATTAAACCTAAAAATTTTTAATAAAAATATGACATACTTAAATTATAACAAATATAAACAAGCACAAATAAAAGCAAAACATATAATAGACAATGCAAGAAGAGAAGGATGGGAAAGGTTGTGCATGGACATTGGTAACAGCACTTCCAGTAGAGCTTGGAATATTGTAAAAAAGATCAAAGGAAACACCTTTCATGACAATAAAATAAATATATTTTATAATCCATACTTATGTAATAAAATAATGGATGTTTTTTGTCCTGCATATGTACCAAATCAACACGAAGTCAGAACACCAATATTTCAATATCAAACCCACCACTTAGAAGCACCTTTTAACTATAAGGAATTAACAAAAGCCATAAAATCAAAAAAGAAAAATACAGCCCCGGGATTAGATTGTATAAGCTACATCATGATAAAGAACCTACCTAATAATGCTCAAGAAGTTTTACTAAATATCTTCAACAACATATGGACTGAAAAAACCAAGTCTATACCTGAAATTTGGAAACACAGCAAAATAATAGCTATACTTAAGCCCCAAAAAGATAAAAATGATGAAAACTCATATAGGCCAATATCCCTTATACCATGTTTTGCAAAAATATTAAATACCATGATAAAAAACCGACTAGAATGGTTTGTAGAAAAACACCATATCATTCCCGAAACTCAATATGGCTTCAAAAAGAAAAAAGGATGCGCTGACTATCTTTTACAATACATAACTGATATTCAATCATCCCTAACCTATAATGAAACAGTGATGAGCACAACTTTAGACATCTCCAAAGCCTATGATCTGGTACACATCCCAACCCTGATAAATAAAATGCACTCACTAGGTATCCCGGGTAACTTTGTCAAATATTGCAACAAATGGCTTTCAAACCGAATAATAACCTTAACAGATACACAAACGCACATAACCAGACACACGTATAGAGGAATACCGCAAGGTGATGTCCTTTCACCAATACTATTTTCAATATATATATCAGACATCAACAAATTCATACCAAAACAGGTTAGGTCCCTGCAATATGCAGACGACATAACAGTTTATTTTAATCACAAACAAGGCAAAACAATCACTTCTATAATGACAGATACCCTAGTACAGTTAGAATTGTACTTTAACAAACTTCACCTAACTTTCAACCCAAATAAAAGCAAAACATTAATTTTCAACAGAAAAAAACAGTTGGAAGAAAATATGAAGCTAAATTTATATAATAAAGAAATACCGAATGTAGAGGCACACAAGATATTAGGCATAACATTTGATAAGAAAATTAATTTTCACAAACATATAGATAATCTAATTCTACAATGCTATAAAGACATCAATATTTTAAAATCCCTGGCCTGTGGGTGTAAAGGAGTACACCCCAATCTAATATTAAGTATATACAAAGGACTTATTAGAGCTAAAATGGACTATTGTAGTTTTTTATTTGGACATGTGGCCACTTCCAAACTAAATCAACTCGAAACAATTCAGAACCAAGCAATAAGAATTGCGTTAGGAGCTTTCAAAACAACCCCAGTAATAGCCTTACAGTTAGAAGCAGCATTAATCCCCCTAAAATATAGAAGACAAGTTCTAACCGATAAACTAATCTATAAAGTAGCAACTGATTTAAACCACCCTAGCCACCAAAAGATAATAGAATTAAACATGTTAACAAATCACAAATACTGGGGGGAAAAAAACTTCCTATATACATAAATTCTTTTAACAAATGTATGGGTGATTTAAATCTATTCCAAAAGGAGGTCATACTGAAGAATCAAAATCAATACTCTTTCTCTAAACCTCTGTACCTAAATAACCTAAACTTAATTTGCAATTCAACTATAGACCAGACAATATCTACCAAGAAAAACGAAAACATAAATATGATCAAACAAACTTTCTACAACATCATAAACATAACCTACAACAACCATTGCAAAATTTTCACGGATGGTTCAAAAGGCCAGAATGGAGTTGGCGCGGCCTTATATATTCCATCAAATAAAACTGAAAAAGAATACAAACTAAATACCATAACATCAAACTACACCGCCGAAATTTATGCAATATACAAAGCAATTCAAATAACAAAAAGCCTAAAATATAAAAATTACATTATATGCACAGACTCTCAAGCCGCAATACTAGACATAAACAATACAACCTTATATGGAGAAGGTTGCAGTTTAATTTTCAATATAATAAATGAAATAATAGAGAACAAAAACAAATTTTATGTAATTCAGTGGGTACCTGGTCATATAATAGGTATACCAGAAAACGAACATGTAGACAAATTAGCTCGGGATGCAACATTAAAGTTAGAAGTAGACCAGGATTTTATTATTCCAGTAGGTGATTACATAAAACAAACCAAAAAATATAATACAAACCTTTTTGAAACAACAGTAAATGATACTAACAAAGCAAGTTGGTATAAAAACATAAACAAAAAAATAGGAAAAACCCCATGGTTTAATGCAATAAAATTAAAACGATCAGATATTATACAAGTATGTAAACTTAGATTTGGACATGCTAAAACAAATGAAAAACTGTACCTTATAAAACAATTTTTTACACCAAAATGCTTATCGTGCACAGCAAATGAAACTCAAAATCTCCAACATATAGTTTTTGATTGCCCTGCATACGAAAGTTACAGACAAAATATTATATAACAAGCTCGAAGCCAAAAACTGGAAACCTCCTTTCCTTTTAAGCGACATTCTCAAAGAGAATAACCTTGAAATAATCATAGAAATAATTAAAATGTTTAAAACCGCGAAAATATCAATTTGAACCTGGTTCCCTACTAAATTTATATATACACGATTTAACACAACAGAACACAAGCATTGCAAACATAAAGCATTCATGTTTATCCTTGGTTGGAGGGACTTATATCCATGGTCCAAAACTCTTTCGGGTTAGGAATGCCAGAAGGACCTCTGGCGAGAAGATAATCCTATGAAAACCTGCCCAATCCTTAAAATTCCTGTTTGTCAATTTATTCCAAAAAAGAAAACCTACTGTTTGTGACTAATAGCTACACAAAACAGAATAAAATAGTAATATTACACTTTAAAATCATATCATAGTGAAGAAACTAGAATAATTTATACCACCCACTAGCAATAATTTTAATCCTATCCTATAGATAAAAAAAAAAAAAAGTTTTGACAAGCTAGTGCGAGTTAAGGGGCGTCATGGCATATTATTATATATCCAAGCCCGTCTACACCATTAGTAGACAAGTGGAACAAAAAAAAAAAAAAAAAAAAAAAAAATACAATCTAATCTAGACTAGACGCAAGACGCAAATTCACCATGTGACGTGTGACTAGCGTCCAAAACGAGTTTTCTGTTTTCTTGTTCACCGATTCTTTTGATGTATCTGGAGAATAATTTTTAAATTTTTACATTAAGAAAAATTCTGCGTAATTGTAAAGGCCGGAGATAGTAAATTCATCTTTTTCCTGATCCACGAGAACGTAAGTTGGTTTGAGTCTTATCAATCAATCAAAATATTCACATTCACACCACTAGGCCTACTCTTCATTAGTAGAGTATTTATCTGTTCTTTGTAGGATATTAAATGGTCCCTCAAGCTCTTTGAAGTCAGAAATAGAATGTATGATTAAGTTGAAATATCTATTCATAAATAATTAACTTAAGAATTATAATATTAATGATTTTGTCTTCTTAGTATTTAATCCAAGTTTTCTTTTATTCCCCATAAAAACTATCTTTTTTAACAACAATCAGTTATCAAACATATTTTTTTAAACAGTTCACAGCTGATCAATAATTATCTAAAAAATTACAAATTACTTGATACAATTGTCAAGTTGCCAAAACAGTGAACAATATCATGTACACTTCAGTCAGTTCATAGTACCTACATATATTGTACATAACCTAACTTGTTCCAGTAATCAAATATTGTGTTGGTTGTAAATGCCATGTGATATTTACTGATTTGAAGATATTATTGAACCATTTCAATAATTTATGTAATATAGAAGTGTTAAATCACATATATCTTTCTCAATTCCGATCCAAAAACAGTAATCCTATGTAAAATGGTAATTATACAATAAAAAAATAATGAAATCCTAAACTATTTACCTTATATTTACACATTTTTTTTAGTTTTTTCGGAAGACATTTTTCAAGTCACAAAATACATTTTTTCACTATCAAATAACATATTGAAAACAACGGAATCCAGCTGTTGTTAGGTTAAATATAGTTATGAAAGCCTATAATCATACAACTGTAATATGCATGCATCATAAATATAGTTAACTTGCCAGAACTAATAAAACAAATGATCACACATTCACTAACTTGACAAATGTAGTCATAATATTAAAGTAGGGATTCATAACCTGAACTGGATTTCATTTTTTATATTTCTTATTTTCTACTGAAGTAATGTATTTGCATATACGGTAAATAGTTAATGATTTCATAATTTTCCATAGAAGAATTCGTGGCTCTATGCTGAAGAGAGGATTGGTAAGCCTACCATCTGGACTGACAGTTTCCCTGAGCGTGTGAATGCAAAAGTGAAATGAAATTATCACTTTACGATTAGTGATCTTTTCATAGAACTTCTATAACTTTCAAAGTTACGATTGTTCAGAATTGAGATTAACACTTCAGGTTATCATAAATTGTGGGTGCTGAAAATGTTGACAAGTGCTTACAAAAACCAAAGATTAATGTCTGCACATGCTTTTTTCTGACACTTTCCTAGAGAGGGAGACAATTTTTCCTCTCATACCATCACAAAACAGATTTCGTATGTCAATGCTATCGTAATAATTTATTTAGTAGCATCATTCTAGTTTACCCAATCTGAAAAAAAATTCAAGCAAATCTATTCATAAAAGAAAATCAATTTAAATGTCTTCAAAAGATTTCATAGGGCCTTGAACAACCATCACAATCCAAGTCTATTGTGAATTACTATCTAAACTATACGATGCCATTCAAAATTGACACCGGTATTGTTGAGGTCAGGAATGTTTCTCTCTCACGATAATGGTTGTGCAATATGCCTCTTGCATTTAGAAATTTAATCAGTGATCTGATATCACAACTGGTGAGATTTTAAATTTCATACAGGTTATAAACCCACTGTCATGTATAGGAAACGACAATGGACTGGTAACATATTATGGTGATTAGCCTATATGCCCAATGGACAAGTTGAAATGACTGCATGCTGCATGAACAAATACCATTTGCTCTCTACAATCGATCAGTCTTTGTTTTTACAGTAAATTCCGCCTCGTAATTACCCACTACCACTCATTAGCATGTTGCTTTTTAAATAATCTTGATTCACAGAGGAGTATGAGTTGATAATCCCTTGTTATTTAAAGATAACAAGGGAGGTAGTAGCATCAACTGAGATAACATATAGCTGCCCTGCTGTGTTTGTTCTCGTTTCCATTTCTCCTATTTCTTCAGAGTGCCCACATAAATACTTTAAAACATTGGGTTGACTGTCTATACAGATTTTATATATTGAATAAACTAAATAACTTTTTTGTTTTATACAGAATGGAATCCATTCTGATAAAGGAAGAGCCTCTTGAAGAACAATCTGACGAACCTTTAATGGATTTACCAGCATGGTAAGTATTACCAATGACTACATAAATACTATAAGACACGACATGGCCATGTTAAATATTCTACGCTTATTCTTGAGTTGACCAATACCCGCTAGGGTGTGGAACTGTCGCTCTTTGCTAGAGAATCTGAAGTTGATGTGACTGGCGCTAGGTGGCTCTACGGTCAAACAATGTTTCAGTTGCGCACTGATGCCACATATGGGACCAGAGATGCGAGGGAAGGTCGAGAATCGCTTATCTCAGCGCACGAACTGACAACACTGACTATGCTGTGTCAACAGTTGTACAGTCTCAACCAAGTGGGATGCGTACAGTCAAGCACCTGCTGCTAGCGCTTTCTGATAGCTGTGTGTCAAACTTGTGACGAACAGCACCCGTAAAGCGTAGACTATTTCCCTATCCTATGTCGTGTCTTATAGTATTTATGTAGTCATTGGTATTACAGACTAAAGTGGTTTTAGATTAGCTTATTGGTTAAGGAGGGACACAGCATGTTTACTTTTATTGAAAACATTTTTTATTACTATGTGTAGACTATTATAACTATTCAGGTATTTTCAATAGTATTATAGGCTTTTTTAAAAAAAAAAAAAAATAATCATTTAACATGTAGTCTATCTTATTTCAATATATACATATGTTATATATTATTTAAAGTATATTTATAAAGAAATTGTAAATAATAAGTAATTGTAAATAGGTAAACCAACAAGTTTTTAAGAACTATCCAAATACTCTAATGCATTTTGAAACGAGGTTATCAAAAAATGTAATTAAAATGAAATAAATAAACAACATTGTCCCTATTATGATATTGATCCATAATTTATAAAACAGTACTATTCAGGACTAAAATAAACTAAACATAATTTTTAATAAATGGTGTAAAAACGTTTTCAAACTTTCCCACCCAATTTTCCCCAAAACCAAATAAAAATGAACTAAAACTGATCGGCACCAAAATTGTCATTTCGGTAGTTGACGGTCAAAAAGTGAAAATGAACCAAGAGCCTAAACTTGGTTTGCTTGTGCTTTAAACATGTAACAGCGTAATTTTTATTGATTAAACATTATTTTTTGTATTTTTTCTCGTCTTATACAAAAGTCAATTTTTCAAATGGACTAAGAGTTGAATTAAATTAAAATCAAACTTTTAATGATCAGGGTTAAGGTTCATTTTTGCCAATTTTTCCTGAACCATTATTTTCTTTACTTGCAATATTGCACACGAGGTTTGTGTCAATAATCTTAACATTGCACTATTTGAACAAAATTAGGTTAAGCTACTTGTAAGAAGATAAGTATTTTATAAGTCTCAAGGCCGATTTTTAATTTTTTTTTACCAATAACTAACAAACTGGCATTTCTGGTGACAATTAATTTTGCTTTATTTTTATTTGGTTTTGGGGGTGAATAAGTTTGTATAATGTTTTTGCATCACTTATTCTGTAATGCTACGGCACTGCTTCGCTTCTCAATGGTACATTTTTCATGCTTAATACATGAAAAATATATTTATTGAATTTATAATAACACCAAACTTTAATATTTGTACAGTCACTTATGAGTATATTTAAAATACATATAATAATATTGTAAAAGTAAATTTGAGTATGACTCATTAAAATTACGTGGCCACATGAGCAACTTCCATTAAGGATGTCCAGCAAATCACGTTGTAGCATTACAGAAAAGATAATAATTGTAAAGATTTTACCACAGAATTAAGGTAATTATATTGTATGCAATTCGTAAAAGGGAAACTAACTATATAATTTTATACAGGGTCCAGCAGAAATATCTCCCTATTATGAATAGTTAATAAAACAGACATTATAGAAGGTAAACAAAATATTGTTATAATCTAAAAGAACAATGTTTACTTTTATAATTATGTTGTTTTGGAAATCATATTGTCTATGTTCCAACCTCCATTACCTATTCAAGTATGCAACCTCACCCAGAAGTTTTGCATCACTTGTATGGCCATTTCCTGTGGTATCGCTGCAATTTCTTACCAAATAACAGCTTTTCATCATCATCAATTGTTCTCGCCTTATGTTTTAATACTACAACCTTTAGATGCTCCCATAGTAAAAAGTCGTCATATGCTGAGAGGTAGTCATAGGAATTGGCCATTGATTCCCACGTGGGTTCTTTAGTTACAATAAACTCTTGTCCAATAAAATAGTTCATAATTACTAAATCTCCTTTTATTACTCTTAATACAATTATTTATTTCACATTTAGATTTACGTGTTTCAATCAAATATTTACTATTATTATTATTATTATTATTAAATTTTAAATCCAGAATAATTCCAACTATTATGACTAGACAATCCCGACTACGGTATTTTTGAATAATTACAAGTTCCTTTAATTATACTTGCTCACCTTTACTATGTCTTCGTGTATTTTTCCGCTGTCTGGTATATATATCCCTGAAGCTCTCTCTCGCCAAGTCTATCTGGCCATCGGCGGTCCCCTCTTGAATGATTAACCTCGTTTCTCCCCACCTTAGGGTTTATATACACTTCTCAACTAGAATGATTGACCTCATTTCTTATATTAAAAGGGTTTATATACACTTCCCAACCTGAATGATTGACCTCATTTCTTCTCAAACAAGGGTATATGTACACTTCCCAACTTGAATGATTGCCCCGTTTCTTCCCACCCAAAAGTTTATATACACTTCCCAACTTGAATGATTGACCCGTTTCTTCCCACACAAGGGTTTATATACACTTCCCAACTTGAATGATTGACCTCTTTTCTTCCCACCCAAGGGTTTATGTACACTTCTCAATTTGAATTCCCAACTTGAATTATTGATCTCGTTTCTTCCCACCAAAAGGTTTATATACACTTCTCAACTTGTGAAGTCCACCTCACTTGCAAGGCAAGCTATTAGTTTTCTAGCTCTGTCATAATAGTTGTTATAATTCTGACTTCTTTAAAAGAACTTAGACTAATTTCCTAACTGAATTATGGCCCTAATTTCTAATAGTAGATTGAACACACAGACCATTGCTTGTCGCCTCGTGAAATTAGATGCCCGGGAAACATTTATCTTTCGACATCCATCAATTTTCTTGCTGTGTGAGTTGTGGCTCCATCTTTTTCAAAGCCTGGTCTCAGAATTCATTAATTTAAGGTTCCAGAAAGTTGCATAACATGTCGACATAACGATAGGAAGTTATGTTCGCAAATCTTCCTCAAAAAGTACAGCCCTATGACTAAAAAATTCACCAACGGCGCTCTGACATGTTTAAAGTGCAGAGTATGATCATGGAGGTGAAGGAGATTATCATGTTAATTGAAAATTTTGTTTATTAGCACAGCCCATTAAAATTAAAATTAGCTTCATCTCTCGACAACTCAATAGAGTACACTAAAACATTGCGTGGCAACTAGGAACATGGTTTCCCCAATCAGGTTCATTTAGCTGTTTTATGACCATCAATTTGTACAGATGAAACTTAAGGTCCGTATGTAAAATTCTCATTCAGACAAATACTCTGATCAGACAATCCCAAAGTACCAGCTTGTTGGATAAACTACTTGTCTCATTGCTTAGATGTTTTCAGGTGTTTGGATGCTACGAGGCCTATTAGGTGGTTTCTTCTTCAATACTGATCCTGTGGCTTTAAAATTTGACACCCATATGCTCTACTGAAATTTGTTGGACCCAGCCTAAATTAAGTATGAAATAATAGCTGCACAAAATAACAGAATCAGTACTTTTAAAATAACTGTCAATAATGGAAGAATGATGTTTACCAGTCAATGCAATGATGGTAACTGGAATGGGAAGGGTATTCTCTACAAATGGCATATCAACGCCACACCTCTCTACTAAAGCTCTAATAGCAGTGCCAAGATATCAGAGAATTATTTATGCAAATGTTAAACATTGTCCTTTTAGATTATAAAATAACATGTTTTGTAACTTATATGATGTCTGTCAGAAAATATTTTTCCTGGACCCAGTAGTAAAACAATACTGGGATATGTGTGTTGTTAACTGAACTGTTTTTAATAATTGCAGGATCCAACAAGACTGTGGCCTCAGAGATCCTTTAGAGCTCTTACCTGTTAAGAAAGAGGTAATCTTCAACTAACTAATTATTATAATCACTTTCATTTTTATAACTAGTATTCTTGAAAGTTCCAATCTTTAATTGCTTTAGGCTATGGATATTATTTACCAACTGACTTGACTGAAAATTTGGACTTGCTACACGGTGTAAGCATGGATCATCTCCATCCAATAAATAAATCATAGTAAATAATTTGTAATAATAATATGTAATTGTAAATAACATGTTAATTTAATTAAATCATAAGTGATAAAATAAATAATAAATACAGAAGTGAACTTTTAAATAAAAACTGCTGTTATAAAATGAAAATGACATTATTTACATAATGCGTTATAATTAAACAAAGGAACAGACGGTTGTGTCATACTTTGCAAATGGAACATTCTAGAACAAAGATGTGTCTTGCATAGGCCTATGGAGTGATATCTCCATAAAAGGAGATTTACTGATTAGTTAGAATCATAGAATATTTTGGAATTGAGTGAGAGGAGGCAGACTTGTTAAAAATATAAAACTTCTTTGTTGAATGTCGAGTGAACTGCTACATGTTTTTGAATAATGGTAGTGGAGAATTAAAATGATCTGAGAAAGTTATAAGTAAAATATAACAATTAACATAACCACACTTTCCTTAAAAAGCAATATGAACAATTAGAAGACTTTCCAAACTTGGACAAATATTAGAATTAAGATTTTGTATTTAGATTTAAACTTTAATAATAATAAAGTCAATGCTTTTTATCTTTAATATAAAATTGTACTTTCAAAATTAACAGTGCAAGTAAGATTTATTGAGAACATCTGTTTAGCCCACATCGTTTGGGAGCATGTAATAAATATCACAGTAGACTAGTTGTCAAAAAAACTTTCTAAAATCCATTTGTTATTGTAAAGTGGATGGCAGGTGGTAAGCAGTTCTGTGAAAATAACAACTCCACTGACTCTAACCAAAAATGTGTGGGCTCTTATATAGCTTCTAAATATATTCCCATAGTGTCATTAAATGAGACAATATTATTCTAGAAAACTCTTGTTCCCGCAAGCAAGATGATGCCAGCGAGTAACAGTAGTTCTTAAATCCTCTCACAGATAGTACTAGTGTCTCTATTTAGTAATTAATTTCTTTCAGAATGTTGTTTAATTTAAAAATTGTTTTATTTTTCCATCTTGGAAGGGAGGGCAGCTGCTTGTCTCCCCCCCCCCCTCTGTATACACCCTTGATGTAATTTGAATATGAATCACCAATTTCAATTTGTACATTCCCTTCAAAGTAGTTACAATGATCCCCAGTTATAATGTCACTGTAAATTATCGAGGGCTAGCACCTGCAATAACTGCGTAGACCATTATCCAACGGCTATTCTAAAAGGGATGAACTGTAGGAGAAGTTCTTTACATAGTCTAGGATTAAATTCCTCTCTTTCATCCTCTATTAGGTCTCTAATGATCCCAACTTTTGTTCTCTTACGACTATGACGCTATTAGAGTACATGGAGGCTAAGAGTCTTTAGTTTATGTTCTTATATTCTTAGAGGTTTTTCACTTTTAAACTACAAGAAAAATAATAATACAGTAGTGTGTATATAAATGCAGTTTGGTAAGATGCTATTATATCTTTATTGTGATTGGCTGTTAAGACTTGTGTAAACGATTGTTAAAGGAATTCCCAGTTACATTTGATTTAGTACCATCCATGAAAATAGAAAAAGATACAACTCCACCTTCTGCGATTTCTATATTTCAAGTGAAAAAAGAAAAGGAGCTCCACATAGAGGTACCAGATTATTTTTGTATATAAATTTCAGTTAAACTATTGTTATGTCTCTTTATATTTTCTATACAATGTTTAAATTAACTTTCGATTTCCAAATAATGAATGATCAGATACAGATTTCTGTATATACAGGCTCTTCAAAAAGGATTTTACAACTTTCAAAACATGTAGAAATTTATTCAGATAACTTACAAAATCATTTAAGGTGTTAATTTAAAGCAAAACACATCAAGTTTGACTTACGTAGTGCCAAATACTATCACCAGAAATGCCACCATTGTTGTAGTTTTAAAAGGCTACTTTTACTGGTACTTGCTGCATGTTTTGATTTTACAAAATTAACTCTGCAACTACAATTCAACACAATTTTTGTCCTCAGTATAGTAAGGATACACCAAGTAGGCCTACACCTCTTGACACCAAAATTATATTGAAATATGATATAACATACATGTGTCGAGACATTCTGTATGATATGACAAATCATCAGGTTTGCGATGTTGCTGTAAAACAATTCAGACAGAACTTTCCCTGTATACTATTTCTCCGGAATATTCCTTAATAAGCGATTCCCAAGTTAGTGAATTGGTCGTGCAGAGCCATTTGTGTGGTTGCCTCGCACACCAGATTTGACTCCTCTTGATTTTTTTTATGGGATTCCATTAAAGATCGAGTATATGTTCCAGCTTTACCAGCCTATTTCCCTAAGCTGAGAAATTAAATTTACGCCATAGCTGCAAAAATGACGCACGATGAAGTTTGGTCAGAAATTGACTTCAGGTGATATGTTTGTCATGTTAGTCACATCAAACCAAAATTATTTTTGAATGAAAAATTTGATGTTGGTGTTTGGTGTTGCTTTTACATGTCAACTGATTATGTAAGTTATCTGAGTGTATTTATAAATTATTTTAAAGTTGTATAAAATGTTTTGATATGCTCTGTACAAACATTTTGATACATGTTTATTTATTTTTATTGGTATCTATAATTTTGTATTTTATAATTGTTTCTTACAAAGTCGGGGATATGATGAAATTAAAATGATTGGTTGCTTCACAGCATCTGTGTTTCCCAAGGACTCTTATTTAAAACCGGTCTAACCTAACTTTCTCTACCCCAGCAGTCTCTCACCAGATTTTGACTTAAAGCAAATTTTAATGAAATATGAAGATTAATGAACCAAATCTGGGTGCAATATTGTAAATAAAAATATGTTACAATTTAAATGTAGTTGGTAAAAACAAAAACTTGGTATCGCCCTTTCTTGGAACTGATGGTTTGTACAACACTATGTTTAGTATATCTATCTGTATATTATATAACATATTGTAATTGTACAAATATTTAATGGTCTTCATATATGACCTTTTTAATCATTATTTAGTTCTTCTTAAATTTTATTTAATGATCCACTTTGAAACTACAAACAGTGACTTCATAATCAAAATATTTTAAGTGTAAAAAGATATTTTGTATCGTTGTTTTTGTAGCACATTTGAACCATTTTCAATAATTTTTAATATTTAGAATCATTTCCGATATAATTTATTTGAGACAAGGCTAAATTATCTTAAATAAATTAATCTTTGGAAAATTATGTTTTCATTTTCATTGCAATATATTGAATGGTAATTACAGTAGAACCCCTCTTAACCGGTCTAGTCGGGACTGACATCCGGGCCGTTTGGCCGGTTAATCAGAGGTTTACCTGAAAAATCGGTTTTCGTTGAAAGAAAGCATATTTAATCAGGTAGCGCTAAGAATTATGCAATTAAGATGTTATTGCAACTCATTTTATTGTACATAAATGTATCTTATATATTATGTTATGTATATTATACATCAAACATGAAAAAATTAAACACTACAAAGCTCGTTTACAGATTCCCCTCTGTCAAGTCTTTTGACACATTTAACCGCGTCTCAAATGAAACCAACACACTCTTCCGTTGTTTTCCTAACTCACTCATTTTTATTTACTGTAATGTACCCGTCAAAGACAAGAAGAAAACTGAAAAGAAATGTTATATTTTTCATAATGTAAACTAAAATGATTCGTGGAAAAAAAGCGGCCCATCAAACGTTTTTGTGGTTGTATGTCTGCTATACCGACGGGTGCCAATGCCGCGGTGTTTTTACGGCGCCGACAATGGGATACCACTATCGACAAAGTCGTTTGATATCGCCGCCGCTTTGGTGCCGTGTTGTTTTTACGTCGCCGACAATGGGATACCGCTATCGACAAAGTCGTTTGATATCGCCGCCGCTTTGGTGCCGCGGTGTTTTTACGCCGCCGATAATGGGATACCGCTATCCACAAAGTCCTTTGATATCGCCGCCGCTTTGGTGTTTCAATTACAATTTATTTTCGGAAACTATCATCCAACCAGTACACTACGATATAGGCCGGTTAATCCGAGGACCGGTTAATCCGAGGCTGGTTAATAGAGGTTCTACTGTATTAAATTTATGAACGCAAATAAACACAGTAATAAGCTCTAAATATTGTTATTAATATTTTGCAGTAAAACTTGTATGACATTGAGTTACCAATAATGAATTCAGGGTTTATTTTCTAAAATTACTCGAGAACAGTGAATTTCTCAGTTTTATATATTGGTGTAATCATAACCTACACACTTCATACAATTTAGACTAGCAGACTTAGTTTTCAGATGGACTACTGAAGTTTATTGATAATTTGTACGTTTTGTAATACTTTATTAAAAAACTTATTTCCTTCATACAGGTCGTTATAAACAAACATAGACTTTTCATAAAAATGCAATATTATATTTATATATAGAAGTACTATCTTCATTTAAAAATAATAATATGTATTCTATAAATAATTTACTTCAATGTGATTGCTAAACAGAATGAAAATAGTGAATATAATCATAAATTTCCAAGTTATATAACATACAAAAGGACATCAGGAAAACCTACCAACATCACTTTATCAAGTTATAATCGGTTCTAATATTTACAATATCCTTAAATATGTTTCACATAATTTTCAAAGTTTGTCTACAGAAACATGGTAAAAAATTTAAAAAAATAAAATATAAAAGTTATCAAGTTAAAAGACAATTTTATAGATTATTTGTAACTTAAGGGGAAAAAAAATTATTTATAGTACATTAAAATACATACAAAGCTTTCCCGTTATATTACTTATACAATAATAAATATTTTCTATAGTAATTTACTGATTATTTTGAACAATTTTATACAACTATATGTTCAATATGGTATTGATTTATCATAAAGCTTACTAGTGATCACCGACTCATCAAAACGTGTCTGTACATCAAGATATGTGTGACTTCCTATTGCAGACCCACCCATAAAAGTCGGGTTTTATAATGAGGGGGGGGGGGTTTGATTATACATATTATCTATGTTGTTGGAGCTAATTTTAAAATTTACTAACCTATTTTTTTTTGTTGGCATTACCCTGTCCTTAAAAACCAAGATAATGTCCATAATTCCAACATTTTCAATTTTCAAACAATTTTCATCAAAATGATTTTCTATATGTTTATTGTGACACTCGTTTTAAGTTTGCAAATACTAGATGTTATTACTGATCTCTTAAAAAACAAATGCATCAATAATTTTGTCAAACTTATTTATTGTTTGTTTTAGGATCTTAATTTATAAAATCACTGCTTTCTAAAACATTTCTAAGTAGAATTTATACTTCATTTTTTTTGTTTATAAGATGCATTTATTGTGCGTTTTGTATAACAGTAATTACAAATTTACTATTGTCTTTTTTGTAGAATGTTAAATCTTTATACTATCACTCTTATCGGAATAAAATGGTAACAATATATGGCACCAACAAAACGTTCTCACTAGACTACACCAACCATTTTCTTACCCTTTCCAACTACACTATAAGAGATGGCGGTCAAGCTATGTGCGAAAAATTAATGCAAATTCATCTATAATAAACTTGATACTCCCCCGTGTTAAACATTTTGTGTATTAACTAAATCAATACCGTACTTTAATTTTATAATTTGTTTGAATAGGAAATCTAGAGGGCGTAGGAAAAAATTAATTGCATTAATCTTTTCTTTAGAATTCTTTTCTAAAAAAATTAACTTTTTTGAGTAAACGGACTTGTCTGAATAAAATTATTGTACAAATTATACCTCTGAGTAGGAACGGTTGACTTTCGTAGTCTCGGATGTAGAAGGTTCTATGAGCAATGAATACTATTGGTTGACATTTCATAGTCTCGGATGTAGGAGTTTCTACTAGCAATGAAACATACCTGCGACATCACAACTCAAGACACAATTATCACCACTCATTCATGCCGAACAACTGAGAGTTAAATATAATCTGGAACTGGCGCATGCATCTAAATTCCCAACCTGCCACACAGTTTTCCCATAATTACCTGTGAGGAAACTGTCGCTTCTAAATCATAAAGACTCGAAAGCTGTTAGTGATCCCCACATCCTAAAGGCCGCTGCTTTGGAAACAATTTTAGAATTATATAGCAAAGACAACTGGATCCATATATACACTGATGGATCAGCGATGAAACAAGCCTCTGGAGCCGGCTTCTACAGCAACCACTTCGAGGGCTGCAGCCCTGTCGGTATTAATGCCAACAACTTCGATGGTGAGATTGCGGCGATAGTACAAGCTGCCGAAAAACTTTGTTCCATCTTCGGCAAATCAGCGCGAGTTGTGTTTTTCGTGGATTTGCAAGCCGCCATAGTAGCGCGACTAGTAATATCCCCACCAACTGTTTGCAATCAATGAACGGACGAAAAGCCCTTTCAGGCAAGATTGAAGAAGAATGGTATACATTGTGCTACAATGGCTCCATAGCCATGTCGGCATTGAGGAAAATGAACGTGCAGACCAACTAGCGAAAAAAGGTAAAACCTTGCCACAATCTGATATTCCCATATCCCTATTGACAGCCAGAAGCCTGATTGAGTCAACTATCAATGGAAAAACAAGGGAAAGCCAAAAAGAAATGAGTGCCGGAAAGATATGTGGAGGCCTGGCACACGTAGTGCTGATACCACATAGCCTACCAAGAGTGGAAGCTGTTTCCAAATTCAAAATGCTTACGGGCCATGACTACCTGCAAGCCCACTTATGTAAAATAGGATTAGCAGCCTCAGAAATTTGCCCTCTGTTCGTCCTTCACAAGATGGATGGCCCACATTTTCAGAACTGGACAGCCCTGCAAGACGTGGAAGAGCGAGGTCAGCATTGTCTCTACTGGGAGGTTAGGCGGAGAATGGCAGAGATGCCTAGATCTGGCATTGGATAAAGTAAAGTACAGTATGAAACTATCGGTTGACATTTTATAGTCTTGGATATAAGAGTTTCTATGAGCAATGAAACTATCGGTTGACATTTCATAGTCTCGGATGTAGGAGTTTCTTGAGCAATGAATACTATCGGTTGACATTTCATAGTCTCGGATTTTTTTTTTTTTTGTGGAGGTGAAAATCTTCAAAAAAAACCATTGCAAGCAATGGTAGTGTGGGATTTTTACCCACTAAAACACCCCCCGTTATCATAACCAGTCCACCAGACCGACAAACGATTTTATTTTCTTACAAAGAGTCGCTGTGTATGAGAGAATTAATAGCTAAATACTCTCCGCTACATTAAGCCATTAGATCATGAGGCTTCTTTCTGCTAAGGCGACGGATGTCACCGCCTACGTTTAGTACACTTAGCATGTCAGGATTTACATGCTTCCGCAATCGCATGTCATGTCCACATGCATATCTCTTCATCTCCTCCGTTACCAGGCCAATTCGCAGGTCGCGATGGAGATCTTTATTTCTTACGTACCATGGCGCGTTGACCATTCCTCGCAGTACTTTGTTCTGAAATTTTTGAATCATCTGAGCATTTGTGTTCTTTGTACAGCCCCATAATTGAATGCCATACGTCCACACTGGCTTCAAAATTTGTTTATAAAGCAAGATTTTGTTTCCGATCGACAGTCCGGAGTTACGTCCGAGCAGCCAGTAAAGGTTTTGATACTTGATGTTCAGTTCCTCTTTTTTCTTTTTCACATGCTCCTTCCACTTGAGCTTTACATCCAGGGTCATACCCAAATATTTAGCAGTGTTAGCACAGGGTATGATTTTATTGTGAATGGTAATGTGGGCATTTACTATCTTCTTGTATGTGACATTTATATGTGTGGATTTGTCTTCATTGAGTTTTATGCGCCATAATTCTGTCCAGTTTACTACTTTGTTAAGAGCTTTTTGCAGCTTATTCCTGGCACAATCAATGTTGGTATCGACCGCGAGGATTGCTGTGTCATCCGCAAATGTTGCCATCATAGTTTCTCCATCATGTACTATGTCTCTGGATGTAGGAGTTTCTATGAGCAATGAATACTATCGTTTGACATTTCATAGTCTCGGATGTAGGAGTTTCTTGAGCAATGAATACTATCGGTTGACATTTCATAGTCTCGGATGTAGGAATTTCTATGAGCAATGAATACTATAAAGTGTTATATTCATTTCAAATGTGCCCAAGTCACGATTAAAATAACTAGAATGCATTTCCGTCTCTGTGACTTATTAATTATTTAGTAATTCTACTTACATTGACGCGTTTCGGAAATTTTTTTTTCCATCCTCAGAATATCTCGCTCATTTGAGGTCATCACAATAAATAAGATTTCAACATACAACACAAAACACACTAACACATATTAAAACACATACGTATCGCACGCTAACGCTTGCACACGGACGTATATCAGTATATAATGTAACTCGTTGACTGATATACGTCCGTGTGTGCACACGTTAGCGTGCGATACGTATGTGTTTTAATATGTGTTAGTGTGTTTTGTGTTGTATGTTGAAATCTTATTTATTGTGATGACCTCAAATGAGCGAGATATTCTGAGGATGGAAAAAAATATTTCCGAAACGCGTCAATGTAAGTAGAATTATTAAATAATTAATAAGTCACAGAGACGGAAATGCATTCTAGTTATAAAGTGTTATTAATAATTGCCGTGAGGAAGGGGACAGTAGCTTTAATTTATATAGAAATTCTCTTTCGATCTATGTGAGGGTATCCTTGTATGCATGGCTACATTACTTCATTTAATCTATTTTATCTGCTGTATTTTGTATTATCTGCTGTATTTTGTATTATCTGCTGTATTTTGTAAGTTAGGCAATGAAACATTATTTATTTTTAAAAATAATAAAATACTTAATGTTAGTTCCATTTTCAAAACCTAATATGACGGAAGTGGAGCTGAGCTCTAAATATCTGAATATTTTTTCAAAGTATCTGCTCATGGTTCATTTTCAGTTTTTGACTAAACAAATTCTGAACTGACATTTTTGGTAACAAGTGATTTTGTTTGTTTTTTATTTGTTTTGCGCATGGGTGAGTGAGAATGTTTATGCAATATACTTGTACCATTTATTTTCAATGTCCCATCATCAACCAATCCAAATGTTTGTTATCAGTAGCAATCTGTTAGACACGTTACACAGCTACTAAATTTATATCACAATTTACAGTCTAAAAGGCTTTGTGTTGTAAACAAGTGTGACGACTCCATCCCATGTCTGTAATTGAACAACAATTTAAAAAATTTAACACCATGATCAAGTTCTAATATTATCCACTTGTAAATTAACTGTCTATCTATGTTATAATTTAAATAGTTTTCTCTGAATATTGCTCTTCTATGGTATTTTTTTGTTATTTAACAGTATTGAACACGAAATTCTATTGACCTGTGAATGAAACATGTTACTTATGATAAGTCTCATAGGCTAAATATATTCTAATGTTTATAAGAAAATACGTGGTTAAGCATTCAATTTATTTGTTTTTGTTTTAGGATATCAATGAAGAAATTACCAGTGGTAAGTTTGTCCGTACATTTTGACAACATTTTTTTAATGCATATGTAAATAAATAACCACATTACTTAGTCTTTATAAATTTCATTACAAGTAATTCTTACTATTTTTATCTTAGCATATATGTTGTGGTATACTGTGAAATATTTACCCTCGTGGAATTTTTACCCCCTACTATTTCTACTGGTAAGATTTTACAAATTTTCACTTCTATATTGAAATTAGACCTGAAACAAACTTAAGTGTGTTATGGAATAGTTATGACACCTATACTTACTATTGATGAATGTAACTTTTTTTATATATATTTTCTTTTTTTCAAATGCTAACATTTTTCAAAAGTTGATTAAAGTTTTTGTCTCTGTCATAAATAACACAAAAATTGACTTAAGTATGTTAAGTATTCCTTAAGTATTCAACTATTTATAACCATATGCCAACTATAGAAAATTTCAACATTTTTGTTTGTACCCCTTGCTGCTTGTCTTAAGTTAATATTTTTCAAATGTTCAAATGATTTTTGAATATCAGCCTAATTGCCTCAATGTAAACCAATGAGGCATAACGTTTACCCAAATTCAAACATGGTAATGTATATGTCCTAAAGTATGGAAACTGGTATTATCACCAAGTATAACTCAGTTCAGGCAATTTTTTCAGCTTCAATTTGATCAAAAATATATTCAGCAAAGTCATACCTTCTAAAGTTATCATCTGGCTGCAAAGCATTCTCTACTGAAATCTATTAGCCTGTAAACCTGGCTCTCTCTCTCTCTCTTTTTTTTTTTTTTTTTTTTTTAAACCTTGGAACTGTTGTTGTTTAAACATTTAGTTTTTGAGCTCTTTTTGTAAGAGATTTTTTTGGACACCTTAAAAAAAAAAGATTTTCTTTGTGTTTTTAACAGTTTCATTGCTGACTAACGGCCTATCTGAATGCTTTTTTGTGTAATAAACAACCAGTTTATTTTTATTTTTACTAGAAATGTTAATTTTCTGTAGGCGTTCTTCATAGAACACTCACAGATTATCCGATTTGCATGGTCTAATTGGGAATTTCTTGATGTCCACATTTTTCACTTTTTTTAAAGCTGTTGTACTAAAGAATACTTGTCTTGTCTGCACGTGTATACTTGTCTTGTCAGTATGCCAAAAATTGTGATTTACTGTAACGGCTGATTTAAAAACATCAAACTGTATGGAACAGTATTCTTTCTGTAACTACCATATTGTAAGTGGCAAATGATGTGCAACACAGTAGCACCTGTGCATTCAGAGTCATCACAATGACGAATAACAAATCTATTATAGTAAATCATTGAAATCAAGAAGATTGGTTGATTATTGCTCATGCCATGTTGAGATGGTATAAATAATTGGTTCCTAGTGCAGAGAGTATTCCTTGTAAAGGTTATTGCTAAGTTTTGTAAGAATACAAGTGGATCAGGCTAATAACAACTTTAAATTGAATCAATTATTCTTTTGTCATTTTTACAAATCAGTTTTAAGAAAAAAAACTTTGATTTACAATTTCTATGAAAAATTAACAGTTTGAGCTTGCTATTCACTCTATTTTGAGATTTTATTATTTAACAGGACTATTCCTTATGTTTGGTGTTATGTATGTCATCCTTTTGGAAATATGTTTCATATCAGTGGAAAAAATCACCCTAATTTATTAATGTTTACAGAAACAGAATTTGTCAATGACGAGGACACTGGATCTTGGCCATGTACAACAGACCATACATTAAAAACATCTAACCAATTCAGAGATGAAGAAACATCAAATATAATGTCAGCAGAAAATGAAATGTTTAATTTGTACTTCTGTAATTACTGCATTTTCAGTTCAAGCTCAAAGTTTCAACTTGAACTACATTTAAATCCACACAGTGACTTGTTTACATCTATAGGTCAAACTGACAGTAATAATTGTATAAATCAGAAACAACATAACTTTAACTATAGTTATGATAAATTAATTTGTTCCAATTTTCTTAAATTACAAAGTACAGATATTTTAAGAGAGGAAGTTCAGCACTACACATTGTGCGGTTTAAAGTTTACAAAAAAGCATAATGTTATTAGACACACAGGAGAGAAACCTTATAACTGCACAATATGTGATTCAAAGTTTGCACGAAGCAGTCATCTTACTACACATATGAGAGTACACACAGGAGAGAAACTTTATAACTGCACATTATGTGATTCAAAGTTTGTACGAAGCAGTCATCTTACTACACATATGAGAGTACACACAGGAGAGAAACTTTATAACTGCACATTATGTGATTCAAAGTTTGTACAAAGCAGTCATCTTACTACACATATGAGAGTACACACAGGAGAGAAACTTTATAACTGCACATTATGTGATTCAAAGTTTGTACGAAGCAGTCATCTTACTACACATATGAGAGTACACACAGGAGAGAAACCGTATAACTGCACATTATGTGATTCAAAGTTAACACGAAGAAGTAATCTTACTACACATATGAGAGTACACACAGGAGAGAAACTTTATAACTGCACATTATGTGATTCAAAGTTTGTACGAAGCAGTTATCTTACTACACATATGAGAGTACACACAGGAGAGAAACATTATGACTGCACATTATGTGATTCAAAGTTTGCATTAAGAAGTAATCTTACTACACATATGAGAGTACACACAGGAGAGAAACCTTACAACTGCACATTATGTAATTCAAAGTTTGCACAAAGAGGTACTCTTACTAAACATATGAGAGTACACACAGGAGAGAAACCTTTTAACTGTACATTATGTGATTCAAAGTTTGCACAAAGAGGTCATCTTACTACACATATGAGAGTACACACAGGAGAGAAACATTATGACTGCACATTATGTGATTCAAAGTTTGCATTAAGAGGTAATCTTACTACACATATGAGAGTACACAGAGGAGAGAAACCTTACAACTGCACATTATGTAATTCAAAGTTTGCACTAAGAGGAGATCTTACTAGACATATGAGAGTACACACAGGAGAGAAACCTTATGACTGCACAATATGTGATTCAAAGTTTGCACAAAGAGGTACTCTTACTAGTCATATGAGAGTACACACAGGAGAGAAACCGTATAACTGCACAAAATGTGATTCAAAGTTTGCTGGAAGAGGTAATCTTACTAAACATATGAGAGTACATACAAGAGAGATGAATCATTCTAGTAAATAAGGTAACAGTAAACTCAATTTTGTAAAAGTTTAAAATTATTTTTGGATTATAAATGTTAAGAATACATAAAATAGTTACTGCATTAAAAGAAGTTACAACATACATAACAAGTCATGAAGATCATATGTAGTTTTTCAAACGTAATGTTATTGTACGTAATGGCAAGATGTATACTTTGTATTTATGTTAAAATATGTTACATTTCATAAAAATATATTTATTCAACACTTAATTATTTTAAATTATGTTTACGACTTTTATTGATTTTATGAAATATTTTATTTAAATGAAATTATTGGAATCGTAGCCAAGATGTTTGTTTGGTATTATTTCTTCATGTTTCTCATTACAGTTGTTTCACCAATCATTGCAGCATCATCAGGTGAAAATTACAGAACAGTAAACAAATTACGTACATTAACACAAACACTGGACATTTAGATTGGCTTCTGTTCCAACATTGTCAAAGCAGCAAGAAAATGGGTCATTTTCATTTAAATTTTAATAACTTGACGTCCTAGAAAAGAAGCCAATTTTGTGTCCAATATTTGTGTTGGTGTACATATAATTGTTGGTGTACATATATTGTGTTGTGTAAATTTCACCTGATGATGTCACATTTATCGGTGAAACTGCCACACAAATTTATTTTATTATTTTAATTCTTTTATTTGTTTGTTTATATATGTGAATTATGCTTGTGTGCACTTTTTTAATATACTGTATACACTATATAAAAAAATATCCTGTCAAATGTATTCAAAAGTTAATACTGTAAAATGTTGTGATGGATAGGATGGGCTGGGCAAGTAAGACAATGGCGTTAGTAAATAATTTAAATATTTATTAATGTACTTTTACTGTATACACTATATTAAAAAATATCCTGTCAAATGCATTCAAAAGTTAATGCTGTAAAATGTTGTGATGGCTAGGCTGAGCTGGGCAAGTAGTACAACAGCGTTAGTAAATAATTAAATTGTTATTAATGTACTTATACTGTATACACTATATTAAAAAATATCCTGTCAAATGCATTCAAAAGTTAACACTGTAAAATGATGTGATGGCTAGGTTGGGCTGGGCAGGTAAGGCAATGGCGTTAGTAAATAATTTAAATTGTTATTGAGCATAACATTCCTGCCGTGTCATCTACAAGCACGAATTTTCTGCCTTCTTTCATCTACGTGCTTGCTATTCTCGCCGTGGCAGCAGAAATGTCATGCTCGTCGAACTATATATATAATATATACAATTTAAAACTTGTTTCACTTTTGTCATGTACATGTTCTTAGTGTAAATTGTTTTTCATTAAAATAAAGCTTTCAATAACAGTTAATCAAAATAATATTTTTTTACTTGTACTTTTCACATGGCTTTGGATCATTATCGCCTCATTTCAATAATTTTTTAACAGCCTTAAACCTGATTTTTGTTTTGTTTTTACCAATAAATCGCTGTTATTTTTGGAGAGATGGCAAACAATACATCTTGTTTGGGTTCTTACAGGCTACAATTGAGCAAAATTAATCATAATTGTTGTCAAATTTTAAGGAAATATTAATTTTGTGTTTTATATCGTCATTAACCACAAATTCTGAAGTATGCATTTTTTTTTTTTTTAACTTTCCGAGTAATGACAAAAATATACCCATATACCAAATAAGTTCAGCCTCTATTTAAATATTTTCTCAAAGCTTTTTTGAGTCACGACTAACGATCTGACATTTTTGTGACGAATAATTTTGATGGATTATTTGGTTTTTAACAAAAATGAGTGAGAAAGTTTGTGCAATGTATTTGCAACATTTATTTCTGTTCAGTTAACTCGACATTACCTTCCTTTAGGAGTTTGGTCAACTCTTCTCCTGACCACTTGACATGCCCTCACAAAATTCACAGAGGCCATCTAACCTATACACTACTCCTTTACAGGAGATATCCTGCAGTGTTCAGAGAAGACTCAAGAGAGACTCTCCATCAGTTGTGACCTGCACAAATTATTTAAGGAGCAATAAAAGACTGTCCATCTTAAATTATAGTGTAACGACTGTTTACTTATCCCCAGCTTTGAAATTTGGGATAATCGCTATTGATATACAGGGGTACTCATATGTAGGCTAACTGTATAAATAAGTAATTTTTCATACTTTTATAACAATGTTTCATTGTTGTACAATTATAATTTTAATAACAGATTATTTCTACAATTGAAAAAATAAATAAGATGATCTATGAAACAATTAAATTTTATAGATGTTCAAACAAACCGCTATTTTGATTGGCACAATTTTACAGTCTTTCTTGAATTAGTTTTATGTTATTTAGTGTGCTTGGTTTCTCAGAAAACACTTTTCCTTCACTAACCCGAAAAAAAAATCCATGGGTGTCAAATCAGTTGATCGTGGAGGCCAATCGATGAAATTACAACAATCAGTCCATTTACCGGGAAAATCTTGATCCAGTAATTCTCAGACAGTGTAGGGTGGGGCGGCATTTTGTAGAAAAATAACATCATGGACATAGTACTGTTTAATTTGCAAGATAATGTTCATTAACATGTTTTTGTACACATTACAATTGACCGTGTCATAAAAAAATACTAGGCAAAAACACCATCGCAGTTCATGCTACCCAAAACTATGGCTTCCAGCTGGTTAAGTTGCTTTTCAATTGTTATACAGTGAATAGTAAACACACAAATTGTAACAGTTTATAGCACCACTTAACTTGAAATTATTGACAGACCACAATATCTTCATCAAAACTATATTTCCTTATCTGCGTTTGTTTAACACAATTTCATAAAACTGGAGGCACTCTCCAACAAACCATGAACAAGTCCTGAGCGATACAACTTAAAACCATGACCATTTTGCAGCCTCTGTAAAGATCTTGAGATTTCAACTCAATCTTGAAGTTCTTAATTGTGATTTCTTAGGACTTTTCATAAAAGCTTAAGTAACCAACAATGAGTTGGTTATTTCAGTTGAACTCGAGTCCTCTATTCCAATTGAAATGTATACTTCAGTCATTACAAGAAGAATATAAGAAAGAGGTAAATAAAAATAGAAAAAGTTATTTTGTATAAAAATGTACTACAAACTATTTCTTAAGTAATACAGTACATGAATTCCTTTGGGTTATTCTATCTTACATTTAAAGACATTACACAATATAATTTAAAAAATCTAAGATATGAGAAAATACTTGCCTTATGTCTTATAAATAAATGTAAGGGATTGAACATTATTAGATCATTGTTTAAATATACATGTTTGTTTTACAAGCTCTAATCTATACTCAACTGTGGGAGATGTTATTGAGGCAGTATATGGATCAGTTAAAAAAGAAAAAAAAACATGTAGAAACTTATGAACAAAAATCAGATGTGAGAAAAAATATCAAAATTTTGATTTGGTCTTAAACAGATTTTTGTAACAGTTTTCTAGTGATACACATAAGTGTAAACAACAAAGTTTGACTATTTTTTAAAACCAATATATAGATTATTTAGTACTTTTATAATAAATTTTTTAAATATATTTTATTCATAGTTTATTTAAATATAAGTAGAATGATTTTATTTAGTTCAGTAGTAGCACACTAGAGAGAAATGATACATATCTTAAAGTTGTAAACGATACAAGATAACTATGTTATAAGATAGGTATCGCTAGTTTGTGTTAAATCGTGTAGTAGTGGTTAAACTTGTGTACACATGTAAAATAATGACATCTATTGTAAGATAAATGCATAAGACGACATGCTGTGCCTATATCTTTGCATAGTATCGCTCGGAAATTCAAAGTGACAAGATGTTTGGAGGTACAAGAGTAATGTTGAAGATTCAAGTTTGTTAATTTCATCAATTAATAGTGTTGGAAAATAACCATTGAATTATAAATTGAAAGACTACTATAAAACTGATGTGATAGGTTCAAACGTTAAGTGAAAATTCATGTTTTACAAGGTATATAATCATGAGTTGTAATAAAAAGGTAACTTTCTGTGTCCATCCTATAAAATTCATTAAATTTCTTTTCGTATAGAGATTGCAACTACTGCGGAATTATGTCATAGCATTTAATTATAGGTATGAAGCCAAAACCTCCTTTTTCCTGTTTTTTCAAATATCAACACATCACGAAAAAGTCATTCACTGGTAGAGATTTTGATTATAACTGATGAACTGACTTGAAAAATTCCTGCCAACACCAGAGTAACATTTTTTTAAAACTATAAATATGTATATATATATATAGATATATCTTAAATTAAACACAAATTTACAATAACAATATGATTTCAAATCAACTGATCTATTACATTCTTAAGGATTTTAAAGATGGTTACTATAATGTTGATTAATTTTATTAAATATTGTTCCATACTAATATAACAGATTGCACCAACAAAGATTAAACAGAATAACTTAAACTGCCTTAACTTTTTCTAAAAACCTGTGGGTTACACATTTTGATAACTAATTTAGTATAAACCATCTTGAAGTTGTATGTGAAAAGATGGTCATTCTGAGTGGGACTTTAGACTATGTATTTTGAGTATAAATGTTTGATTTTGAGGTTAAAGTTACTTGTTTATGAAAATGTAATCCTTAGATATGTTGATTTTTCAGTAAAATTGTATTTGAAATAATATAAATACAGTATTGCTATACATAGTGAAGTGATATTAATTAGTAAATTTAAATAAACATAACATTTCAGACATGTCATTAGAATTGCTTCATTTGGTGTCTGTTTATTTTCATCTTTTTTTTCCCCTTAAAAATATAATTTATAAGAACGGATGTAGCTAACAAGTAGATATTTCGTAAGTAGTTTTAAATCGTTGTGTTTAACACTCGTAGGAAAAACTATATATTTTGACTATACCTTTTCAAAACTGCCTCAATTTCAAATGCCAAATATCTCAAAACCAATTCAAATGTATTTATAAATAACTTTTCATCATTTATTCACATGTAATGTTAATTTTTATTTCATGTCATAGGTTATTGACAGAGCCAAATTTTACTAAATATTTTTTTTTTTTTAATAATAATTCTCCGTTAACTAATGTAATTTTTTAAATGATGACTAACTGCTGTAAAGTCGAATGCTTTTATATGTAAGTGTTTACGTTCTTAGCACTAATACATATATCTAAACCTAATGTGGTTTAGACTACACAGTTTTTCTCCAATATAATATGACTTTACAATTGTTATTTATTTAATTACTAAGAGCCATTTGCAACAACAAGGTTTCAATTTGGTTTAATTGTAACATAATTTAAACTAAACATTGTTTGATCCTTCCATGATTTAATTTGAATCAAGTTGAAATGAACTTCCATACAAAGTGGTATAAACATCTGAATGAAGTGATTAATTATCAAACAATTTATTTATTTTTATTGGGGATTTGAACTTCAGGCCCCTACATAGCAACCAAGACTTATAATGCTCTTAGCAGGGCAAACCAGCCTTTGAGCCTCCAATGAGACTCAGCAGCTTTTAATTCGCTGGTGATCAGTTTCCTTCCCAGGTGAGGTTCAGCAATGGAAACGTCAAACACAGGATATCACTTAACTGAAAGAAAGTATCGTTTGTTTAAATTAAAGTTTAAAACATTTAATAATCTGACAAAGTTCTAACTAGTATTGTTGTTCGTATGGTGGATGTTTTCAGAATCTTCAAAAATATGCTTCAGAGGCTATTTATAACTTTTTAGGCACAGCAAGGTATGCCACCCTTGCCTTGACACTGTATTTAAAACCCGGGTCCTAATTTTTATTATAATCACTACGTTTTTGGATTTTGAGGAAATTTGAGTTTTTGTTTGTTTTTTTAATCTCATTTAACTTAAAACCAAAGGGTCCTTATAATTATTTTTGATGTCCACACTTTGTATTAACTAGTGAATATATTTCATCACGCAATCTATGCTCTCGAAATTCACAAAATCGCTTCAAAAATATGCAGATATGCCAAGTATTTAGGGATAGGCTCTCTAGGCCTAAACTATGTGATGTCATGGTTACTGAGCCCTTCCACCTTTACCTAGGCGTGTCTTTGACTATCGGACTACCAAACGTGTCTGATTGTTGGATTATCAAGTGTCAGACCATTGCGAGTGTACTGTAGAACAGGTTTAAACTTTTGTAATCTATTTTATCTTTTGTAATTTATCAACTAAAATCCTTTTTAGTATATTATCATATGCTGCTTTAACCCCTTAAGTGTTTATGTCGGTTTAAGCCGACGCTACAAATATCGATAAAAAGTGCCGCTGTCGGCTAAAGCCGACGCTCTTAACTTGCCCTATTCTATTTCGTTCTCTGTCGAAATATTACGTTGTAGGTGCTAGTATTACCGCTAGATAGTGTTGACATGCTCTCTAGAGCATAACTTATAAAACTACCGCTTTATTTTTGTTCTCTTTGGATCCGCCGTGAAATTATATTTACAAGGAGTCGCGATACCAGTGCAGCGAATGTGATGTTGGGCTGTGTGCTGCTCCATGTTTTAAAATATATCACACCCAAAAAAATTACTAAACATTAGTAAGAAACTGTAAACAATCTTTATTGTGTGTACTTTTATTTTTAACAATGGTTTTATACATTTTACTTTTTTTTAATTGTTAGGTAAATGTGTTTTTAATGTATTTGCAGAAAATTTTTAAATTATATTAAACATGACATTTATACTTTTGATGTTGCTTATATTTTCTTTTAATGCCTATTTTTTAACTTCCAAGTTAACAAACATTAAAATAATCAAATAAAAAAAATAGGCATTTTTGGGTTGATTTAGGCAAAAAAAATAAAACACTTAAGGGGTTAATATCTATAAAGATTACTATAGTGCATTTATTGAGTGTTTAGCAGTGAATAAGTCTGCAGTAAAATTTAAAAGGCTCAGAGTAGAATATCTGGTCGAAAACAATTTTGAATATCTGAAAGAAAATGGTTAGTTTCATGATACTTAACAAGCCTCTCTTTAATGATGGAATTCATTAATTTAAGCGTGAAGTTTAATAATGATATAAGGATAAGTATAATAATGATATAACAGATGTTTTCAGATTATAATAACAATCTAAGAAAGAGAAAAGTTGAATATGACAAAACTGCAAGATATTTCATTGTTGCAAATGTAGACAAAAAGAATATTAAAAAAATTTAGAAACAAGAGTACGAAAATGTGTAACCTTTACACCTCAATGTAGCATCATTAAACAGATGTATCACAACCCATGAACACTTCAACTCGAAGGGTTCTTTCCCGTTCATAATAAAGGGGTAGACATATTTCACGTTTAAACCCCAACCATTATCACACAGTGTTCATTGTCCTTATTACTTTATTTGCTGTAATTATAGATTCTTTGCGCATGTTTTCTTCGTACAGGCGTCTATAGAATGTATAAAATGCAGTCATTTTACTTTCAATTAGAAGTAGTTGGTTCACAATTTGAAACATAAATTTATAAGTATAGTACGTTTTTATTTTCCATTTGTTACAAGATTATACAATATAAAATAACTATTTAAAATTTTGTTTATTGCAACATTTTTTACCAACCAAATATAAACAATAAATTTGATTGCTTGAGTATATTGATACAGTTTCAATCTTAAACTAGCAGATACCTCATGTGCAAATGCTGAATTAAGGTTACTTTCATGAACTAAGGAAACAAGTACAAATGATAGAAACTCACAAATAAAAACAAGTGAAATAATGTTAACTTTAGATATTTTATTAATAAACTGTACAAAAACCAATCTATACCAAAAATGTCAGTTCAGTAGTTATTAATCAAAAAGTATAAATATATAAGGGTCTAAACTTATTTCTCGTGTCCCATAAATACATCCATAGCATAAGTCATATGTGATTGAAATTGAGGATGTATTAAAACTGAAGGTTGGCCTCTGGATTTACATGGCGATTGTCAGACCTCAACTGATGTACGGTTCCCTGGTTTGAGGACCAGTGTCTTCCTCATATGAAGGTGTTTATGTGTATTTGTATTATAAACTAAATGGAGTTTTATTGATACCACTTATGTAAGTTTACATAATGTTCATCCATTATTATTTAAAAATTATATGAATAGTATGCACCTAATAACTCTAGCTAAATTTATGAACAATTAGTTAATATACTAAATAATTACCTAAATCTGGAAGTCAATTTTAGCTTACATTGCAACATAAGTTTATCACAAGAGAACAAAACAATAGTGAATGTTTAGCAGATTTTTCAGTTATTAAAAAAAAAAAAAAGAACTATGTTAATTGTAATTTTAATTGTGTTTTTAGAAAATCTGTTTTGTAGACTTCAATTTATTAGATTAGATAATGTAAATAATATTAGATAAACCCTCTGTTATTGAGTTAGCTAATCTAGAAAGTGAAATAATCTCTAATCAGGACACTACCATACAACAGATCAAATTAAAGTAAAATCACAAAGGCGTAGAGGAAATAAATGCCATTTAAAGAACTAAATGATGATGCCTAGACTTGATGGTGATGGATGTAAAAAGTCACTTATAGTGAAGGACAGACACTTAAGTCTGTTTTAAAGTGAATAAACTAATGTTTGGAGTCAAGGTAGCTCCAAGCCTGTGGTGAAAAACAGGTGTCCAGTGTTTTAAGTATGTTATTCTAATTCCAAGGAACCCTCGCCTGGTCTATTGGTTAGCACTCTGGCTTCACAAGCGAGAGGTTCTGGGTTCAATCCCTGTGATGGCTCGAACATTATAGAGATGACCCAGCTTCGTGAGACAAATTGGGAAGCTACAATTAATTAAAAGTGAACTCTGGTTGTGAAGGCTAGAACAACGGCAATGGGAATTTTGATGTACTAAACACACATTATCTAATTAAAATGCCTCCCAGCCACTCTAGGCTCTTCAATGATTGTTGTCCCATAGAGTTTAGTTTATAGTTTTTTATTCTAATTCAAAGAAAACACTAACATGTGTAAAAATAGTATTTAAAGTAATAAATATCTATGATCTACATTTAAATAAGGACACGTGTACTTTTTTTTTTAACTGCATTAATGACGTGGGACATATTATTGACGAAAAGTGTCTTCATAAAAGCACAGAGAAAACAAATGCAATAAAGATGCGAAATATTACTGACACAACTTGTTTTGGTCTTCCAACATACTCATGGCATGTCCATATACCATTTTTCAGATATTGTCTATCCCTTGACAACACTTCTTCAAAAGAATATGACATTTTGGAATTATGACTGTTACAGGATTGAAAATGAAATTACTATAGCGGATTATGGTTCATTTAAATCCTGACTTTCCAATTGTATTTGCAACTGACTCTTCCTTTGCTAGTTGGTTTGTGATATCTTTTTGTATGGAAGACTGAACAGAAAAATCGATATATGCTTCCTGAGCTTTAACAAAAAGTGAAATACGATACAGTTAAATAGACAAGGAAGCTACTGGTGTTTTTTGGAGGTTGAAAAAGTTCTAACCTTATTACTATGGTTTTTTTTCTTTCCGTTTGGGCTGTGAAAGCCTCCTTCAGAGGCCTCACCGGCGTCGACCTAGCGATCTTTTGCCGCATTATTATTACTATGGTTACAAGTTTATTCTAACTCACCACAAGCCTTTGGTTTCTATTTTTCACATAAATAAAACCTTACTAACAATGGCTGCAACCAGAATTTTCAACTACGCTTATTTCTATCACGCTTTGATTATACAATAAAGTTCCAACTCACTGCTAACCACTCAAATACTTCCTTTCAAGATTTCCCCATTAATATCTCTTCATAATTTCACTGAAAACCATTAAATTTTCTAACGAAGTCAATTAAAGACAATATTTAGTGAGTAATTTATTATAGTTAATCAATGAAAATGAAATAAAACTCTTAGTAGAGATACAAGCACTAAATATTGGTAAAAGTTTGGGTTACAAAGATCACGATTTTAAGCTACAAGATGGCTGCCTTTTTCAAAGGAAACATAATAGCTGTTATACCACATTATTTAGAGAACAAAGTGTTAAGAGAATATAAAAGAAGGCATCGTCAAGATTAAAGTTTTTGCTTTTGGAAAAATATTTATTGTAACATCAAAAAGCTGAAAACCGTATTGTCTGAAGCAAAATGAACCAACAATATCCGAAAACCAACACCTGAAAAATTATGGCAGCAATTACATATTGGCTTTGCAGACCCTCTTGTGGGAGATAATTGTTTCTTCATTGATGTTGATGTATATACAAAGTTGATTTTATACCAAACAAGACAACAATGGTAAATCAAACAACTACACCTACTACTTGTAAATTTTTTAAAATTTTTACAGACAAGTATAATTCCAATTTTTTTTTTTTTTTTACAGTTATATATTATTATCCAAGTTGGATCTTGCTCTTGAACGTTAACTTTACTTTAAAATTTAATGGATAACTATTGGAATAACAATTCAATCCTTTTAACAAGTTCAGTTTAATTAAATCATGAAATTTCATTTTTTAAATTTTTTTATTTTTTTTACAAACTTAAATTTTATGTTATGGTAATAATATTAAAAGTTCTTAAACTTCAATTTTTTGATATTCAAAAATCTATATATTTACTGAAGTCCAAATGAATGTTGTTGGAATTTGTTTAAATATCTATTCTTGAAGACAATTAAAAGATTTGGCACTACCTCAGACTGCTTTCTTAATACTAGCAATAATTCTTGTAGTTTGTTATTTATTCTTCTGATATGTTTGTATTAATTATATTATTGAACTTTTCTATAAAATCTTTCTTTTAAAATTGCTGAATAACGAAAATATTCATTTTTAGAACTGCCATTATTTTTTTTCAACCATCCCGGGCTACAATGCAGTACCGCAATCATTGGTATATTTTCCGATATCGGCTTTTTCATATGGCCGTGCACTCAAGCATATCAAATATTTTTTTTCAAAAGTCCTTTAATAGTCGTTTTAAATGGTATATTTACGTTACCCTATAGTTTGTAGACATATCTGTAGTTATAATGGTTTTAAAAAGGTTTTAGTTCATACACATTCACTTTTTATATATTTAAGTTTTTTATACATCGCTGCCTTAGATTTCAATGATAGTTCTAACTATCGCCGCCAGTTCGCACTGTTTCACTTTATATGGAATGGACGAATGGACCAATGGATTGGAATGGATGGACCAAATTGTAGAACATTAAGTGCAAGTTTGATATTGCACATGTCTGTTAAATCGGTCTTTAGTTTGTGTTTAACATGGAATGTGTGTTTTGTTTAAGTAGTTTATTGTAACGTGCTATATAATTTTACTTTTTAGTCAATCAAGTTGTTATTCAAGTGTTTGGTGATTAATTTAAAGTTAAAGTGGTCACTTATAGGAATGGTTCAAATGTAAGCGTTTGTTTATTTTGGTTTTGTTTATGTTTGCCATGGCGGCTCAGAAAATTTAAACAGTGCACTTGTTAAATTAAAAAAAAAAAGATATACGATTGGTTACCAGGATCTAATAGGAAACTCTTCACTTGATTATGATCGTCTACTAGCATGTGTTCTGTTTAAAAGGTATTATAATTTATTTAGCCTAGCCTATTTATATTAATTTGAACAATTTTTACAAAACAATAGTTTTATCTTTAAAAAAATCTGGTCAATCATTACATCATTCAAGTTTGATGCTGTACCACACAGGAGGCAAACATTTTAAACCACATTGTAGAACCAAGTTTCTTCATTTTGCCTTTCTTTTTGATATATTGGCTGCAATATTTGACTTACTATTTTATTAATGAAGCTTAAGGTAAATATGCATTGTAGCATACGTGTCGAATATTTGCTCCTATTTCGTGAAATCGTTAAATACATATCTTATTAGTACAATTCAGATCTTAGTGATTATGGCATTTGTGCCAAAACCATTTTCAATGCACCAAATACATTATTTATTTAAGAAACTAACAAATGTGAAATTTACTGGATTGTACTTTGCTATCGTTAATGTAGGCTTGTGTCTGTATTTACATTGTCCAATATATTGAGAATGAAATTTTGTGTGACATGCCTCCTAAATATTACGTTGATTGATTGTACAATAATATTCAGTAAGTTTGATTAAAGTAAAATATAAATAGGCTTAAACGATTTTTTTGGCGTATTCACTAACGTTTTAGACTAAATTAACAAATTGTAGCCTATTGGCAAAGTTTTGTAACAGAGTTACTTTAAAAATTTTAATGATGACGACTATATACTTTTTTTGTATATTGAAACCACTCTAGCTACTTTCAAGCAATTTAGAAACACACCTTCTCTGATGCAATCATTGATGCACAAAACTAACGACTCAAGAATAAAAACTATAACTTTTTTAATTGGATTATTTGATAACCTGTAGGCTATATCTTTAGCCAACTTTTTGTGTTTTTCTTTTCTTTTTTTTTTACTGCACCTAACATATGATCACAAGTCATTTCATTAAGTTCGTACTCTGACCCACATGCTTCAACTTTCTGGATCTCTCAATACCTCATACAGATTTGTAGGCAATAACTCATACCTTGAGTTGTAGGATCTTCTACTGCAGCTATAATTTGTCATTATATTCATCATGTGCGATACTATTGGTGCTGTTAGAATTCTCTCTTCCTGCCACCAAATTTATGACTGTTCAAAGCTGACATGTTTTCCGAGTTAAGAGACTGAAAATATCCAGAAACAATATGACTCATCTTCATATTCTTCAAATCACTTGAATACCAGTTATTCCCAAACATATTGACCATTATGAGCTCTGGGTCTTAACTTTTTCTTACGCAATAGTTAAACAGTTTCAAAAAAGTGTCAACACAATATATTCTGCTGATTGCTTACTCAATGAAATTCTTCAGCCTTCACCATACAAACAATTTTTGAAATTCAAGTCTGGTTCAATCTTTCAGTGGCTCACTAAAACAAACTATGTCATATTCTGAACCAGCAGAAAAATGGTCAAACTCATCTATTTTATTTCTTAAACTTGAATGTTAATAAATAAAAAGGTAAGTTGACATAATTTGTTGTTATTAAACCTCAAAAAGGAAAAGGATTAAAGTTTATAATGTCATCTGGACATGGCATTATAAGTACAAATGTTGTTAAAGCAGTTGGGCAGTTGTATAGCATCGGTATTAACTGATATACCGTAGCCTATTTATCAAAAGCATAATGTCTGTTATATTTCCTGAGAATCTTAAGATAGCTACAGTTGTTCCCATTTTTAAGTCTGGGTGTTCTGATTCGGTTTCTAATTATTGTCCAGTCTTAAGTGTTACTTTCCGTTTTTCAAAAATCTTTAAAAAGTTAATTAAAAACTGTTTAATATCATTCATGAATAAAAGTAACTTTTCAAAAAATAATCAATTTGGGTTTAGATCATGGTTTAGCACAGAATTGGCACGGCACAGTTTTATGTCTGATGTATACACTATACAAGTTTAAACGTGGGAATGTAGGTCTTTCTTTAGATATAAAAAAGGCATTTGATACAGTTAATCGTGAATTGTTAACTGAAAATCTGATCTCAGTTGGAATATGTGGCTTAACTTGGTCCTGGTTTAAGTCTTATTTGACAAATAGAAAGCAATTTGTTAGAATAGGTTTGTCAGAGAGTTCACTACTTTATTTGTGGAGTGCTACACGGCTTGTTTCTAGGACTTTTTTATATTTATCAATGACCTGTTTTCTGGACCATTCAAGGATAACACTATATCATTCACTGATAACACAACTTTGTCTTATTCAGATAAGATATTGATATTAATAAGTTACAGATCAAAATTCTAAATGATCTAAATCTCCTAAACTTATGTTTCAACTATTATAAATTATCGTTGAATGTTAACAAAACAATGTTTATAAACTTCTCTATTTCATTTCATTTTAATTTTAATTTTCTTTTAAATATAATGTTGGTTAATTTCTTTGACCTCTATATAACTATAAAACATGTAGGCTACACAATTTTAAAATAATAGGTGATGTGTGTTTGTGTGAAGTTTTTATGGTATAATATGTTTGATTATGGAAATGGAATTTTTGTATGCACAGTGTGAGCCAATAATTAATTAAAATTTCGTTTAATGTAATTTTATTTTTTTCGTTTGTATAGGCCTAAGACTACAAAAGATTTGTAAGCTTGTACTGTATTTGGTAATAAAAATAACTGTCTGTTCGTCTGTTAGGTGTGTATTTGTGAGTTTTTCTGTTTGTGTATTGAATGTTAAATAGCTCCTGCACACATTCTACGACTTGACATCCTTTCTGTGTGCATGTATATTTTTCACAGGATTTTAAATTATTTTTTTTATTGTAACTTTATTTTTGCTTTATTGTGTAAGAAGTAGGCTATTGTTATTTTTCTCATGTAGGCTAGTAGTTTTTAATGAGCAGTTTCTTTATGTTAATATTATCTAGACTTTTGATTTACATTTCTGTAAACCTGTGAAAATAAATCTTTTGTATTTAAATTGTTAGTTTTTTGGACCAAGTACAAAAGATTCAGTTGTCACCCACCTTCCTAGGGACATATTAGGCCTACTGCTTTACTAAAACCCCTAGAGGCCAACAATCTGGACAAAGCTCTGAGATGAAAACTCTCAGATAGCTTGTGAGACACAATAAAACATAACATACTCTCAAGAATCTTTGGCCCAGATTTGTTGTTACCTATTATGGCTGTTTACTTATTGTTCTAAGTTTCACTCATTGTAGCTGCAGCAAAGGTTCATTGTGAGAACATGTCATTACCTGAATCAGGCATTGAAGAACAGTTCATAGGTACAGTTATATAACATTAATTTTTCAATTGTCTTTTGTTTCTCTTTATGATCAACTATTACAGAGTAGGCCTATAGCTCATTCTAAATTTATTCCCTTATAAATTGTGGTTTACTGGAACTGACTATGCACTGAGAATAATTTGATTTGAAGGAGAAGGTCCCTTTACGAAGAATGTCCAAGAGATTATTTATACGTTATAAAACCTTTACAATAGTTGTACTATTAAATTTTAACTATTATCATATTATGTTGATTCACAATACACAATAATTAATTAACTATAGGTAAATATTACTACGATGTATGATTTCAGAATCACGTGAACTAGGTCTCATGAAATACGTAGCCTATATATATATATATATATATATATATATATATATATATATATATATATATATATATTGACCTATCCAGACCTAGTAAAGGAACTAAAAGTCTGGTAAGGCAACTATGTATATTGACCTTCCCAGACTTGTAGTTCGTTTACTAGGTCTGGTTTGGTAACCATATATATAATAACCTAATCAGACCTATTTGCGGGGATGAACATAAATATCGAGCAATGAAACACTCAATTTTCCATTGGAATTAATGAAGACTCATAATTAAGGAATTAACGATACCTTAACCTCATAATCCTACGATTTTGTACTTTTACATTTTTTATAGAAATAATGGATTCTCATACTTGAAAAAGGTCTTCCCAATTTAAGGATGATCCAATTGTTTAATAATGAGGTGTTTAAAACATGATTTCATGAAATTTCTATATTAAATAGCAACACAGTATTAACTTGACATTTACCTTATTAAGTAATTTTTATTTTATCAATTTCAATTCTCATTTCCCTTCTGATCCTCCAGGTGATAAAATCATGAACACACACTTATAAACACATTTCTTCAGTAGGCCTATTCATGTGTGTTGTTCAATTTTGTTACCCACAGGCCGATTATATCAGCAACAGAATTGTAAAGCAGAAATAAATAAATTATATTTAAATACACAATTTAATTCACCGTCTAACTAAGAAGCGTTTTATAAAACTGTGTACCGGTATAGCCTAATATGTTTAAAAAGTGGTATTAAACATATTATTAATATGTTTAATATGATCAATCGAGGCTTTAATGTATGGATAAGTTCGATTCGTTGTTTGTGTAGCTTTGGTTTTTCAATTATAAGGTTCAGCATAATTGGAATTATTTTTTTATTTATTATTATTTATTTATTTAATTTCAGTTGGTAGCTTACACAGAAAAAACAAACAATTACATTTTCATATTTATAGACTACTTCTATAGAAAAAAATAAATGCATATAAACAATAGAAAATTAAATTGAACATATATAATATAATAAAAATAATTATAATAATATCATTGTTCTTTATATTTAGTTACAAATTCAAAAAAAAAGAATAATATATCTATGTCTTTCTACCAAATGAAACCCTCAAAGGCTATGCCTGTGTTGAGGTACACCTCTTTTAAAAGAAAGGAAAAGAATCGAAACCGTGGAAAGCCAAATAAATTGTCGGGCTTTTTTTGGGAAATTTTCAAAAAATCATTCATTCTGTATATTTTTAATAAATAACAAAAAATGTAGCTACGTTTAGCATTTGCATTTCTACATTAAAATAACACAAACACACACACCATCACACACAATGAATCATATTAGCCACGGGTCTATTTCACAATGTCAACCATAGGCGATCCCCACCCACTGATCATTGAATCAACAAGGACCACCGACGCGAGCAAAAAACCACCCACAATCAACACAATAATACATTCTCTCATTTAATACAAATTCGCATACATATAAAAACATATAAATATATACACATCCAAATAAACAAACCATTCATATACACACACACACACATTTATATATATATATATATATATATATATATATATATATATACACATATATTACATAATATTACTGAAGAAAGTATACAAATATTACTTTAAAATACTCCTTAAATGTTCTATATCATTTAAACTAAATAACCACACTTTCAACATATTTAGGAATGTCTTAAGTGTTGCACTTTGCCTAATATTAACTGGGATCAAGTTAAACATTCTAGGCGCAACAAATGTATAAGACTTAGTATATGCAGTCGAACTAGGTTTTGGAACTGAAAAAAATGTATGGTTTCTTAAGCATGCTCTATATTGATTTTTTAAAACAGGTCTACTTCCACTACGTATATAAAAAATCTTTAGGACTTTATATACATACAAAAACTGTAACGGAAGAATTTTCATAGTTTTGAATAAAGGCAAAGAATGTTGATATTTAGTGTGATTGGTGATAATGCGAATACACTTTTTTTGAAGAGATATTACTGGTTTCAAAGTAGCTGAAAATGTTCCACCCCAGCAAGCTAACCCATATCCCAGTCTACTATGAACCAATGAATAGTATACCGACTTTAAAACTTCGAAAGGACACTGTTTCTTAAGAAGGTAGAAAATTCTTACAGTTTTATTTAATTTAGTTTTAAGGTTTTGAATATGCGATTTCCAAATTAATCCAGAGTCGATCGTTATACCTAAGTATTTTATCGACTCAACCTGCTCAATATTAGCACATGCTTTGACACATGACATATTACTACACGCACAATCTATGCATTTATACCTAATAAGAAAGTATTGTTTAATCCCTTTGTTGAGAGAAAAATTTATAAATTTTGTTTTCTCTATGCTCAAAATCATAAAATGTATTGAAAACCAGCATCTTATTGCACACAAATCCCATTCGATAGCCAAACGAACTTCATCCCAAGAATCGAGCACATAACAAAGGGCAGTATCGTCTGCAAATGAATTTAATTTTCCTTTAAAATTTCCTTTACATAGACTGTTTATATATATCAAGAAAAGTGTAGCTCCTAATACTGAACCCTGTGGGACACCATACTTAATCACTCCAGTAGAACTCACACAATCTCCAACTCGCACAGCCTGTTCCCTTCCACTCAGATAACTTTTAAACCATTCATGTACTATTCCTCTTATTCCACAGTCAAACATCTTATTCAGCAAAATTGCATGATCAACCATATCAAAAGCCTTTACTATATCTAGAAACACCCCACTCACTCGTTTCCCACTATTTAAACCATCATACACACCAGAAGTAAATTTAAGAAGCGCATCTTCTGTACTCAGGCCAGTTCGAAAACCAAATTGGTTTTCACTAAAAAATTTAAATTTATCCAAAAATTCTAACAGCCTAACTTTCATGGATTTCTCTAATATCTTTGCAAAAACCGGCAAGAGCGAAATAGGTCTGAAGTTGCCAACTTCTGTCCTATCTCCCTTTTTATAAATCGGCACTACCAGAGCTAATTTCAGTTTTTTAGGAACTATACCAGTAGTAAAAGACAAGTTTATTATAAAAGAGAGAGCTTCACAAATATTCTGTCCAATTTTCTTCACCAATTCGGAGCTAATACCGTCCACCCCTGGAGCCTTACCTAGTTTTAGATTATTAATACATTTTAAAATTTCAAGGGACGTTACAGGTTTAAGAAAAATTGAGGAAGTTACCGAATTTTGTTTAAATATATCAGTAAATTCAGATTTTTGGCAAACAGTTGGTGCTTGGGATTTACGGAGCGTATCAACCGAGCACAAAAAATAACTATTAAACATATTCGCAACCTCTAATTGATCCATAACAAAACCACCATCACTGCTTTTTAAATAAACATTATTATTTAATTTTTCCCTTTGACCAGACATTTCATTAACTACTCTCCACTGCTTCCTTTGATTTCCCCTGCATTTGTTAAACTCATTTCTATAATAATTACACTTAGCATCCTGTATGTCACTTTGCAATTTGCTTTTAAATTCATTATAACACGATTTCAAAATCACATCGTTTGGTTGCTTCTTGCATTTTTTATAAAAATATTTACGTTTTCTGATCTGCCGACATAGGTAATTGGTAATCCACGGTTTTATTTTATTTTCTGTATTCGAAAACAATTTACAAAATTTACTATTTTCAATCTCTTTTTCCAGAATAATATAAAATTTATCCAGAGCAATTGAGGGATCACCGAGTGCATAAATATCACACCAGTCAATTAAGGCAAGGGAGTTATTTAATTTATCATAATCTATTTGATAGACCTTTCTCTGAAGTTTGCTTGTTTGTGCAAACAAGCTTGGGTTATTAAGCGATAACGATAGAGTAATCATATGATGATCCGTAATATCAATAGGAAGAACTTCTGTTTGAATAAGTAGTTTCTGTCTTTGTCTAACCCTAAAATTAACATGATCTATGCACGTGGCCGAATTTCCTACAACTCGTGTTGGTACAGATATTAATAATTCCAATCCATAACTTGAAAGCAACATTTTATACTTATCAACAATTTTTTCTTCTTTAAGAATATTTATATTTACGTCCCCGATCATTATAACATCAACTCTTATCGGTTGACAATGTAAAAATTTAGCTAATTCATCAATAAAAGTATCTTTACTTTGTTCATGCAATCTGTATATAGCCAGCAAACTAAAATTATAATTTTGCCAAGTAAATTCAATATTCAAAACGTCAGCGGAAATAAAGGTAACCCGTTTACCAATTGTTTTAATATTATTCATGACATAAATTAATATACCTCCGGCTCTATAATCATTATTACAATTTATAAAAACCGAATAATTTACAAGTTGGTAAAGTTTTATCTCGTGTTGTTCAATCCAAATTTCCGACAGTACAATAACATCCGGCTGCATATCACAAGATGACAGCCAGGTTACAAACATATCAAAATTGCTACGCAAGCTTCTTATGTTTTGCTGCAAAATCAATAATTTACCTTCAGATTTCAAAATACTACTACTTAACATTTAATGATATGAAATTTAAACATATATTACTCCTACTTATATTCATTTAACACACTAATTTCAATTTCTGAACTGTAGGCCTACTACTAATAATAAATAATAATTCTATCATATGATTCAATTTCAAAAATAATAAAATTAAAAAGATAACAAAAAAGAAACACTTTTTTCCATAAGGCACAAACAAAACTATTTGGTCCAATGTTACTCACAGTTTGTTTAAGTCTGATACAGTCAAAATCGGTATTACTGGATCGCCGTCATTTTTTCTCATTAGAATCTTGCCTCCACGCAGCCAGATATATTTGTAGTCTTTAGTCTTCTTTGCTTCCCTGGCAATTGCATAAAGCCGTCTTCTTGATGGACAGAGGGACTCGTTAATATAGACTGGGTTGTCTTCTCCCATGCTAAGGTCTTGACAGCACAGATTTCTTTTTATTTTCCTTTTTCGTAGAAATTCTTCTTTGTCAAAACGGCGCACGAACTTTACAATTATGCCTGATGGACCACCGTCTGCTCTTTTCCCAAGTCGATGGCAATTGTCTATCATCGAATCATCAACCTTGCAATCCAAAGCTACTCCGACCTTTTTAACTATATCCAGAGTGTTTTCATTTAACTTCTGCGGAATTCCATGTATCTCCAAGCAGTTGACACGTGAATATTGCTCTGCGTCCTCCAATTTTACTTGAAGTTCTGCAACTTGACCTTTCAAACATTTATTTTCCGTTGTTAAATCTTCAATTTTTTTCATGTAAGTTTCTAATTTCTCAGATTGGAGCTTCCCATTGGTAATACTTTCATCGATTTTCTTATTTATAAAATCAAAAGATTTATTAAATTCAGCAGTAGTTTCTTTATGGTTCTGTTTCAGCTCGTTAATCACTTCCATTATGTCTTGCAGTGTAATATTTCCGCCATCGGCTTTGTTCTCAAAATCAATATTCTTTCTTCTCTCAGCAGCACATGGATCACAGCACCAAAACTGTTTCTCAGAAACAATATTTTCAATTTCAGCCTTGGACATCCTCACACACGCACCATGGAACTGCAATTTACATTCATCACAATTAATTTTAGGTCCTTTAGCAGTAATATTTTTACTACAAACTCCACAGATCGACATTATAAACTCAAATTTATATATCACAATAGAATTTCTAAATAAAAACGATTTTAGCCAACTAATAACTCCGCAAACATATAGATAATAAGTATATTTATAAACTCTTAACACAGCTACTACACCAAAATTAAACTCCGCTAAGTCATTCCTTACTACTATTAGAGATAAGATAACGCCCGACTATGTCCTCTCTCCACGAAATCTGATTCATAACTGAATTATGTTTGGTTATGGTTGAATGGTTACGATAGAGAATTTTTTTTAATGCAGTGCAAATATGATTGGTTTGTTTAGTTAGATTGTTCATTAGTAAATTGTTCAAGTTATTGATAGTTCTATAAGTAATCCAATATTTTGACGATATGATTGTTTCACCTGTGACTTTTCATTCTTTTACTTTTGTTGTTGACAAAAAATTTTTTCATAACAAGTGTCAAAATATTTATGCTAGGGTACTAAAATATCATTATAACATTGGTAATACATATACAGTTATATAGAATAAATTAAATTCCGACAGAATAATAATAAATACACAAATTAGATGTAAAATATTTAATATAATTACAATACTTTTTTATTTTTATCGCATTTGACAATTTAATATTCTTTTGTAACAAGTCATAACAAGAAGAGAATATTAACAATCTAACAGGTCACAAGTCACTAGTTACAAGCTATATAAACATAAACAACAAAGAAGCAAAGGATGTGATAATAAAGATAAAATATAAAATAACGTAACACATCATATATAGGCTATATATATATATATATATATATATATATATATATATATATATATATGACATCCAGAAACTTCTCCACCGTAGATTGCATTGAATGTCAGCAACCTGTTTAATTTGTTTTTAAAAACATGACCTCCATTGTTTCTTTAAACCCTGTTTAAATGTTTGTATTAGGACCTATAAGTTATTCCGTACTAACGGATTTTCTTTTAGGCTTGTGGGCATTATATACAGTTCACATTTTAGTTTTTAATTACAGTTGTAGTCATTACAGTGTTTTATTTGTCTGAAATTAAAGTTTTAAACATTTATTGGTAATTCGTCCTTTGTGGTCATCTTGTGGTGATCATTGTCTTAAAAAAAGAAGAAGAAGGAAAGAGCATATAATAGAGATCTCTTGAATATTCTAGCATTAAGTTCGGATAAGAACAGCAGTTAGTCAAAAGAGAACTGATAGATGAAAGCGAGTGATGTAAACCCAATGGAAAAGAACAGCAGTTAGTCAAAAGAGAACTGATAGATGAAAGCGAGTGATGTAAACCCAATGGAAAAGAACAGCAGTTAGTCAAAAGAGAACTGATAGATGAAAGCGAGGGATGTAAACTCAATGGAAAAGAACAGCAGTTAGTCAAAAGAGAACTGATAGATGAAAGCGAGGGATGTAAACTCAATGGAAAAGAACAGCAGTTAGTCAAAAGAGAACTGATAGATGAAAGCGAGGGATGTAAACCCAATGGAAAAGAACAGCAGTTAGTCAAAAGAGACCTGATAGATGAAAGCGAGGGATGTAAACCCAATGGAAAAGAACAGCAGTTAGTCAAAAGAGAACTGATAGATGAAAGCGAGGGATGTAAACCCAATGGAAAAGAACAGCAGTTAGTCAAAAGAGAACTGATAGATGAAAGTGAGGGATGTAAACCTAATGGAAAAGAACAGTGTCAACCAAAAGAGACCCAATAGAAGAAAGCGAGGGATGTAAACCCAATGGAAATGAACAGCAGTTAGTCAAAAGAGAACTGATAGAAGAAAGCGAGGGATGTAAACCCAATGGAAAAGAACAGCAGTTAGTCAAAAGAGAACTGATAGAAGAAAGCGAGGGATGTAAACCCAATGGAAAAGAACAGCAGTTAGTCAAAAGAGAACAGATAGATGAAAGCGAGGCATGTAAACCCAATGGAAAAGAACAGCAGTTACATAGTCGAAAGAGACCTGATAGATGAAAGCGAGGGATGTAAACCCAATGGAAAAGAACAGCAGTTAGTCAAAAGAGAACTGATAGATGAAAGCGAGGCATGTAAACCCAATGGAAAAGAATAACAGTTAGTCAAAAGAGACCTGATAGATGAAAGCGAGGGATGTAAACCTAATGGAAAAGAACAGCAGTTAGTCGAAAGAGAACTGATAGATGAAAGCGAGGGATGTAAACCCAATGGAAAAGAACAGCAGTTAGTCAAAAGAGAACTGATAGATGAAAGCGAGGGATGTAAACCCAATGGAAAAGAACAGCAGTTAGTCAAAAGAGAACTGATAGATGAAAGCGAGGGATGTAAACCCAATGGAAAAGAACAGCAGTTAGTCAAAAGAGAACTGATAGATGAAAGTGAGGGATGTAAACCTAATGGAAAAGAACAGTGTCAACCAAAAGAGACCCAATAGAAGAAAGCGAGGGATGTAAACCCAATGGAAATGAACAGCAGTTAGTCAAAAGAGAACTGATAGAAGAAAGCGAGGGATGTAAACCCAATGGAAAAGAACAGCAGTTAGTCAAAAGAGAACTGATAGAAGAAAGCGAGGGATGTAAACCCAATGGAAAAGAACAGCAGTTAGTCAAAAGAGAACAGATAGATGAAAGCGAGGCATGTAAACCCAATGGAAAAGAACAGCAGTTACATAGTCGAAAGAGACCTGATAGATGAAAGCGAGGGATGTAAACCCAATGGAAAAGAACAGCAGTTAGTCAAAAGAGAACTGATAGATGAAAGCGAGGCATGTAAACCCAATGGAAAAGAACAGCAGTTAGTCAAAAGAGAACTGATAGATGAAAGCGAGGCATGTAAACCTAATGGAAAAGAATAGCAGTTAGTCGAAAGAGACCTGATAGATGAAAGCGAGGCATGTAAACCTAATGGAAAAGAATAGCAGTTAGTCGAAAGAGACCTGATAGATGAAAGCGAGGCATGTAAACCCAATGGAAAAGAATAGCAGTTAGTCAAAAGAGAACTGATAGATGAAAGCGAGGCATGTAAACCTAATGGAAAAGAATAGCAGTTAGTCGAAAGAGACCTGATAGATGAAAGCGAGGCATGTGAACCCAATGGAAAAGAATAGCAGTTAGTCGAAAGAGACCTGATAGATGAAAGCGAGGCATGTAAACCCAATGGAAAAGAACAGCAGTTAGTCAAAAGAGAACTGATAGATGAAAGCGAGGGATGTAAATCCAATGGAAAAGAACAGCAGTTAGTCAAAAGAGACCTGATAGATGAAAGCGAGGCATGTAAACCTAATGGAAAAGAACAGCAGTTAGTCAAAAGAGAACTGATAGAAGAAAGCGAGGGATGTAAACCCAATGGAAAAGAACAGCAGTTAGTCAAAAGAGAACTGATAGAAGAAAGCGAGGGATGTAAACCCAATGGAAAAGAACAGCAGTTAGTCAAAAGAGAACTGATAGATGAAAGCGAGGGTTGTAAACATAATGGAAAAGAACAGCAGTTAGTCAAAAGAGACCCGATAGAAGAAAGCGAGGGATGTAAACCCAATGGAAATGAACAGCAGTTAGTCAAAAGAGACCCGATAGAAGAAAGCGAGGGATGTAAACCCATTGGAAAAGAACAGCATTTAGTCAAAAGAGAACTGATAGAAGAAAGCGAGGGATGTAAACCCAATGGAAATGAACAGCAGTTAGTCAAAAGAGACCCGATAGAAGAAAGCGAGGGATGTAAACCCAATGGAAATGAACAGCAGTTAGTCAAAAGAGACCCGATAGAAGAAATCGAGGGATGTAAACCCAATGGAAAAGAACAGCAGTTAGTCAAAAGAGAACTGATAGAAGAAAGCGAGGGATGTAACCCAATGGAAATGAACAGCAGTTAGTCAAAAGAGACCCGATAGAAGAAAGCGAGGGATGTAAACCCAATGGAAATGAACAGCAGTTAGTCAAAAGAGACCCGATAGAAGAAAGCGAGGGATGTAAACCCAATGGAAAAGAACAGCATTTAGTCAAAAGAGAACTGATAGAAGAAAGCGAGGGATGTAAACCCAATGGAAATGAACAGCAGTTAGTCAAAAGAGACCCGATAGAAGAAAGCGAGGGATGTAAACCCAATGGAAATGAACAGCAGTTAGTCAAAAGAGACCCGATAGAAGAAATCGAGGGATGTAAACCCAATGGAAAAGAACAGCAGTTAGTCAAAAGAGAACTGATAGAAGAAAGCGAGGGATGTAACCCAATGGAAATGAACAGCAGTTAGTCAAAAGAGACCTGATAGAAGAAAGCGAGGGATGTAAACCCAATGGAAATGAACAGCAGTTAGTCAAAAGAGAACTGATAGATGAAAGCGAGGGATGTAAACCCAAGTCTACATGAAGTAAATTGGTTATCCAAATGATCCAGCTAAGTTATCTCGAAATTGCCTTACCCATACTCACTTTAAGTAAGCCTCTAAAAGGTGTTTATTAGGGCTATATAAATCGTAAAATAAGTCCTGCACCATCGGACTCGTTTTGTTATGGGCCTACAGAGCGTTACTGTAGTGAGTATGGGCTGGCAATCCCAAGGGCGCTAGCTGGATCTACACTTTTGTTCATTTAATCTTGGATGAAATCCCCTAGAGGGATTTTCTTTCATTTTCCTTATCAATTCTCTCTCGAGCAACTCTTGTTCTCTTGGTCGAAGAAGACCTTTAACACCTAAAGTTAAACTCCTCAGTTTTTTCTGTTTTATGTTAGGATTTTTTTTGAGGAGAAAAGTGGGGGCAACTCAAAAATTTAAATGGCAACACCCACGTTACGACATAAAGATACCATAAGGAAAAGTAAAATGGTGGAATCAAATCGACTCTATAACTATCCAAAATGACAGTTTCAAAATCCTTTTACAAAGACCATAAATTACAAATTTAAAAAAAAATCCCAATAAATTTGTTTAGTTTTTAAATTAGTAGAGATAACAGTAATTTGTTTTATAATTTTTTGTAAAATTAATGATTTTCAGAATATTCGATCTGATAAATTTTACACGCTATTTTGTAAATTTACAAAAATAGCCTAATCAGTTTTGACATGATGAAACGTTACTAAATTTGAAATCGACCCCTTCCAAAGTTATAATTTATTCGGGGTGGTGGAGGGTTAACACAAATTTAAAATCAGATTGCTAACGGAGCGTTTTCTGACATACGTTCACAGGAACTTGTAAGTTTCCTTTAACCCTAAAGTCTCTGGAATCCACACCCTTTTTTTCCATGCATTAGATTACTTTCATTCATCTTTCGTATTAGGTATCTTTTGACCAACTCTTGTTCCTTCCCGATCCTGACTGTATTAGAGTATTCGAGAGTTCTACATGCGATGATGATCTAGAGGTTTTTCGCCTTTAAACTTTAAACAAGAAGAAGAAAGTTTTCTTTATAAAATGATGCAAGCATGTTGTTGAAATATCAAACACAGACTGTTTAGTATAAGTGAGTCTGTAACTCTTAAATTTGGTAGAAATCTTATTTATCTCAAAATGATTAAAGTGCCTGGTCGTGTTGAATCAATAGATTTCAATTCTTGTAACCAATGAGGACTAAGATATGGATGCTTATAAGGCTAAGCAACAACAGAATTCATTCATAAAATTTGTGTAGTCATCACATATCTAGATAACCCTTAGTTAACATACTTAAATTAGAATTGATATCATATTTCCGTTTGACCTTTGTCTTGAGATGTGTTACCAAGAAAACATTTCATGAGTGCTAATTATCAGTAAATTTCACTTCTCGAATACATTCAATAAATCCTTCTTCTAAATCCATTGTGACACAACAATATTATGGACCAACAAGTAACAGTAAATAATAGGCTAGCTCAGTTAGTGTACTGTTAGGAATTAGGATAGTTTTAGTTAGGACTATAGTCTACGTTCTTTTTAAGAAGCCAGTATGACAACAATTATTGTGGCAGACCTGGAAAAATGATGAAATTGCTTACCTTGCAACAAGGCAGATGTCTTTGATGCTACAATCTTGTATAAACCCTTGGGTGGGGGGAAACTTGGTCAGTGTAGGCCAAAATTGGGCAAGGAAAGGTGCTACAGGAATTCTTGAAGATAGCCAGACGGACTTGGCGAGTAAGAGCTTCCTGGGAGTATATTTCTTGAAGATAGCCAGACGGACTTGGCGAGTAAGAGCTTCCTGGGAGTATATTTCTTGAAGATAGCCAGACGGACTTGGCGAGTAAGAGCTTACTGGGAGTATATTTCTTGAAGATAGCCAGAGGGGCTTGGCGAGTAAGAGCTTCCTGGGAGTATATTTCTTGAAGATAGCCAGATGGACTTGGCGAGTAAGAGCTTCCTGGGAGTATATTTCTTGAAGATAGCCAGACGGACTTGGCGAGTAAGAGCTTCCTGGGAGTATAATTTTTGAAGATAGCCAGACGGACTTGGCAAGTAAGAGCTTCCTGGGAGTATAATTCTTGAAGATAGCCAGACGGACTTGGCGAGTAAGAGCTTCCTGGGAGTATATTTCTTGAAGATAGCCAGACGGACTTGGCGAGTAAGAGCTTACTGGGAGTATATTTCTTGAAGATAGCCAGAGGGGCTTGGCGAGTAAGAGCTTCCTGGGAGTATATTTCTTGAAGATAGCCAGAGGGACTTGGCGAGTAAGAGCTTCCTGGGAGTATATTTCTTGAAGATAGCCAGACGGACTTGGCGAGTAAGAGCTTCCTGGGAGTATATTTCTTGAAGATAGCCAGATGGACTTGGCGAGTAAGAGCTTCCTGGGAGTATATTTCTTGAAGATAGCCAGACGGACTTGGCGAGTAAGAGCTTCCTGGGAGTATAATTCTTGAAGATAGCCAGACGGACTTGGCGAGTTAGAGCTTCCTGGGAGTATAATTCTTGAAGATAGCCAGACGGACTTGGCGAGTTAGAGCTTCCTGGGAGTATAATTCTTGAAGATAGCCAGACGGACTTGGCGAGTTAGAGCTTCCTGGGAGTATAATTCTTGAAGATAGCCAGACGGACTTGGCGAGTTAGAGCTTCCTGGGAGTATAATTCTTGAAGATAGCCAGACGGACTTGGCGAGTAAGAGCTTCCTGGGAATATAATTCTTGAAGATAGCCAGACGGACTTGGCGAGTAAGAGCTTCCTGGGAGTATAATTCTTGAAGATAGCCAGACGGACTTGGCGAGTAAGAGCTTCCTGGGAGTATAATTCTTGAAGATAGCCAGACGGACTTGGCGAGTAAGAGCTTCCTGGGAGTATAATTCTTGAAGATAGCCAGAAGGACTTGGCGAGTTAGAGCTTCCTGGGAGTATATTTCTTGAAGATAGCCAGACGGACTTGGCGAGTAAGAGCTTCCTGGGAGTATAATTTTTGAAGATAGCCAGACGGACTTGGCAAGTAAGAGCTTCCTGGGAGTATAATTCTTGAAGATAGCCAGACGGACTTGGCGAGTAAGAGCTTCCTGGGAGTATAATTCTTGAAGATAGCCAGACGGACTTGGCGAGTAAGAGCTTCCTGGGAGTATAATTCTTGAAGATAGCCAGACGGACTTGGCGAGTAAGAGCTTCCTGGGAGTATAATTCTTGAAGATAGCCAGACGGACTTGGCGAGTTAGAGCTTCCTGGGAGTATAATTCTTGAAGATAGCCAGACGGACTTGGCGAGTAAGAGCTTCCTGGGAGTATAATTCTTGAAGATAGCCAGACGGACTTGGCGAGTAAGAGCTTCCTGGGAGTATAATTCTTGAAGATAGCCAGACGGACTTGGCGAGTAAGAGCTTCCTGGGAGTATAATTCTTGAAGATAGCCAGACGGACTTGGCGAGTTAGAGCTTCCTGGGAGTATATTTCTTGAAGATAGCCAGACGGACTTGGCGAGTAAGAGCTTCCTGGGAGTATAATTTTTGAAGATAGCCAGACGGACTTGGCAAGTAAGAGCTTCCTGGGAGTATAATTCTTGAAGATAGCCAGACGGACTTGGCGAGTTAGAGCTTCCTGGGAGTATAATTCTTGAAGATAGCCAGACGGACTTGGCGAGTAAGAGCTTCCTGGGAGTATAATTCTTGAAGATAGCCAGACGGACTTGGCGAGTAAGAGCTTCCTGGGAGTATAATTCTTGAAGATAGCCAGACGGACTTGGCGAGTAAGAGCTTCCTGGGAGTATAATTCTTGAAGATAGCCAGACGGACTTGGCGAGTAAGAGCTTCCTGGGAGTATAATTCTTGAAGATAGCCAGACGGACTTGGCGAGTAAGAGCTTCCTGGGAGTATAATTCTTGAAGATAGCCAGACGGACTTGGCGAGTAAGAGCTTCCTGGGAGTATAATTCTTGAAGATAGCCAGACGGACTTGGCGAGTTAGAGCTTCCTGGGAGTATAATTCTTGAAGATAGCCAGACGGACTTGGCGAGTAAGAGCTTCCTGGGAGTATAATTCTTGAAGATAGCCAGACGGACTTGGCGAGTAAGAGCTTCCTGGGAGTATAATTCTTGAAGATAGCCAGACGGACTTGGCGAGTTAGAGCTTCCTGGGAGTATATTTCTTGAAGATAGCCAGACGGACTTGGCGAGTAAGAGCTTCCTGGGAGTATAATTTTTGAAGATAGCCAGACGGACTTGGCGAGTAAGAGCTTCCTGGGAGTATAATTCTTGAAGATAGCCAGACGGACTTGGCGAGTAAGAGCTACCTAGGAGTATTGAGACTTCAGATGAGCATCCATGAGTGCCAAGCAGGGTGAGCAAACTTAGTGTATACACACCTTGTAATTATTTCAGAGACAAGTCATTATAAACTATACTGCAGAATCAGATCTGTGAGTTACAACAATTAGTCATTCTGGATTCTTAGTAATTAAGAAAATTAAATTATTTGTAATTAGTATGTAAGAGAAATAGTCAAGTTGTATCAAATAATAAAGAACCATTAATTAGATAACCAAACCACTGGTTTATTTAGTTTAAAATTAAAGAACCCAGGCAGTTTAAAGGAACCAATAAAATCACGGCTACTGTACACTTGAACAAAACCCCAATTACAGAGAACATCAAAGGATCATCGTGGTACTTTTACCCATCATAGAATACAAGCAGATCATCTGATGTTACTTGATGCCCAAAAGTTTGTTTTCGGGGTTTTGTAGGAAATGTTAAATTATATTGTTAGATTGAGGGATTTTATCTATCTACAGTCGCTGGTTCTTTGCTTCTTTGCACTTGGATTTTTGGTGACGTCGTCGTCTCGCACTGCCCCTCTACGGCCGCATCACATACAAACTGCGCGTGTATTATCGCATCTAAACAACAAAACTGTTACGTATTGTTCAGTTTGTGTTATGCTTCGTTCCATTAGGTGATAGAGTGAATCTTTTAAACTGTAAATGTAATAATTTCATTTAATCTAAGCAATTTAAAAATCTCTAAAAGTTTTGGTGAATAAATAAATACTTCATTTTACTGTTAACATATTGTGTAATTCAAACGAAACAATCTGTAGCACACTCTATGGTTTATTTCAGTGTGTATAAAACTATATTATTTGATATACAGACATAATTTTGCTTAAATGATAACGCGAAAACAGATACTTTATTGTTAGACTACTTCTTGGAACGGAGCCAACGAAGCGACGTTGCCAGATTGTGATATTTGCAAGTGCAAAGAACGAACGGTTGAAGTATAGTAAAGTTTCTTAAAAGCAATTGTTTTCACGCAGATTGTAAACACAGGTTTTCTGAATCTCGTATATATGCTATTAGAATGTCTCCACTCGCTTCGCTCGTATGATTGTCTCGGCTCTTACGCCCTACAAGCTTACGGCGCCTCCACCTTGACCATACTGAATCTCTTAACTATACGAATATATCATTTTATTGGAAGGTCACAGAGTTTGAAATTACATTTTTGACAATAACTTCGCTATTTGTCATCGTAGAGAGGTAAGGTTGGTACCACTGCATGCAGAATTGCAATTTAAATTTTTTTTTTATCTAATTTAGTGTGTTAAAAATGAAAATTAACAAAATACTGTTTTACGATCGTCATTTTGACATTGATTTTTCTCAATTTCAATAGGGTTCTATAGTATCAAATATCACCCCCTATCTTATTTAGGGTCGGTATTGTGCTTTCGGACAGACGGATGGCATCTTAAAAATCACTTTAAAAAATGAATAACATCAATATAGCCTACGGCCATGTTAGAAACAGAAAATAAATCTACAACCCAACATAGCTACTAGGTTATCTTGGGGGTGTATTCAATTTTACGTTCTAGATTTATCACTTGATAATGGGAGTTGGTTAATGTTCACGAAACGTCGTGTATATATAATTATCTTTTAAACTAGAACACACTTTGTTGCGTGTTTCACCTGAAGCAATGATCCTGTTGCTCTTGAGTAGGTTTTTATTTGGACAAAAGGATCTGTAGAAGTGATTTATCCTGCGAAAGATTGTCCTTTGTGAGTGCATCTGTCGGATGGTGGCTAGACACATGCCCGAGTACCAGGTGCGCATGCTCCAGCTGTGGTCCATCTGCTCTTTACATCCCGTCAAGTAGGCTTGATTAGCATTAGAGACAAGGAAGACTGTAATTCTAGGATATGGAGATAGTTAATGTCAAAGATTTGTTTGTTTTTTGAGAAAAGTATTGGACAAACTTTCTAACGGATTCGTACACAAAATTAAATATTATTCGAGTTGAAAATTTAGGATTGGAAGTTATCATATGATTAAAGTTTACGAAAATATAAAAACTGTATCCAAACAAAACATGTTGTGGTTTTAAAATTACCCAATATTAATGGATTGTTCATATTTGTCCCCTCTTTTGGCCTAATTTGTTCCGAAAATCGTAAATTAAATTTAAAACAGGCATAAATACCGGGGGAAAACGTATAATTTTGTTCTCATTTTTTCCTCTTTTATTAAACGGAAAATATATTGCGGTAATCACCTTGTATAAAAATGAATCAAATAATATATTAATTATTAGGTTAAGTACCTTTACAGTCTTTTCAGTTCCTTTGTTTTGGATGTCGGATTACGAGTTTCGACTTTGAAGGTCATCTTCAGATCCTTAAAACTTATTAATTCGCGTGAACTTCGTTAACACATATTATGTACACTCACGACACAACAATTAACATTTAAAACATTAGATTTTTTTTTGACAGATCCGTACGTCTAGAGGTATGTCGCGAAATTCATGCGAACCGAAGATGACCTTGAAGTAAAGATCAAAACAAGTTTCCGACATACAAAACAAAGGAACTGAAAAGAGACTGTAAATGTACGTAACCTAATCATTGGAAACTCAGTTCCGGTAGTTAAAATCTCCTAAAATGAATAATGAATATAAAATACAACCCCTAGCCTTCGTACACTGTTAATAGCATCAGAGTCCTAAGAGAACAAGATTTCGTTAAGAGAACCTGATCTGATAACGAAAAATGAAAGAGAGGGATCTAACTGAAGACTAGGCCTACATGAAAAAAGGTGTAGATCCAGCTAGGACCTCGGAATTGCCACGCCCGTACTCGTGTACTTACATAAACGAAAAACAATTGAAGCCTCATGTAAAACTATCGGACAATCGTATCAATCAAACTAGTAGAAATAAGGCCATTATAGCTTCTGTTTGATAAAATCACTTAAAAATTGATAATAATGAATCAAAATGGCTCTTGTTTTCACTCAAATCTCCTTAAAAACTAGGTCACGCACTAAACTTTTAAAAGTGGAGGGATAAGTTTCACTCCCCTGATAAACCGTTAGATCACCATACCGTCGGCAAGCAGTACCTATAAGTTACGACCAGTTGTTTGCTGTTTCTTGTTTAGTTTAGTTCCGTGACTCGTGCTTCCTTCATCTTCCCTACCCTCGGAGGTTATCTATAGTGTTTCTAAGGTCCTCTACCTGGATGTACACCTTTGTGCTTTCTCTCTTTCATATTTCCTATCAGGTCTCTCTTGACCGAAACTTGTTCTCTTCCGACCCTGATATTAGTATATTCCAGGGTTTTAAAAAAATGTTATTGTATGTGATGATGACAGCTCGGTTTTTGCCGTTAAACAACACAGATAAACACGCCCGCGCGAATACAATTTAAAAAGTTTTAGAAATAGTTTGTAGTGTTATACGTCAATGTCTAGGTTGAGTAGCATACTATTGTAAACTCCAATAGGTTTACTGTATCTAGGTAGGCTTGTCAACCTTCGGCGGGTCACATCAATAGTTCTACCCTCCTCACCCTAAACTTACCAGAGTGCCCTCAGTTTTACTGTCTCGCATATAAGCAGAATAAAGAAAGTTATGTGATGGGTAAACATCGGCTACGATTATCTTAAAATCGGCACCAACGATTTTGATCAGATTTTGCTTAAAGTGTTTCAAAGAACGCGAACAAAACATGTCCGTCGGGGCTGTTATAAAATACGTAATTTCTCAAAACCAGCTTAGCCGATTTCGTTGAAATTGACTTGAAATACGTAGATTAACGAACCAAACCAGTGTGTAAAGTTATAAGTAAAGAGTATTACGGTTCAAGAATAATTGAGGGGGGGGACCTTGACTGCCGTCATTAAAGGTCATTTTTAATCAAAATCGTTATCTCTGTTTTGAATTTAATGGCAGTAGAATGAGAGAGAGTTTGTGAAGCGTTTTCGGATCATTTTATTTTATTCCAAATCCTTGGTGGATCAATATAGTGTGTAATGTTAGATCTGCGCCTTTATTTCGTATAGTTTTGGGTTTAAATCCTCCTCTTTCACGTTAATTCCTCTTGACCAACGATTGTTCTTTTTCTACGCCGACGTTTTTAGAATAATCGGCGACTAGGGAGTTTTATTTTGTTCTTTTCTTCCATTTTTTTCCCTTTTTTTTTTTTTTTTTCCATAAATGCGAATATGTCTTGGAGGTCTACAAGACAAATAAATCTTAGGGGCGATATATTGTGAACTATTGTTAATACTATCTTGACCAACTCTTGTTCTTTTCAGATCCCGACGTTATTAGAGTATTCGACAACTAGGAATGTTTATTTTGTTTTTTTCTTCCTTTTTTCATTAGATGAGGATGACTAAGAGTTCTACAAGACAAATAAATAAATCTTAGGGGCGATATAATGTGAACTACTGTTAATATTTTTCTTCTGGTAAGTCTACTAATATGGCATTGTACCCATAATATTGTAGGACTAATTTTGTTCTTACTGGGGGGGGGGGGGGTGCGCATAATTTCGCTTACTACAATTTAAACAAGTGTGATCCTTTTAAAATTGGCACTATTGATTTATCGTAAGTTACGTTTTACATGTAAATTAAAATCTGTTTGGAAAAATAATAGACACCATTTACTTAATATGGATGCCAAATTTGTTATTTTGTATTGTGTTTTCGGATTCTGTTCAAAATTATAAGATTTTGTATTCTCGATTATTGTTTTTTTAATAAATGTACTCGTTTAGGAGTAATAGGTGCTTTAAAGTTTTGAACATATTTGAGGTTTGAAGCATTTTCAGGAGATGATTTTCCATACTTCCTACTTTTGAATGAACATAAAAATGTAAGTGGCATAGTGTCTAGGTTGTATAAATACTAGTGTAGAAGTAATAATTTTATAGGCTATCTAATTCCTTCCTTAGATTTTTCTACACTACTGCCTTACTTATCTTACAGTAGATTCTAGCAAGTTTTTATTTGTAGGCCTACATTAGTATTTACACATCCTAGACTATGCCTACAGAATCCTCAAGGTAGGAGAATGTGTCAGGGGTGAGAGGAAAAGAGAGAGCCCCCATTTTGTTTGTTGCTTTTATTTTCAGCGGTACATCCCAATAAAAAAATATAGACCTCAAATACTTCCGTGTAAACGCCTACCCTACTTTCGTTTTTTTTTTAATCGGTGTAAATAAGAATAAAACGTTTACAAAAGTCTGTCACGAAGTTGTAACTTTAGGAATTAAATGTAGCTAAGCAGTAATTTGTGTACCTAGTTTTCTTGGAATGGGTTGTACCGTCAAGTTAGGCTAGGGTAGAAGTAGAAGGGAGGACACGCCCATTACACCAGACACAATCCTAGTCTGAGGCTACTGTACTTACATTTTATCTTGGTTTAACAATGGGAAGTATGAAAAATTGCCTCCTGAAAATGTTGAAAACTTTAAATGTTCCAAATTTTAAGCGCCTATTCCTAAACGTGTAGGTTTTGGTAGTTATATTGGAAAATGGCGGCCATTTTAACAGTTTACATATTCCAACAGTACCCACGATAGAATAATCAGTCTGTCTTTGTTTTATGTGAATAGTTCACACTCACTACATGTACATGCAATCTTGTGTCGACAGTTTTGTTGACTTTGCACGCAAGGTAGTTTCCACTCTACGCATTGTGTTTAAAGACAGGAACCGGATGTTATTAGGGTTCACCTTCTTGACAATCAACTGTCTGTCGGCAAGTAGGAGGAGTGAATACGGAGATGGAATTTTTTGTCTAGTAGAAAATAATCTGTGTAATATCATAAAACGAGGAATTCTTTTTAGCTTGTAAAGTTTACTTTATAAATGGAATGATTTAATTTTGGGAGAGTTAAATAACCGCATAGAATTATTAAATTTCTATCTTCTTTTTTTAAACTGATCTTATCTTTTATGTGATTTTCGACATTGCGTCCGTCTATCGGCGTTGTCGTCTGTACTTAAGCACAATAGACCTTTTATAGTATATTCTTATAGAACCCTATCGAATTCAGAAAAAATGAAATGTCAAAATGGTGGCCAGTTAAACACTTTTTATACAACTTATAACACAGTAAATTAGATACAAATTTACAGATTTCAATTCTACATGTACTGGTACTAATCCTATTTCTCTACGCTGATAAATAGTGAAGTTATTGTCAAAAATATAATTTCGAACCTTGACCTCTCAAGAAAATGTTTTATTCGGATACAGGTTTGTCCACTTGTTCATGGTGGCGATGGGAAGGCTACACTTAAATATGCGCAGGGAACCAAACCGAGTGTAGGAGCGAGTGCCAGCCGCTTCAAAATTTTACGTTAGCATTTGGTGGAGCGAGGAGCATTGTAGAAAAGTCATTAGTCATAAGAGGCGAGGCAAGGGATTCTTTGAATAGTCGCATTTCTTGTCGAAATAGATAAATAGAACCAATAGAAACCCATTTGGGGGCAATATACAATATTGGTATATTGTCATATTTTAGTACAACCTAACGTGTCTGTGGTAATTCTTGCTAACTCTTAATGTAACCTACATTTTTGTTTACCAAAAACTCCGCTTCCTCTTTAGTCTTGGCGGCTTGCACTCCCTCCTCAAGTGGAGATTTAACAGGTGCTGGCCCTTGCTACACAAGTAGATTTAACATAAGCTGGCCCTCACTCCTTAAGTGGCAATTTAACAGGTGCTGGCCCTCGCTCCTCAAGTGAGATTTAATAGGTGCTGGCACTTGCACCTCAAGTAGAGATTTAACATGTGCTGGCCCTCGCTCCGTTCCACGATCAAAATATACTCTTGATCGGCCGTACGACTCATCTACATCTCTTGACACTTCAAACACTTAAAAAAACAAGTATGGTAATTACATAAAAACAATGTTTATTGAATTGTACGATCAATTCAAAGCAATAAAACAGTACTAAAATTTCGTTTATGTTGGTTGACTAATAAAATTAGGAAAATAGTAGACTCGATTTAATTACCACTAAAATACAGGTTTCTGCGAAAGCCGGAATAGTAATACATTTTATACATTTTGTATAGGTCGTTTATACGATATTTTATTCAGTATATTAAACTATTATGTTTTTAAACATTATTAAGACAAATAAAGAGGATATTTAAAATTTTGATTATAAAAACAGAACCTGTTCATTACTAAACAGGAGACGTGAAATTTTTATTATCGTTTAGGCTTAATGGATTCAATATTGTTTTGTTACTCGGAGGCTGAAAGTGGTTATTCTGCCATAAATCAAGATTAACAATAATAATCACCCCCTCCCCCGACATATTAGTCAAAGTATGACAAACAAGAGTTTAACCAATATAAAGTAATCAGTACTCAGTATTGGAGCAAACTTTGTAGCCAGTTGTTATAGAGTCTTATTGTGACTGAAAAACTGACAAAATTGCTTTATAAATGGACAGGTTTCATCTGAGCTGTGAGCTGCGCGTGGAGTGGAGGTACAAGTTTGTAGTTCGAGGCCGCGTGGGGACAGAGAGGCATTGTAGGGGAAACAGTCGGCGCCGACTACTGTCCACGATCTAGCGGCCTTGCAGACATCGTTGTTAGTACCAACACCCGACACAGACTGAGGCCATCACCTCACTGATGCTTAGACCACGCCTAGGCCCACTGCGCACCCAAACTCCACAGCTCAGATGAAACCTGTCCATTTGTATCTATGAATTATCCGAGGGCCTTAAATGAACGTAACTGCGGAAGGATCGCAGTACCAAACTCTGTACACCGGGAAACGAGTTGACAGACCTGTACTGTCCCTATTGGCTTCTTCAAGGTCAGGCTGTCTACTGGCTTCTCCCTCAACGGACTTGGCTCGTGACTGCTTTTATAGCTGTAGCCACTATGAACGAGTGGACGTAGTTTTAGAGATGATTAACGGTTATTTTCGAACTAACGGTTATTTCGTTGTTGATACTAGTCGTAACAAGTTATTTAAACAGTTACTGTAGTGTGGGAACGACCTCATAAGCTGAGTATTGTATAGAAGTAGTCATCGTTATTGCAAAACTTTGGTTTATTAATAAACCCTTGTATATGTTTGAAAAACTATGATAGTGCTGTTTTGTTTGTAGTTACAAATAATTCAATAATAAATATGTTTAGTAAATTATATAACTAACACTATTGAATTATCAACAAAAAATATTGCATGTATCCATAATTTAGGAACTATGACAATGGCAATGGCAACTGTTAGTGACTGTTTTATGTAATGGTAAAAGAAAGTCTTGACAGTTATAAGTAACTGTTAGGCAGCTTACATTCTAGTTTTTACTTCGTAGGTTACTCTGGGAAAACAAGTTACTCGTTACCGAGAAATCAACCACTACAGGTAGAAGAACTGAAAGTAACCGGTAACTGTTTAATGTTTGAGTGTTTGCTTAGATGATAAGGATGAGCATGGGCGTCATCACCAGTTCATTATTGGGGGGGGGGGCATATGCCGGGGGTCTGGGGGTATGTAATTTTTTAAAAATTAAACTTCTCAAAACATCGTTTTTATGCATTTATTTATGCGTTTGTAACAGAAATGTAATGTTAAAAACCTTAGTAAAGACAAAGCCTGATCTTTACCTTTTAAGGTTTTAAGTAAATCATTTGTTTTTAGCAAAAATATTTTTACATCTCAAATATTGGGGGGGACGCGTCCCCCCGGCGATGACGCGTCCCCCCCGGCGATGACGCCCATGAGGATGAGTGGGTGGGAGTAGGGGAGGAAAACCCAGTCCATCTTTTTCTTTATATCTTTCTCTTTTACCCTTCTATTGGTTCTTCTGTCAGTTCTCTCTCCCTCTCCCTCCCTCTCTCCCTCTCTCTCTCTCTCTCTCTTCCTCTCTCCCTCCCTCTCTCTTCCTCTCTCCCTCTCTCTCTCCCTCTTCCTCTCTCTCCCTCTCTCTCTCCCTCTCCCCCTCTCTCTCTCCCTCTCTCTCTCCCTCTCTCCCTCCCTCTCTCCCCCCTCTCTCCCTCTCTCTCCCTCCCCCTCCCCCCCCTCTCTCTCTCTCTCTCTCTCTCTCTCTCTCTCTCTCTCTCTCTCTCTCTCTCTCTCTCTCTCTCTCTCTCTCTCTCTCTCTCTCTCTCTCTCTCTCTCTCTCTCTCTCTCTCTCTCTCTCTCTCTCTCTCTCTCTCTCTCTCTCTCGCCCGTTTAGAGCGTAGCCAACGTCTAGAAAGTTGTGATAAATCTATGTTCAGACACAAGGTTTACTTCAATATGTGGTATGGCGGTGGGAGGGCCACTATAAATAAACGGTAGTTGGATTGAGTGGAAGTTGATTTGAAACAAAAGTGCACGGAAAACACAAATGTAGATGTGTTGAATAAAAAACTGTTTTAAACGAACTTACTCTACTTGATAAGATTCCTCGATCTTCAATACAATTTAATATTTCCTACAAGGTTTAAGAAACTAACATTTAGAGGGGGGGGGGGAGTCTGCTTGTGTTACATTGTACGATAGGACTGAGTAAGTACCATAAATGGTATCGATTAACTGGTTCGATTTGGTTTCAACAGGTTCTAATTTATCACTTCCGGTTTGGTTTAGACGTGTTCTAAGTAATCTAACCTAACCTAACCAATTCTCAATTTAAATTCACATTTTAACATCATCATTATTATGAAAAGATGAAACCAGAAATACCGGATTTTAAAAACGTTTTTCAACTTTATGGTTCATTTATTTTTCCAACGGTTATTTTGTTCTACTAATAGACTTTGAGTCGTATTTCACAAAGTATTTACTGTAATTTATTTCAAGTTTAAAATACGGGTAGTCATATATACTCCCTTGTCACAATGTAGTTAGTTGTCTTAATTGTTTCCTGGAAGATTTGAAGAGGGGGAGATAGGATCCCTTTTCTCAGGAAGTGCGCTTTACACAAAGGAAGCCATGCTAAGGGGATTCTTTTTGACCGCTTCAGAAACCTTATTTGATTTATGTTTTATTTTAGTATGGTTGCCAAAATATTGAAAGTAGTTTACAATAGAGACAGTCCAGATGATGGTAGTGGGTGTGAACTGTCGTTTTAAATAGGTTACTGGATTTATTACGTACATTTTGAATATCTTTATAAAGGTTTTTGTATTTTATTTTTGTTTGTTTGAAAAAATAGAATGAGAACGTTTTATATTTTGGTTCAGTGGCGTAAATAGTATTTTAATTTGGGGGGTGATTAACCTGGAAGAAGACACTACCGAGGGGTTCCCCAACTCAAATCAGGAAGTCCTGGGGTCTTACCCCGGAGAATTTTGAAAATTTATACTATTAAAAGCGCGATTTTAGCGACTTTATTGTCTATTTTTGTTTTACGTAGTAGCTTCCATTTGCTATTTTGATTTAAAATTGTTAAGTTTTAGTTATTGCTTTTATTAACTTATAAGCTCTTAACGGTATATGTTAAAACAGCAGTATTTTAAAACTTTTAGATTTTTTTTTTTGAATTTTTAAAATTTTTTTCTAAATATTATTATTAGTCTTTGGGGGGTGATTGATCACCCGATCACCCCCCTTATAAAAATGTTTTGGTTTATTCAAACATTTTTCAAAACTACAAAAGATAAAGAATATCATTATTACAAATAGTGTAAAAAACATTGCACAAATTTTCTCATACACCCAACCACAAAAACTAAATAATAAAAATAGAGTCTTCTGAGGAACTAAGTACATCGTGATCAGCGTAAATTTTTATTTTTATTTTCTTCTTTTTTTGAGTTTGACAAGAACAAAATATATCAGAATTATTTTATAATATATTTATATATATATATATATATATATATATATATATATATATATTTTACTGTAACATTTCAAAAGAGACAAAGAGTATGTCATTTTTAGAACGTCCTAAAGAATTATTATTATATTTTTTATTTTAGGAGATTTATCCCTTAGGGATTGAGAATCGAAAATTTAGCTAACTGCACCATCCATTAAAATCTAAAAAATTACCAATTAACATAAATTTAGATTATTAACACATTTAAACAAAGTCAAATATTCCTTGCACAAATGTTCAGTTGATCCCAAGGTAGACTGTTACTATCCCCCCTCCCATTTTAATTTTTTTATTTATCCATATTCCTGGACCTGTAATGGATTATAGGGAATTAACGGTTTGGATAAACGAGGCATTGTAACTGACGTCGTAAGTTATTTGATTGATTTTTTTTGATATATCAAATTCTAAATCTTTGAAATAAGTTGATAATTACGATCTTTTAATCAATTCGATACGTACTTTACACTTTATTATTCAAGACATTGTGTATTGACAACCTACTTGCATCCCTTTCTCGGAACAGCTGTAAGACAAGACTGAACTGGTTAAAGTCTCCGTTAATGACAGAAAGTTGACCTTGGACTCTCTTGCGATAACATCAAAGTTCAGAACAGATTACATTTTATCTTATAAAACTACTTTTAGGCAGTTTTTGATTTTATTATGATTTTTATTTTAAATGAACGAACTTTTACTGACACTAAATAACATTTTGATGGTTTTTGTGACAATTAGTTTTGGTTCGATTTGAGTGAGTGAGAATGTTTATGCAATTTTTTACCAACTTTGTTTCTGTTCTATAACCCAAACTTTTTTTAAATTTACTTCATTTGCTATTCCCTAGTCACTGTTGTCAGTATTACAATGAGGACGTGTTTATAACACAGTAATAAAAATGTTAATTCGTTCGTTCAACCGTTGAAATCCATGTGTTTTTAAAGTGATGCCGAACCAAATTACCGTGTCTAATTTTATTGCCATTGTGTCTGATAGAAAAACCTAAAGAGGTCCTGCAAGCTATGGCTGATTAGAGACGGATAATGCGCCCGGACTGTTCTTTGTTTCAAGGCTTTGATTGAACTACTGAATTCTTGTCGGTCTTGGATATTGACAAAATCTTTAACAATACTTCCACATGAACGGAATCTGTTCGTAAATTAACAATTTTACTTACATTTCACTAGTGCGGTACCCTCAGACTAGGAGTGTGTCTGGTGTAATGGGCGTGTCCTACCTTCTACTCGCTTCCTTAACCTGATTTGACGGTACAACCCATTCCAAGAAAACTAGGTACACAAATTACTGCTTAGCTACATTTAATTCCTAAAGTTAAAACTTCGTGACAGACTTTTATAAACGTTTTATTCTTATTTACTCAGATAAAAGAAACGAAAGTAGGATAGGCGTTTACACAGAAGCATTTGAGGTCTATATTTTTTTTAATTGGGGTTGTACCCAATATTTATTATATGTATTTTACTGTACTGAAAGCCAACGCAACAAACAAAGTGTGGGAGGTCCATCTTTTCCTCTCCACTCCAGACACATTCCTACCTTGATGATACTGTACATCATGGTAATTACCCAGCCCCATCATATAATGTAATACCAACAGATCCTCTAAATAATGTAATGGGGTCTTGGAAGTTTTAAATTGTATTGGTAGAGCGAAAGGTTTCATCTAGTTTATTAAACAGTTGTTTAGACAGTTTTTCTAAACTTCGTTACTGTTTTGATGTCGCAAGGACCTGACGAGTCTCGCAGATGTGTGTTTTAAAAGGTCCCCACTCGCTACGCTCGTGTCGGTGTCTCACCCCTGGTGGATTTCGTGATTACGGGATTTCTAGGGAGGTCAGGTTTCGATATTACATATTTGACAATAACTTCGTAGAGAAGTTGGGTTTGTATCATTATATGCAGAATTGAAATTTGCAAATTCTTATGTAATTTAGGGTACGAACAGAACAAGTGGGTCGTGGTGGATGTCGACATCCATGTAAAACAAACACATTGTAGTGAATGGAAGAGAACAGAGCAGGTAAGTCGCGGTGGAGGTTTAGCGCGATGACATCCAGGAGGTTTACATCGATGTTTTTGAAAATCAAATGAGTTTGTTTTTACATGGATGTCTACTGCGCGGTCTACAAGGATGCTTCCCTGTGATTGGTGCGTTCAAGGCCAAGTTGCCATACCCCTCTACAGCAGCTCGCTTAGAACACGTCTGGCGTCTGTCATTCCGTGCGCTAGGTTACTCTAGTTGCTTTCCATAATCTCTTTTGCGTAATAAGTTCATTTTTGAATTTCAAGTGCTAAATATGAAGGAAGATCTGGTAGCAATTGTGCAGCTCACTCCCGTATTGTGGGTATATTACCTATCAGCCACCACTTGGTGACAGCTGACATTTCATCACTAGACTCACACAACATCGCAAAAGCACAATCTTTTTGTCATTCAAATTTCATCAAACTACTCCACTTGACAGAGGTCCTAGCTCGACTGAGCAGTGCAGGTAACCTCCTTGCTATGTGCTGTCGACATCGACCGCGACTTAACTAGTAGACCACCGCGACCTCCACCTCCACCGCGACCCACTTGTTCTGTTCGTACCCTTAGTGTTATAAGTTAAAGAACACACTAGATCATACAGTATAACTTATTAAATGTTGAGCTTGACTTATGAGAAAAATTATACAGTATAACAAACAGACAGAACAGAATTCTCACAAAAAAAATACGCCTAAGTATCAGACGCGTTTCAACAACAAGGTCGTCCTCTTCAGTGATACACGAGCTACACCAATCAAACTATAACTCCACTAGATCATGTTTTAAATGGCTACCAATTTAATATTTTCTGAATTTTAATACGAGCATTATTATAGTCTCCTAGATAAAATTTGTTATTTTAGTTTTCATGGACGCTATTGTGCTTACACACAGATGACACAACGATGGACGGCAATGTTGAAAATCACTTTCGGTTTGCTGAGACCTTGAAACGTGTAAATCAGTCGAAAAACAGATAACGATTTTTTGCGATTACTGAACTATGTTGTAGTCCGCAGCGTTTAGCGAGGGTTGCTTGGTGTTTCAGGTACTGTTTATGATACCCCACATCCAGGCTGGTCGGTCATCTCTTTTAAGAGGCTGAACTTTATACAACTTAGTATAAATTGTGTCAAAATGGAAAGAGCGTCACTTGCGTGCACGCCTCTCTACGTGTAAACAAAAGTATCGCTTTTTAAATACATTTTTTTAAAAATATATATTTAATATCCAAGCCACAGAATTAATGTAATATATTGTACTTAATCCATCGTGGGCCTACTGTGTAACTATACAGGGTGTAACAAAAAAGGTGAACTGGTAATTCATTTTCGGATTATATACATCAAAACCAATAAAAAAATGTTAAATAACATAAGTTATAGTAGAATTCTTCTTTATTTTTTGTCTATCCGCTATTTTGTTTTTCAAAAACATAACTCAGAAATAGTATATTGAGTTCAAATTTAGTAAAGTATTTTGTATGTTACGTTTTACAAGTGTACCAAACACCATGACTTTATTTTAATAATTTTCAAAATGGCGGACATTTAAAATCTTTAACGAAAGATATCTCAAAAACTGTTAAACTTTACAAAATACTTACAAGAGACTAAATATGTTTCTTTCCTAACGACAAACAATACGGTTTTTTCACTTTTTCTGTAGGTCAAAGGATAACCAAGTTATCGACAAAAAAACTAATAAAACAATTTCTTGGCGATTGTCTACAACAATTAAAACTAGTCTAACACCAACATATTTATGAATTATGTTCATTTGTATCCATGGAAACCAAGAAAATATACTATTATTATTTAATAAACAAATCAATTGACAAGTTTACTTTTTATTTTAGCATTAATAATAATGAAAATATGACAAATAATGCACACTGTGACACAAATCACAATTGGGTCTGAGGCACAGCTACTTAAACTGCACATAATAATAATTATGAAGTAAAGAAATGTACTAATAATTCCGCAACAAATAATTTATATACATTATTGCAACAATTAATTTATATTTTCTTGATTTCCATGGATACAAATGAACATAATTCATAAAATTTAATGTGTTGGTGTTGGACTTTTGATTGTAGACAATCGCCAAGAAATTGTATTTTTAGATTTTTGTCGATAAATTTGTTATCCTTTGACCTACAGAAAATGTTTAAAACAATTTCGCCATAGTGCTTCAAAAACAGCTGTTTTCAATACATGCATTGCAATGCTAAAGTTGTTCATTTAGTCCTAGAACCTATAAACATCAGCTGAGATCGAAGTCATCAGCTGTTACTTCGCTTATACGAATTAATTGAGGAGTGACAAATCAAAACGTGTTTTGTCACAGTTACCAAAATTTTCAGAAATCAAAAAACTGTTTACTATATATTTTTAAGCCTTACATTTTTTAGGCAAATTTATTTATGAAGTTTATATGATTCTAAGTAGAATTAACAATGGTTATTTTTCTGTTAAAAGATTCCTTTTTATTTATTAAAATGCTTAAAGAGGTTGGACAAAACACTGTTTGAACAAACGGGCTGGACAAAACACGTTTTGTTAAATAACTTAAGGACAAATCACACTTTGATCCAACCATCATAAAACACTACAATGGAATAAAGTCATGAAAAATCAAACACAATATAGGTTGTTCAAAGAGTGTTTTACTTTACAATAATTTTATGTACGGTAGCCTAATTTTTTGAAAAGAGGTAAATAAACTGAAAAACATTATTAATTTAGCATTTCATTTAGCTTCAAGAACTCAATGTTTATATTCTTATGGCAACCTCATATTCCAAACACTCACACAAAACTTCATCATTGTCATTGTCTTGATCTTTTGCTGCCTCAGTGTCATTGATGATTTTTTTTTTTTTTTACATAACCTCTACTACTGTGCAATCAACACAACATAGTCACATGACTCAATGAACCAATCAGATCACTTCACTGGCTTACTCCCATTGGTTGTTGGACAAAACATTATTTGACCCAAAAGCAGGTGTGGACCATACATGGTTTGATTAAATTCACGATTTTACTACTCAATTTACAAAAGGACAAAACATTTTTAGAAGCCTTTTGCTCTGTCTAGGTGGATAGGATTTGGAAAGACGAAAAAAAACTATGTGCATAACTCAATTTCGGATTTTTTGTGACAAAACACGTTTTGATTTGTCACTCCTCAATTAACGATTGTAAAGAATCTATAAAAACAACCGATACTCTCGATTGTAAATAACCGTTAAAACAGCTGTTACCATCGATTTGAAGGTAAATAGGTTATAAAATTTTAGTTTTTGTGAAATTGTTTTCTTATATTGTTTGCAGTATAACGAAAAATATAATTCATCACTTGGACCGAAAGAAGCTTTTCGATCCTCGCTCATTTTCGAAACTTGACCTTGTATTGAAAAGCTTTACTTTTGGTCCTAGTGATGTAGTGATGATATATACTTCTGTTTGTCGTTATGAAAGAAAAATATTTAGTCTCTTGTAAGTTTTTGTAAAGTTAACGGTTTTTGAAATATCTTTCGTTAAAGATATTAAATGGCCGCCATTTTGAAAATTATTAAAATAAAGTCTTTTGTTTGGTACACTTGTAAAACGTAACATACGAAATACTTTGAATAATTTGAACTCAATATCTTTACTATTTCTGCAGTTGTAATGGGTTTTTATAAAAAACAAAATGGCGGATAGACGGAAAATGAAGAGGAATTCTACTATATGTTATTTTGACATTTTTTATTGGTTTTGATGTATAAAATCCTACAATTAACAGCCAGTCCACATATTTCGTTACACCCTGTATATGTTACGCGTTCCGAAACGTGTTTCATCTTCAGATATCGTTCGTATGAGGTCGTTAAAACAAGAAAAAAATAATAAGAATGAAAAAAACACCACAGGATTCCAAGAACTACCTTGATTTAAGGAAGAGTTCCTTGAATCCAGTGGTGACATCCGTCACGGTATCGTCGTTTTGTGAACATTTTGTGATGTGTGTGTTTCTTATCTTTTAACGACCTGAAGATGAAACATACTCTTCGAAACGCGTAACATATACAGTTACAAGACGGAGTAAGTACAATAAAGTATAGTTGATAGGAATTTCTACAACACCAGGATGACCAGAGCGTGTCTTAATGATAGGGCGGGTTGATAATTTGATAAATATCAAGTTAAGACAGGTGAAAGAGGAAAGGGAAATGGATGTGTCATTAGCGCTGTAGTTTGTAATGGCGACATTCCTAACCTTGGGCCAAGTTGACTAACATTTCTGATGTAGAATCTTCTCTCTGTCATATTATTTGATGGTATACGCTCAACAGATAGGCCCCTCAGGGGCTTATTACAGTGAGTTAGTCTCTCTTTCGTCTTTCCTATCATGTTTCATTTGTTCTTTTCTTATTTTATGTTTTTTTAAATATATATTTATCTATTTTCCTCTATATTTTTATGTTTGTGTTTTATTTTTGTATAAACCGATAAATACTGAGAGGTTATTCGCCCTTGAATATCAAAGTAAACAAAGAAAATTTATCATCATTAAAATGCAAATCATTTAATTTCTTTTTAATTCCTTGTTTTTTCGGCATGGGCGTACCCAGCGAGGGGCAGGGGGGCAGCTGCCCCCCCCTGGAAGCAAAAAAAAATCTTTATTATACATTTTGTTGCTGGAATTCAATACAATTCTTGAAATAACTATTTTAATAATGAATTGTATATTGAATGACCATGGCTTGCCCCCCCCCTCCCCAGTTTTGATCCTGGGTACACCCTTGAGTGGGTGTAATCGAATTATGTCATTTTTTCATCAAAATGACAAGTTTAAGATAAACAAATCAAGCTCATTGTGTTATTTGTTAAATACTAGTAGCCTATAATATCAGTGCTTGACCTGCAAACAAATTTTATTATATATACTTGACACTCTCAGAGACTCATTTTAGTGAGTACAGATTAGCAATCCATAGGGAATTTAGCTGGATCTAGAATTTTCTACAGGTAGTCTGGATTAGATCCCTCTCTTCCATATTTCCTATCAGGACTTTCTTTACCAACTGTTGTTCTCTTCCGACTCTGAAACTATTAGAATATTCGAGGGTTAAGGGGTGTTGAAGTGAAAACTTACTTTAGCGCGTTTTTCCTGAGGAGTGAATCGTCACGCTCGGGTCGGTTACGCTGAATCGGGTTTACTCGGCTCCAGTCGTCATCAGCCACGTTTACTGTCCGACAAGAAGGGCATCGTTCCAATGTTATTGTATATGATCAGTGTAATATTTAAAGTGTTTACAATTTGTGCTGCATTTTACTAATAGTGAAAATTTTATTTCGCAACAAGGTAACTTCTCGCATTTCTCCAATAATATGAAGGACTTGGACATTAATTAGTATAAGCTAATAATGATATTAATAAATTTATCTCAAACTTAATAGCACAATAGTTTTTAAGTAAATATTTCATGCACACTTTTTCCCCGTGAAATTTTATTTTATTTTTCTTTATTTAAATATCACTATTATTTATTAATTAATAAATTTAAAAGAGTTTTTTTATTTGTATTTCGTGTTTTCAACTTATAACACAGTAAATTACATACAAATTTGTGGATTTCATTTCTACTTTGTTACCAGTACCTCACGGCATTAGTGAAGTTATTGTCAAAGTTGTAATTTCTAGCCCTGACTAGCGAGCTTCGAGGCCCGTTGGCTGAGACACTGAAGCGAATAATACACTTTAATATACACATCTACGAGGCCTAGCCGACATCAAGAAAATAATTATATACACAATCAGAAGGTGTTTTGTTTAACAGACTAATTTAAATAAAAATTTATAGATTTCATTTCTGCGTCTAGAGGGAAATTAGTCCAAACAAAAAACAGAAAAAATATAGTAAAACTGGACTGGAGCTTCCCTAGAAAAGTGAACGAAAATACATTTTTTATGCATTTTGAGTGCATTGCTACACTATTTTATAAATTGTGTTCGGCTCTATGGGCCGTAAAAATAATGAAAAATAAAATAAAAAATATAATAATATTCGGAAATAAAAGATCTGTCGAAATGTAGAATTCTAGGCTATAGTACAGCTGAATTTTTGTAAGCTGGCACTTGGCTCTTAGGTAGAAATTGTGTATTCGTCGTTTAGAAAACATCAGGAACTGTAGTCACCCCTCATCGCGGTTAGCCCGTCCCAACTCTTAGACAATCCTATTAGCACGCTTCCGTGAACGCCCTAGTTCAAAAATACAATATTAAAAAAGGTACTCGATTATCAATTATATAGTACGTTCGTGTTATTAAAAAAATAATAAATAATAATTTCTGTTTTTGTCCCATTTCAATCGGATTACTTGAACGGTTTTTATAGAGTTTAAATGATTAGAAAATGCAAGTTCATTAGAAATTAGTATAAAATAAAGTATTTTCTTTTCACTCTTTAGTGATGTTTACATTATTTGTTATTATTTATAGCTACACGTGGAAAAGTATAAATAAGTAATACTGTCATATAAATAAGTATAAATAGTCAAATCTGCTTTGACTATTTAAAACTTTTCCACCAATCCCTACTTTTGACTTGATATCAGCCATGTCCGTATAATTATAATAACCTAGCTCCTAAACTGTAAAAATCAATAACTTATGAAAAACTTAACAAATCTACATTATTAACTAAAAAAAACTGTCAACTATGTATAAAGATAAAGTCCTATCGCTACCGCATTCAATACAACACTTGGTTTACAATCACGAGACGCTCAAGCAGGTTAGCAAACGACTAACTGATATTTGCAAAACAACAACCCGTTATTCCGCCAGGGGAAGTCCAAGGGTCGATGTCTGTGAAAATGACTTGCGAGCACCTCCACCCTCCCCTCGCCCTCGGCTCGTTGCCCCCAAGTGCCAGCTTAGAAAATTTGACCTGTAATATTAAGAGTACTTCCTAACCTCAAAATATTGCAATTTTTGGATTTAAGAATTTTTTTTCCACTATTAATGTAACAATAGGGTAAAAATCATCATATTTTCACGAGAATTAGACAAAATATGTGTTTTAACACTAGAAATCTGTGGTCAAATGTGGGGGGGGGGTGTAGTTTTCTAGCGAAGCTCCAGTCCGATTTTGCTATTTTTTTCGGTTTCCCACTCAGTTCCATGTATAAAAAGAAGAAGAAAAAATTTAACTTCCCAGTTACATCAAATTTCCCTCAACTTATAATGGTACCAACACTCTACGATGATAGAAATGAAGTGGTAAATTTGGTTACAGTATTCTTCAGGTTTACGAACTTTTTTAAAACTCATTTGGCTGCACTCGTTTCGGTATTTTTAATACGGATTCATATAAGAGCGGGGACACGCACAGGAATGGAATGTTGAACGGTGTGGTCACAGGTCAGGTATGAAGGGTCCAAGGAAACTTATACCTCGAATTAACCTAACTACCAGATGTCCTTTGATTAGTGCCGCTGCGGTTTGGTCCTTCATCTCATTCAATTACGATTGATGGTTCAGTCTTGGGTTATTGCCTAAGGAAGGACGTTATAAATCTTGGAACTCAGCTTAATATAAACTGTGCAATGATTTTGAAATCTCACTCCAAAAAATTCCTGACTCTTTATATGTGAAAAATACAAAAAATTGATTAATCTTAAACCTCAATTTGATTTTACTTTGCTATTTGAGACACAAGTTTAGTTCATTTATCTTCACACTTCACCAAAATTTGAACATTTTTTTTCCAGATCGGTATGTTTTGTTGGGTTTTTAAGTTTGTTTTTAAGAAATTAAAAAAAAAAAAATTAAAATAGGTTTAGTTATTTTGATTTAATTTTTTTATGGCTGAAATAGTTTTAGGAATGATGTGTGTCGTAAGTGCTTTACAACCGAAACCCATGTACCGATTTTAATCAAATTTAGTATGTACAGTAGCCTCATACTAGGAGTGTGTCTAGTGTAATGGGCGTGACCTTCTTTCTACTTGCTTCCCTAGCCTGACTTGACGGTACAACCCATTCCAAGAAAACTAGGTACACAAATTACTGCATAGCTCTAATATGAATATACACCTTTCTGTACTTTTGTAAACGTTTCATTCTTATTTACACCGATAAAAGAAACGAAAGTAGGTTAGGCGTTTACACAGAAATAAAATAAATAAATAACATTAAATAAACCGTTTAAATAAGATTCAAGTAATACGAGTCAGTATGTTTAATTCAAGTGAGGCAATATTGAGCTACAATAACATGTACTCTAATAAAGAAATACTTTTAATTAACAAGGAAATTGTGACTTGTGGAATTAACAGTGTAGGAGTCGTTTTCAATCAAATTTTATGAACATTCACATTCAGTAGCTATTAAGAAACTTTAAGACAGTTGTCTTTGTATCGAAAGATTTTGCAGTTGGTGAATCGCTAATTAGGCAGCGTGTTTGGAGCAGGACGTCTGTGTGTGTGTGGGTGCGTGAGGGAGGGTTTCGCGTGGTAGAGGTGGTTTTCCTTCGTGTTACCAATGACTACATAAATACTATAAGACACGACATAGGATAGGGAAATAGTCTACGCTTTACGGTTGCTGTTCGTCACAAGTTTGACACACAGCTATCAGAAAGCGCTAGCAGCAGGTGCTTGACTGTACGCATCCCACTTGGTTGAGACTGTACAACTGTTGACCTCTCTCTCACAAACCTTCTCACTTACTTCCGTCAGCATAGTCAGTGTTGTCAGTTCGTGCGCTGAGATAAGCGATTCTCGACCTTCCCTCGCATCTCTGGTCCCATATGTGGCATCAGTGCGTTTTCTCTTACCCGCCTGAAATATTGTTTGACCGTAGAGCCACCTAGCGCCAGTCACATCAACTTCAGATTCTCTAGCAGAGCGACCTAGCGGGTATTGGTCAACTCAAGAATAAGCGTAGAATATTTAACATGACCATGTCGTGTCTTATAGTATTTATGTAGTCATTGGTGTTACAAACTATAAGAAGCTAAACAGCGTATTGATGCCTATCTCTTCAAAAACGCCGCTTCGTAAACAAACCAACATAATCTTAATTTATCAAAATCGGTTGTACAGACAAATTTGAGTAAAATGTGAAGGTTAAAGATCCAAACCCGTCATCATGTTGATCGGGCATCATCGGGCATCATCGGGCAACAAGGTACACTACGTAATTCATATAATCCCGTCTGAACAAACACCATTCTATGTAAACTTAAATTGTGATTTAAGACTAATTTACGACATTTTTGTATTGTTAAGGTGAAAACCTCTCGGTCATTGTCGACTTATAAAAAGAGAAGAAAAGATTTATAAAATAGACCTCTAGCCCGTTGAATACACTTAATAGCGTTAAGAGTCGGGAAAAAACAATGGTCAAGAAAGATGAAAGAGAGGTAGCGATGTTGATACTCGGGTGAAATGGATACTCGCATTACTCGGTTTCAAATGATTTCAATACTCGTATTATTATTTCGAAATCGAATATCTGCGCAGAATGATTTTGCGCATCGGATTCGAACTCAGCTTTACCAATCAGATCGTTTTAGATAAAACTACACTTTTGCGTTCTATCTGTTAGACTGATCCACCAAGTATTTATTTTTTTAAACAATATGTGATTGACACTTGTAATACGTAATTAAATGTTATCCTGCCTCGACACAAATTCAGTAATTTAACGTTAGTACAATTATTGAAATAAGTTCATTTACTATATTTTTTATAAAGATGGTAACCTATTAATATTTATTTAAATATAAATAATAACAATTAAATAATAATTTAATTTACTTTTAGTTAATGTGGAAATAAATGAATATTATTATTTTAAATTGATCTTTTTAACTAATCTAAATCATTTTAACTTAAAATCGTAATGTTTAATTAATGTGTAGTGAAAAATCAGCTTAGAAACTAATATAACCAAAGTAGAAACACCGAGCATTTTGTTTGAAATGACACTACACTAACGAATATCGTTGTCCGAGGATTTTATTTCGAATTCATACTCGCACATTACCTCCTCCTTGTTCCTAGTTACGAGGATTTCCTCCGAATATTTTAATACGAAACCGAGAATTTTAATACTCGGAATGCTCCGAGGATTTTGATACTCGGACTCACATCACTAAAGAGAGGGATCTAACCCAAGATTACATGAAAGAAGTGTAAATTGCAGCAAACAATTTTTTAAACAATATAAAATCTATGACAACCTACATCCTTGGATATAAAATCCTTTGAGCCTTACATTGTAATAAATTCTGATAAAAAAAAAAAAATTTAAAACGCCAATAATTTATGTTTGAAATTGAGAAAAGCCCAAAACGTATACAGTATGGACGGTCGTGTCCTGCCACATGACGGACCATTGGATATTATGATACATCGTCATAACTTATCTCTTTGTATTGATAACTTTCTTTTAAGGAATTCTTTTATAGATAACGTCGACCTCTTTTTAATACAACTAAAGTGGTCCAAGAAACTTTCCAAACATTAAGACGAGTCTGAAGAAAGAGCTTTCCTTCTGACTATACGTTACAAGTACTGTAGTTGCATTACCGCCATTCAATTCCATAGTTTTTTTACACGTATTAAAAAGTTTTATATAGTTTCTAAACAAAATTGTGAATCGAAGTTAAAACAGTGATCCAAATACACGTCGAAATTTGATACCATGGATAAATTGGAGTTATTTTTTAATTAAATTGACTCCAATTTTTATAATTTGGTGTCCCATTTGCGGCCAGTCCTATTACTCTATTAGAGATCGAGGGTAAAATCGTCCAGTTTGCGGTCATATATATATAATCTAACCTAACCTATATACAGTAACTAGACATAATTTGTGATTAGAGTCAAATCATTCTGTTATGTATTTAGTGGCTAGATATGCAAAGGACGGGAAGAAATTAACTACATCTCAAGACGTGACCGCAAACTGGAATCCCTTCCACCCCCAGGACCTTGATCATCCCCTCATAAAACTACATTTGACCGCAAATAGGACTGACCGCAAATAGGAAGACACCCTCTCAGACTAGCAGTGTGTCCTCCCTTCTACTTGCTTCCCTAACCTAACTTGACGCTACAACCCAAACGAAGTAACAGCTGATGACCTCGACCTCAGCTGATGTTTTTAGGTCCTGGGACTAAAAATAACAATAGCATCTCAATGCTTGTATTGAAAACAGCTCTTTTTGATGCAGTATTACGAAAAGGTTATTTTCTACAGTACCCTCAGAATAGGAGTGTGTCTGGTGTAACGGGTGTGCCCTCCCTTCTATTTGTTTCCCTAACCTGACTTGACGGTACAACCCATTAGAAAACTAGGTACATAAATTACTGCTTAGCTACATTTAATTCTTAAATTTTAAGTAAGTTATTTTTTAAAAGTTTAAGTTTGTTAAACGTTTTATTCTTATTTACTCAGATAAAAGAAACGAAAGTAGGGTAGGCGTTTATACAGAAGCATCTGAGGTCTATATTTTTTTATTGTGGTTGTATCGCTGAAAGTAAACGCAACAAAGTGTGGGGGCCTCTTTTCGTCTCCACCCCAGACAGATTCCTACCTTGAGGATACTGTAGTAATATTAACCTGTAAAACAGAATGAAATGCGCAAACGCCACGCGAGTGAATTCAATATGGCTACCCGATTGAATATATTAAAATTTGTCAATTTCATATATTGTTAAGTAAATAATGAATTATTAGAGATTAAAAACCACTAGCTTTGTTCATTGAAATCTATTTTATTACAAAAAACGCTATATTGAAGCGGAATTATCGAGATTTGACGCTTGAATCGATTGGACAACTTCTCTCCATATTTACCCATTTTTTAATGTAGCTTTTATTGTTACCAATTTAAACTCTTATAAATATTTGTAAAAGTTCGGTGTAAGTTTCATTCCTCCATCTTTATGTTAATGGGAAGCGAGTTAAACTTCTGTTTATTTTCAGACGGTTGCCGTCGTTCGTTTTGTCTTTTTTACGGACAACCCGCTAACATTTTTGCGTAGTTTTTTTTTATTTGGTTAACATTTCAATTATGAATATCTAAATGGGACAGTTTATGCACCATTTGTTTAATTAATGATAAACTTTAACAAATTGTACCGAGTTTACACGCATTACTTTTCTAAAGATACTTTATTAACTGAGCTTGTATGAAAGATAACTTTGGAAACCTCTTTTGAAAACTGTCATTGATGGGATGGAATGATATTTTGAATTCAAAAACACTGTCAAGCAGTAGAATGGATGTAATTAGAACACTTGTAAATAAATATTGAGCTTGACATGTTAGATAATATCAGATAGAATAAAACTCGTACACAAGATCTCACAAAAATATCGTTTACTTAATCAAACGCGTTTCAACGACAAAGTCGCCATCCTCAGTGATACATGAGCTACAATAACACTAAACTATAACTCGCAGTTATAAACTAACAATTAGTTATGGTTTAGTTATTGTAGCTCATGTATCACTGAAGATGGCGAGTTTGTCGTTGAAACGCGTTTGATTTAAGTAAACGTAATTTTTGCGAGATCTTGTGTTCGAGTTTTATTCTATCTAGAACATATGTTGTAAACTATTTTTATTGTACAGTTTATAAATTCGACTGTTATAATAGGGTTTAGCATTTTCTTGTTCATTGTAAAGAGAAATTGTTTTTGAATTGTGGAATTTAACGTAACATTTTGTAATGGATTTAACATGTCATATTTCAATAGCAAATAGTCGGGTTTTTAATGAGTAGTCTTTTGCATTTTTTAAGTTTATCTTTAATTTCAATCTGATTTAGTCAACAAAATTTTGGAAAGATTTGAAGATTTTAAAACGTTAAGAATAAAAGCATGTTTTTACATTTAGAAAAATGGAGGAAAATTACGTTTAGCGTTATTTTGAAACACCCTGTATGTTGTAGTAAACTTTTGTTTAAAATGAGCTTTAAAATGACTTGTCACAAGTTTTTGTAACTCGTGTAGAACCAAGGTATATATATAAAAAATAAATGTGTCAGATGGTATCGAAAATGTTACACAAACAAAAACCTGGAACATTTTTGAAGCATTTTCTAAAGGAAGTGGATAGGGTGCTCGACACATCATCATGGAGATCACGGTAACTAGAACAACTAGTTACCGTGATGGAGATGGCTTTGAATATTTTAATTGTTTAGGGTTTCCTTTCTCTTGACAAGTCTAGGTTAGGTTAGGTTATTAAAAAAATAATTATATACTGGTTATTAATAATTATATACCTGGTATATAGGCTATACCAGGTATCAAAAAAAGTCCTGGGAAGGTTTAGTAATCCAAACAAAAAAAATTCAAATTTTAGAAATATTTTTCTGTATAATACAGTATATTTTGGTAAATTCAGTCGCAACCCAAATTGGGTTTTTTATTAGAGGGACAATTTAAAATTTTCAAAAATAAAGCCCCATGGAGTAAGACCTCAATTTAAAAATCTTATTTAATTAAAAGTAACCGCGCAAATTAGAGGTCGCCATTTTACTCCAATTCAAAATGGCGACCGGTCAAATATTCTTATTTAAAATTTTAATGTGATTCAACTTCCTATTGAAACTTGAATAAAATAACAGCAAAGTTTTTGTTATTGGAATTTATCTTATTATTTTCCTTTCTGAAGTAAATTGGATTTTTAAATACGTAACCGACCGCCAGTTTGTATTGTAGAAAGATCTAAACCTCTAGTTTGCGCAGTTATTTTCTACTAAATAAAAACTATATTACTCGATGGGGCTTTAGATTGAAAATTTTGAGTCACTTCAAAACCACCATTTAGCTTATAATGTCAAAATATGGTGTTTTATACAAAACAAATTTCAAAAATTTGAGCTTTTTACCTTTTAAAAATATTCCCGGAACTTTTTTGCTCCTAACATCTATTTTATACTCATTCACTTAGATCTTAATTAGTGCTTAGTAATACTGTTTCAAATCTAGTACATGCTCCTGGATCCTCTTCATTCCTCTTCTAGTATCCCAGTAGACTTGTAGAATGTCCGTTGTAGAACTAATATCTCGTAAGTTGGCATTCTTCAGTGTTTTATTCATTACTTTGCTGGGCTTACTGGACAGTGTGCATTCTTCAGATGGTGCTACCTTTAATAGATGCGTCCCCAGGCAGTCGTAGCCAATAACCATTCTGAATTCTACCACTGCCGTCCTCCTTGGGTGATCAAGGATTTAGTCAATAAATGTGACAAGATTTATTTAGAGAATTAATTGTGAAATAAAGTACTAATTCCTCTTGTGCCATTAAGTGGCTAATAATAAAAACGTTTAATATAAGCTCAGATTATTCAGTGAATTATTTAGTTATTGCTGGTTGGTCGGGTGCGACAAATAAAAGATAAAAATAACTTTTGTTATATCACATATATTTTAATTAACACCGTGGCAATGGAATTATAGATAGTTTGTCATACAGTATGTTTTTATATATAATTGTTAAGAATGGTTGTACCTAGTTGGGAGGTATGGGATTGAGCAGGCTATTATATTATAGGTAGAAATTCCTTGGAGGTTTCACATATTTGAGCATCTTTATTTAGATAAGACGGTATGCAATACGTTAGAGTTTCTCGGGGTCAAATTAATTAATATCCGGAAGGGTTTCCTAACCTGTGTCAGACTTTGGAAGGAAAGGGTGGTTGCTCATTCTCTAATAGGTCGATATTACCTTATCACAGTCAGTCCAAACAGCACTCTAGGCAACCTGCTTGTAATGAGGTAATTATATTAATATAATTTGGAGGACTTATATTGTAATTATAACAGTAACTGGTCACAACTCTAATTGTCTTATGCGTGGTCAAGGTTGTAGAGCCTCGTCCATTTAAATATAACATTACGGTCGTAGATATTCAATAGACTTTCCCGAGAATATCGTGAAGGCCGTAACTCGAAACTTAACCCTACATATCGTGCACTAAATTAAATAAATTGAGGACGTGACACGAGTCCTGTCGGGTTGTCTGGGCACTCCGCTATCCTCTCTCTCACGTCATAGGCTTACCTCCTCACCCATAGCCGATCAGTGCTATCGCAATGTCATGGTGTTGGAAATCCGGATTTTAATCGCGGTTAGTCGTGGAACCAAGATTACAATTCGAGGCGCGACCAAAATTTGTACGCAACCAGAATGGCAACGCACAATATCACGTTTGTTTGTTTTTCCCCCTGAAGTTATTGTATTTTAAATTTATAATTTATTTACTATTACAGGAAATTTATGATGCATATTAGACAAACCTTCCTGTATCCATTGAAGCGGAACCGTTCTCCCGCACCCATCTGGAACGATTTTCTTTATGTATATAAAAAAAATCTTACAGTATCCTCAAGGTAGGAATGTGTCTGGGGTGGGGAGGAAAAGAAGGGCCCCCATACTTTGTTGCGTTTACTTTCAGCGGTACAATCACTATAAAAAAATATAGACCTCAAATGCTTCTGTGTAAACACGTACCCTACTTTCGTTTCTTTTATCGGTGTAAATAAGAATAAAACGTTTACAAAAGTCTGCCACGAAGTTGAAACTTTAGGAATTAAATGTATCTAAGCAGTAATTTGTGTACCTAGTTTTCTTGGAATGGGTTGTACCGTCAAGTCAGGCTAAGGAAGCAAGTAGAAGGACACGCCCCATACACCAGACACACTCCTAGTCTGAGGCTACTGTGCGAATTATTTTTTGTCTAACTTGTAGAGTAATTTAAATTTGACAAAGGAACTTTATATTTGTTTTACTCCAATGAGGGGGAATTTATTGGACACCATCAAAGGACACGTGTTCTCCGATGTGTGCGACTCCCGGTTTACTCACTAAACCCTAATCCTCTTTTATCCAAAGGTGTTAGCATCGCAGCTTTAACCATCACGTATTTGAACTCCTACATTCCGTGGTTTCTCGCTTGCTCTTCTGTGGATCTTCTTATTAAGGAAGTCCTCAATGCTCTTCCATTGTTCTTCCGAAACGAGCATTTTCCTTCCTTGCCTCGTAATTGAATAACGCAATGCATCAGTGGCAGTTGAAACTCGCAGCTTTTTTTCATTTTAAATTTCATTAAGTAACTTTTAAAACACGTGTCTTGATAATATTAAGAATAAATATTATTGTTGATTTTTTTAAAAGGTTTTCACCACTATTATTGAAAATACGGATTTAAATATTCAAATTTATGTTTACAGGAAAGTTATTTACCCTTAGGGGGTACCTTAAATTAATTATGTACTAATTCAAAATCACCCCTTCCTCTCCCCTAACCCCCAACTTAAAAATCTTTAATGAGTATCTACGGCTTGTGATACATCCAATGATAGCCTGTGGTAAGAAAATAAAAAATCGGCCATTACGTTCGTCACTACAATGACAAAAGTAATTTTGTAGAATTTAATTATTGCCTCTTACTTAATGGGTAACTTGTGATAAATCAAGTTAAACGGCATAAGTAAAGAAACATTTGGGCAACAATGAAACTGAAATTGGTTTATTAGTTTTCAAGTTACAGCAAAAAAACATTGATAATTTTAAAATTCGCATCCTTTTCTTAACCTTGAAATATACACAATATTTACAAATAGGCCTTTCTTAAAAAAAAATAATAATAAAAAAATAAATAAAAATATATATCTACGTTTTTGTTACGGAAAAATAAATTTTGCGTAAATTCAAATGCTAGGGTAATGCAAGCTCCTGATCAAACTTAAATAAAATAACAGTGTAGTTTTTGCTATTACAATATCCTCTCTTTTTATTTTCCTTATAATTAATTTTGTATTTAATATTTGACAAGCTGCCATTTGCGATTGAAATAAACCTCTAGTTTACGCGTTTGTTTTCTATTAAACAAGGTTACTCAATGGAACTTTACATTTCAAAATTTCTAATTGTCCCCAAATAATCCATTCTAGGATGGGATTGAATTTACCTTATAATGCCAAAATATGGTATTTTTACAGCTAAAAACATTTCTAAAATTTGAGCTTTTCACCTTTTAAAGTTATTAAACCGTTCCGGAACTTTTTTGATACCTTTTAGACTGGCTGTGCGACAATGTTTACGATAGGTTGTTTCCTCACTCCGAAGTCGTGTTATTTGCAAGGATATCACGTGACCGGTAGCTTCACACAAAGCTTTCAGCGAGCTATAATAACGTTTGTCATTAAAAAGACAGACACTGCTAAAGCTGTAAAATAAGAGGTTGTAGAGAATGCGTGTGTGCCTGCCTGGCAGCGTTTCAGCTTTAATATTCAATTAAGCGGCTTTGATTACACCTGAGATGTTGGGATTTAGGTGTGTACCACGTGATTCCGGTCCTGCGGCGCATATTCTCAGAAAGTACCGTACCACACATCACTCACTAACGAGCTTAATACCTTCTGTACTAAATAATATCGGCAGTGTTTACTTTGAGTACGACGCGATGTTGGATTTAGTTTTCATAAGAAAAATCGTAAAACGCGTGAACAGATTAATCGAATTAAATTTCATAGCATTTCGATTATTTTCTCCCTGAAGGGCTCACTTATAGTCCAAACAATCCTGATAACCTAGTTGAATCTACACATTTTTTATTGCAGTCTTAGGTTAGACACCTTTCTTCCATCTTACCTGTCTAGTCTTTCTGGACCAGTTCTTGTTCTCTTCTAACCTGACGCTATTAGAGGTCTTTTTTCTTTTCTTCTACGTTTTTCATCACACTGTGGCAAACTTAAAGATTAAAATTAAACCCTCAATATCAAAATTCATTAAAACAAGATATATTTCCTTATGTATATTTCAGTAACATAGCTACCCTCTTCCGAGGCTAAGTAATAAATTAACACTAATTTTTAAAATATTATAAATAGTTATACAAGTGAGGTTTTTTTTCCTACTCCTTCCTGTAGCTAGTTCAACCAATGGCTTTGAACCAAGTTATTAGCCTAGTGAATGACTTAGTCTCTCCCATTAAACAACACTAATTCTATAAATATTATAAACAGTTATACAAGTGAGGTTTTTTCCCCACTCCTTCCTGTAGCTAGTTCAACCAATGGCATTGAGCCAAGTCATTAGCCTAGTCAATGACTTAGTCCCTTCCATTAACCAACACTAATTCTATAAATATTATAAACAGTTATACAAGTGAGGTTCTTTCCCCACGCCTACATGTGGCTAGTTCAATCCATGGCATTGAGCCAAGTCATTAGAGATTAATGTTTGTTTGTTCAATATTCAACCTCTGAAGATGGTAACTATGTTTACTGAAATGTACATAAGGAATAAATCTTGTTTTATTGTAGAGTAGTATTGTGTGTTTGGTTTTAATCTTTCGTAAAAATGAAAAAAATATCCTACGTTTTCTTTGTGCAAATATTCATTACAGTTTGTCCGGGGGACTATGGACACTGTTTGATTAATCAACCTTCACTACCACACACTCACACACATTGCAACTCTATCTACAACTCGGCCCTAGTTAACGGCCACCTAACGAACAATCACTACCTGATTGCAACTTTTTATATTTGTATTTCGACCTTGTCGATCAAATCATTTATGGAATATTTACAGAAAAACGAGAAAAAAAAAATTAGTCCAAACATGACATAATGTTGGTGTAGTTTACTTTCTTTCCTTCTTTTTTTATAAGACGATGATGACCGAAATTTTTTTCAAACATGTGTGTTCTAACTTTAGGAAGTGATTCAGGGAATTTTCATGCCCTTTTCTTACTTTTATTTTAAGATCATGGTAACCGGGAGGTTTTTCGGTTAAAACAACAAGAACGCCACTAAAATTGCATACAAATTGCAGATTTTAATTCTACCAACTCCACCTCTCTCTATGATGATAAATGGCGAAGTTGTTGTCAAAACTGTAATTTCTTACCCTGATCTCCCAAGAAAATGTGATGTGCGTCTAGTTACGCGATCCTCCAGAGTCGACTCATCGACACGAGCGTAGGGAGTAATGTTATTAATTAAGAAGGTTACAAAACCGGTGTAACAACTGTTTTAAACAAACTTACCCTACTGGATAATACCCCTTCGTCAGTTTAATATGTCTTACAAGACCCAAAGGACCAACATTTACAGAATCCGCTTGTATTATATTGTATAGCGGGGCTGGGTAAGTACCATGATGCCGTTTATTACCTTGTTTTTGTTGTACCTACATAACGCAATTAATTGTTCAAGGCAACAATAAAACAAATTTACAGTTTTACAACTGTTCAACAGATATTTTTGAGGTTATTTATTATTGTTCAAAACGAATGTGCAGATCTCCTGCGCACTTCTATCTAGAGTGGAAGATGACATGGATAATAGGAAATTAACTCCATTGCGTCTATACTTTAATGGAGTAGGAGTAGGGGGATTTAGAATAAATAACGCCGATGACAACATATTATCTTATAAGACCGGAAATGTGTTGTCACTTGATGTGATAAGTTGTAACAGTATTAGATAGTGATGTGGGATAGTTGGTGTGACATTCAATAATATCTAATTTTAAACCGGGATCAATGAAATGAATGTCATTTACCTCGTACGATGATTGGATGTGCGAATCTATTTCCAGTGGTTTTAGCTTGTCTACAGTATGTAATGTGGAGGGTTAAAATACAGATTTGGAGGTTCTCTAACCACTAAATAGTAGTTTTGGGGATTATCGTCTATGCAGAGCACGAATTGAATAATTTTGATCAAATTTGGCATGTGAACGAAATACTGTAATAATCCTAGCGTACAACACATCAAATTTGACAAATTTCGATAATTTATCCAGCGTTCGGATAATCGAACGATTGCATTTAATGTATACAATGTCAGCGTCCAACTAATCAAACCTGTTATGCTTATATTTGAATGTCCGAAAAATAGGAAGCCCGTATTTTATGTTTGTTTTTTATCACCGCCACTTTATTCATAAAATCCCAGCGTCCAACACATCGAACTTCGGCTTTTTATCCAGCGTTCGGATAATCGAACGATTGCATTTAATGTATACAATGACAGCGTCCAACTAATCAAACCTGTTATGCTTATATTTGAATGTCCGAAAAATAGGAAGCCCGTATTTTATGTTTGTTTTTATCACCGCCACTTTATTCATAAAATCCCAGCGTCCAACACATCGAACTTCGGCTTTTTATCCAGCGTTCGGATAATCGAACGATTGCATTTAATGTATACAATGACAGCGTCCAACTAATCAAACCTGTTATGCTTATATTTGAATGTCCGAAAAATAGGAAGCCCGTATTTTATGTTTGTTTTTTATCACCGCCACTTTATTCATAAAATCCCAGCGTCCAACACATCGAACTTCGGCTTTTTATCCAGCGTTCGGATAATCGAACGATTGCATTTAATGTATACAATGCCAGTGCCAAGAAATCAAACCTTGGTAATTATGCTTATATTTTGAATGTCCGAAAAATATGAAGCCCCCATTTTATGCTTGTTTTATCACTGGCACTTTATTCTTAAAATCTCCAGCGTCCAACACATCGAACTTCGGCATTTTATCCAGCGTTCGGATAATCGAACGATTGCATTTAACGTATACAATGACAGCGTCCAACTAATCAAACCTCGGTAATTATGCTTATATTTAAATGTCCGAAAAATAGAAAGCCGGCATTTTATGTTTGTTTTATCACCGGCACTTTATTCATAAAATCCCCAGCGTCCAACACATCGAACTTCGGCATTTTATCCAGCGTTCGGATAATCGAACGATTGCATTTAATGTATACAATGACAGCGTCCAACTAATCAAACCTGTTATGCTTATATTTGAATGTCCGAAAAATAGGAAGCCCGTATTTTATGTTTGTTTTTTATCACCGCCACTTTATTCATAAAATCCCAGCGTCCAACACATCGAACTTCGGCTTTTTATCCAGCGTTCGGATAATCGAACGATTGCATTTAATGTATACAATGCCAGCGTCCAAGAAATCAAACCTTGGTAATTATGCTTATATTTTGAATGTCCGAAAAATATGAAGCCCCCATTTTATGCTTGTTTTATCACTGGCACTTTATTCTTAAAATCTCCAGCGTCCAACACATCGAACTTCGGCTTTTTATCCAGCGTTCGGATAATCGAACGATTGCATTTAACGTATACAATGACAGCGTCCAACTAATCAAACCTCGGTAATTATGCTTATATTTAAATGTCCGAAAAATAGAAAGCCGGCATTTTATGTTTGTTTTATCACCGGCACTTTATTCATAAAATCCCCAGCGTCCAACACATCGAACTTCGGCATTTTATCCAGTGTTCGGATAATCGAACGATTGCATTTAATATATACAATGACAGCGTCCAACTAATCAAACCTGTTATGCTTATATTTGAATGTCCGAAAAATAGGAAGCCCGTATTTTATGTTTGTTTTTTATCACCGCCACTTTATTCATAAAATCCCAGCGTCCAACACATCGAACTTCGGCTTTTTATCCAGCGTTCGGATAATCGAACGATTGCATTTAATGTATACAATGACAGCGTCCAAGAAATCAAACCTTGGTAATTATGCTTATATTTTGAATGTCCGAAAAATATGAAGCCCCCATTTTATGCTTGTTTTATCACTGGCACTTTATTCTTAAAATCTCCAGCGTCCAACACATCGAACTTCGGCATTTTATCCAGCGTTCGGATAATCGAACGATTGCATTTAACGTATACAATGACAGCGTCCAACTAATCAAACCTCGGTAATTATGCTTATATTTAAATGTCCGAAAAATAGAAAGCCGGCATTTTATGTTTGTTTTATCACCGGCACTTTATTCATAAAATCCCCAGCGTCCAACACATCGAACTTCGGCATTTTATCCAGCGTTCGGATAATCGAACGATTGCATTTAATGTATACAATGACAGCGTCCAACTAATCAAACCTGTTATGCTTATATTTGAATGTCCGAAAAATAGGAAGCCCGTATTTTATGTTTGTTTTTTATCACCGCCACTTTATTCATAAAATCCCAGCGTCCAACACATCGAACTTCGGCTTTTTATCCAGCGTTCGGATAATCGAACGATTGCATTTAATGTATACAATGACATGTACTTATAGAGTTTCAATAGTAGAACTAGTTCCTAAGAACTAGAAGTGACGATGCATGTGGAGCCTTTCGGCACAACATCAGTCACCCACTCCTAAGAAAAGAGTAACTGGGTGCAATCTCACCACTAACACCCCACTGCCACCACGAAACCATTCCTCAACGCACGCTTCCAAAAGCCGAAGCTTCTGGACAGGCCAAGCATGCTCCCATGGTACTCATGTCGGCAAGATTACTCAAGCCACGTTTGATGAGTCACCGTCGGGTCGCTTACGCGATACCCTCCCTCACGCACTCACCTACTAGAGGCGGCGCCCGTTACCTACATACGTAGGATTAGGTGGCCTTCCTCTAGTTTTCTTGGGCCGGCACCGTGAGGTAAAATACACGACCCGAGTGTAGGTGGCACCCATGTTCACCTATACTCATGTTAGCAAGGTTCCCCAAGCAACGTTGGATGAGTCACCTTCAGGTCGCTCACGCGTCCCTTACCTCACAATTATTCCGAAGGCGGCATCCATTACCCACATTCATGGGATAGGGTAGCCAACCCCCGGTTCTAGGGGCCAGTGACGTGAGGTACATCACTGACCCTAAGTGACCCTAAGTGTATACAATGACAGCGTCCAACTAATCAAACCTGTTATGCTTATATTTGAATGTCCGAAAAATAGGAAACCCGTATTTTATGTTTGTTTTTTATCACCGCCACTTTATTCATAAAATCCCAGCGTCCAACACATCGAACTTCGGCTTTTTATCCAGCGTTCGGATAATCGAACGATTGCATTTAATGTATACAATGCCAGCGTCCAAGAAATCAAACCTTGGTAATTATGCTTATATTTTGAATGTCCGAAAAATATGAAGCCCCCATTTTATGCTTGTTTTATCACTGGCACTTTATTCTTAAAATCTCCAGCATCCAACACATCGAACTTCGGCATTTTATTCAGTGTTCGGATAATCGAACGATTGCATTTATTGTATACAATACCAGCGTCCAACTAATCAAACCTCGGTAATTATGCTTATATTTGAATCTCCGAAAAATAGGAAGCCCGTATTTTATGTTTGTTTTATCACCGGCACTTTATTCTTAAAAATGCCATCTTTGCAATACATCAAACGTTGGCTCTTTCGGTTTGTTATTTCAAAAAGTTGGACGTCGATATTTTAAACATAAAAATACCATCTCTCAATAAATCAAACTTCGCTACTTTATATAATTTATTATAATTTGATCGTCCAAAAAATACGTAGTCGGTATTTTTATGCTTGTTATATCAACATTCGGAAAATCAGACCACCGGCACTTTACATAAAATACCAGCGTCCAACACATCAAACGTCGGCACTTTGTTATTTCTACGTCAGAAAAAATCTGTCGCTAGCACTTCACCGTATAATCTGGAGTCTACGGGTAAATAATTGTCTCTACTGGTAAACTTTAAAAATGGTATAAAATGTTTTACTCTAAAAATCTAGACTTTTATAGAGTGTTGTGTTCAGGTAGAAATATTTTGTAATATTATGATGTTAAAATAATATATATATATATATATTTTTTTTGTTTATTAAACTTAGTATTTTATTTTTGTACAAGTATGATAATGAGAAAAAGCAACCCCTTAGGAAAATTACTTTTATATCGAAATTCTCAAAACCAAAAGTTAGCTAAACTATCCTTATATACAAACAACAACGATAAAAAAATACACTCAATAGTTAAAAAAATAACCAACTAGTGTATATTTGAAAAAAAACAGGATTTTTTTATTTCCAAAATATTCATAATTTGAAAGACAAAACGTCTTGATTGTGGGCGTATGGAAGAAAAGAACATAAAATAAATATCCTTTATCCCTCGAATGGTTTAATAACGTCAGGGTTCGTAAGAGAACAAGAGTAGGTCAAGAGAGACCCGATAGGATAAACCCAATGAAAAACTGTGTAGATCCAGTTGAGCCCTTCGGGATTGTCATGCCCCGTAATCGCTATAAATGAGCCCTCGATGATTAGATCCCAAAGTCCAACAAATTGAACCTCGGAATTCTTCGCTTTTTTTTACGAAAGTCAAAAAAATCGGACGCTAGCTGGCAAAATGTTTAGTATGTACATATTTTGAACAAATATTCTATGATATTTGATTTATAAAAATGAAACTATTAATAGTTGCAACTAACTACTGCGACGTCGAAGTACAGTAGTGTACAGAATTAGATCCCTGTCAACAATCAGGGAGCTTTCAAATAAAAACACTGCATACCAGACAATTGCCTCGCTCACTTCACTAAATTGGTTTAATTGTCGTTAGACACACAACTTGGGCTTCGATTGCACAATGCGTTTTCAGGACGAAATTGTTTGTTTAGGCCCTTAGAAAGTGTACGAAATGACAGGTTATTTTGTTTGGTTGTGATGAATGGTTGTTTCTTGAAGAATTCCTTTGTCAATGAGAGGTAGGGAGGGGAGGGGAGAGACTCTGTCCGTCCGACTGAGATCAGTTCGTTGCTTGGCGTCCGAGAGTGAGGTTATAGTCGTCTAGTCATGTAAATGTCTTTGTAGTGATTGTGTAAGTGCGTGCGTGTGTTTTTGTGTTGGATAAACCTAAACGAGTAAGTAAGTTTAAAAAAAATTATTTGAGTGGTTTTGTTTCTTTATTTAAGGATTGTTAGTTGGGTTTTGTTTCATTATTTAAGGATTGTTAGTTGGGGTTTTGTTTCATTATTTAAGAATTGTTAACGAGAATTGATTCTTATTCCCGAAACGTCGTGTTTTGATTTTTAACACACAAATGGTGGCAAATGTCCGAAAAATGTATAATAATAAATTTGGGTTTTGTTTCATTATTTAAGGATTGTTAGTTGGGTTTTGTTTAATTATTTAAGAATTGTTAGTTGGATTTTGTTTCATTATTTAAGGATTGTTAGTTGGGTTATGTTTCATTATTTAAGGATTGTTAGTTGAGTTTTGTTTCTTTATTTAAGGATTGTTAGTTGGGTTTTGTTTCATTATTTAAGGATTGTTAGTTGAGTTTTGTTTCATTATTTAAGGATTGTTAGTTGGGTTATGTTTCATTATTTAAGGATTGTTAGTTGAGTTTTGTTTCTTTATTTAAGGATTGTTAGTTGGGTTTTGTTTCATTATTTAAGAATTGTTAGTTGGGTTTTGTTTCATTATTTAAGAATTGTTAGTTGGGTTTTGTTTCATTATTTAAGGATTGTTAGTTGGGTTTTGTTTCATTATTTAAGAATTGTTAGTTGGGTTTTGTTGAAATATTTAAGGATTGTTAGTTGGGTTTTGTTTCATTATTTAAGAATTGTTAGTTGGGTTTTGTTTCATTATTTAAGGATTGTTAGTTGGGTTTTGTTTCATTATTTAAGAATTGTTAGTTGGGTGTTGTTGAAATATTTAAGGATTGTTAGTTGGGTTTTGTTTCATTATTTAAGGATTGTTAGTTGGGTTTTGTTTCTTTATTTAAGGATTGTTAGTTGGGTTTTGTTTCATTATTTAAGGATTGTTAGTTGGGTTTTGTTTCTTTATTTAAAGATTGTTAGTTTGTAATTTGTGGTAGAAGTTTATATTGCGGGTTATTTTAGGGGTCTTTTATAGTGAGTACTGGGTTAGCAATCCCGAAGGCCTAGCTGAATCTACACTTTTTTCATATACAGTAGTCTTGAGTTGGATTCATCTTACCTATCGGGTTTATCTTTACCAATTCTTTACTACTATTTAGCATATTTGTAGGGCTAGGGGTCGTTATTTTACGTTGTTTTTTTAAGGTTATGATGAAAGAGAGGTTTTTTGCGTTTAAGTAATAGGGGTAATGAAAGTGTATTTCAAAAACATGTGTCTGAACTTAGGGAAGTGATTCAGGGCTCAATATTTTTTTAAAAAAATCCTGTAAACTTATGTCCGGCTTTGTTGTCCGTCTATCGGACGTTATGTGTTTTTTGGAAAAATAGTGATAATTTTAGAAATTACCAAGATTTAGAGTCGAAATTTAGTATACACATTTTATATATGTTACGTTGTAATAGTTATACAAACAATCAAAACTTCATTTTCAAAATGGCAGCCATTTACATTTTTTGTAAAATTGACGTTAAAAACATTTCTAACGTTTGCCATTTTGACAATTTATAAGATAAACTTTTGATAGTAGTGGGTTCAACCTTGAGGTAGATCCCCCTCTGTCGTGTCAAGTCTCTCTTGACCAATTCTTGTTATTTTCCGACTCTGATGAGTATATCGACAAGAAAAAATCATCGATGTTACTCGTAAAAGAAATAGAGATAGGGACCGTTATATTGGGTGTAGTGATAACGGGTCGAGTTTTTACGGAAATGGCCGTTTTAAGAACTTCTGCGTTCGAAAAAACGTTTTTGGAATAATTTCTGTCGGACGTTTAGTGCACGACAGCCCAAACGCACGAGCTGCAATCTAATTTGTTATGCGGACATATTTTTGCCACGTGTTGATATTTTTTGGTGCTTTTCCGTCATCTCTTCATCATCATTGTTATCATGGCACTACATTGGACCGGAATACGTAGATGCGTCAAGTATGTGAATACAAAGCCTCGTAGTAATTGGTGGCCCAAATTGTCATGTCAAAATTGATGAAAGTTGAACAGAAGAAGATTACTGCCTAACCAATGAGTATACCTCCTTCGTAACGAGTTTTTGAAATAATTGTTGTTAATTTTGTTTTTACAAATAAATACAATTATTTGATGTAAAATGAATTTTTAAATTTAATCCTTTTCACTTACTTAAGATCAAAATAAGGATAATAATTTATAACAGAAAAATAATGACTATTGAGTTAACGGATAAGGTCATACTTTTTTGTTTTTATAAGTCTAAATTTTTGGATAGCTGTCAAAAGTAAATAAAACACAAAATTACGTTTTTTTTTATCAAAATCGGCTACAACGATTATAAGAAAAAATTTGCTTTCTAATTACTTTACAAAAAATATTGGTCGTCATCTCTTGTGGGTTATTGGTGAAAAAACCAAAATTATAATTATCATTATAATTATGTTTTATAATTATCATTATTTTATGTAGAAATAATTTTAAAATTTAATCCTTTTCACTTTTTTATTATCTGAAATGTCACAAAAATAATGATAATGATGATTGAGATAGCGGAAAAGATCATACTTTTTCGTTTTTATAAGTCTAAATTTTTGGATAGCAGTGAAAAGTAAATAAAACACAAAATTACGTTTTTTATCAAAATCGGCTCCAACGATTATGAGAAAAGTTTGCTTTCTAATTACCCAACAAAACCTATTGGTCGTCATCTCTTGTGGGTTATTGGTATAAAAAAACCAAAATAATTGGTAATAATTATCATTATTTTATGTAGAAAGAATTTAAAAATTTCATCCTTTTCACTTACTTATGATCTGAAATAACAGAAAAATAATGATGATGTGAGAACGGAAAAGGCCATACTTTTTTGTTTTTATAAATTTAAATTTTTGGTTAGCTGTCAAAAGTAAATAAAAACAAAAAATTAAGTTTTTATAAAAATCTGCTCCAACGATTATGAAAAAAGTTTGCTTTCTAATTACCCAAGAAAACCTATTGGTCGTCATCTCTCGTGGGTTATTGGTCATGTAAATATTGGTCATTAAAATAATTGGTCATGTGGATGTTTATAAGTTACGCAATTTGTCAATATTATCCTTATAAATTTCTTTCGAATTTTATAGAAATGTGAATGTGATTGACTTTAAACCCACGTGCAAAAGTTCATGTTAAATATAATGGTTCAAGAACAATGGGTGAAACAAAATGATCTCTGACCGCCGTCATTAAAAACTCTATTTTAATCCAAAACGATTTATGGTGACGCAAGTTTAGCTCATATAAATATATTTTTTAAATATTTTAGAGAAATTAAATATTAAAACTGACGTTTTTGGTGATTAATCGTTTGGTTTTGCGAGAAAGTTTGTGCAATGTTTGTTCTAGTGCCCTTAAACCATCCCTGAGATATTACACCTGTATTACGGCACATCCTGTATACTGTAAAATATATACCCCCAACAGCAAATTCTGTACTCAAGTTATACATAAGTGCAAGAATAAATGCAAAGTGTTATTCAACTTGGATTTTAGAAAATTTAATCCACTTTTCAATGATGAGCTGTCATCCAAAATCACTCTTGATATCTTGTTAAGTGAGGATGCGATTTGGGGGAGATCTCTCTACTTGAGTGGTCACCCACTTGTGGCTAACCCGTGGTGTGAGCGCCGCATTTTCAGTTTACGAGGGTTTGGGAAGTCTAGGGGCTTTACGCTTAGCGGCACATTTTTCTGTTAAAAGAGATTTATAAGATAGCCTATGATATGTTAGGTTAGGTTTGAAATTGGCATGTTTTAATCACCTTACTTTAGTTACTAAAATTTACTTTAAATATTACATTAATTCTAAGTTTAAAACAATAATTATTTTTACGCTTTTTCCGAACAGATGTATTGGAATATGTTTTATCGTGTATTAATACTACCTTAATCTAAGAATGTTAGCCCTATATACCATTGACAAACGTAATAAACCTTTGGACAGAGTGTCAGCTAGCTTAGATGTATATAGTCCAGGTTGTGAAGCCACCCCTGTTAGGGAAATTTGTCTGATTCGGATTTTCTTGCTGATTCTTATTCCCTCAAAAGACATCCGGAGGGTTCCGAGCGAATTTTTCGTCGAGTAATAAAAAAAAATTAATTTTAGGTATTTTGGGTCATTCTCAACAAAAAAGGTCCTTAGTAACTTTTCTCTAAAATTACCCGTTTTCGAGTTATAAACGATCTTAGGTTTAAAAAAAGGTAATAATTACATTTTTCAACCATCAAAACAGGGTTATAAATTAGGATTTTTGATGATGCTTAAAGGTCTTTGGTAATGTGTAAAGATCCCTTAATGAAATCGTAAGACCTTTGGCAACCTCAAAAATCATAATATTTAACCTTGTTTTTTGAAGGTTGAAAATTGTAATTTTTACGTTTTTTTAAACCTAAAATCATTTATAACTCGAAAACAGTTTATTTTAGAGAAGCGTTACTAAGGACCTTTTCTGTTCAGAATGACGAAATTTTGCAATTTGTGCACAACATTTTTTTGAAACAATTGCTCGACCAAATTTCGCCTAGCATCATCCTTCTTTAGGGACGTCTTTTTGAGTAAGAATCGACAAAAAAACGAATCAGAAAAATTTCCCCAACGGGCTGATTCATAGCCTGAACTATAATAAGACTGTAAAGAAATGTAACAGAAAAATGTGCCGCCCAGCGGATAACATCTAGATATGTCAAACCTTTCTGACACTTGTCAGCTGGAGATGCTTAGTACACTGGCCGCTCTACTTGCGCACACACACTCCAATCACTGACAGCTGTCACTCACCTACTGAACTTAATTAGTATGAAATTATTCAATTGTGAATATTCTTTAAATTTAAAGGTGTCATTGTGTTTCTTGTAACACTATTTTGAAAATGGACCTAAACACGGTATACCTGTGATATTTTTGACGTACATTATTGTTTCTGGCGTCCCGATTGTTACTTGAAACTATATAGTTTGCATTTAATAATATTAAATTTTATAAATATTATGATTTTAAAATTATTTGATAATGTTGGATTGTTCGTATATTAATATGGTTTAATTTAATTTTTGGCATCATTTTGTGTGTATAAAAACTTTTACACGTTTCCCACATGGGGTAAAAGTGTTGATGTCATTTTTTAATAGGGCCATAACATTTGGTATAGCCAACTACAGTCTGTAAATAAATATTGAGCTTGACTTGTGAGATAATATTATAGATAAGAAAAACTGGAACACAAGATCTCACAAAAACTAGGTTTATTCAATCAAACGCGTTTCAACGACAAAGTCGCCATCCTCAGTGATACATGAGCTACAATAACTAAACTAACCTAGCACTGCGCCAACAAAACTAAAGAGGGCGTGGTCTATCCTACTTTCTAATATTAAGGCGTTAACAAGTGCCTCGCGTCAATCTAAATAACTTAAAGTTAACATCCAACTAATACAATATTCTTAACTGATCCTATGTCTAACACTACATTTAATATATTACTTTAATTTAGAATTTTGCCCACACCATTTTTTAGGGGTTATAATGGTATAGCCAACTACAGTCTGTAAATAAATATTGAGCTTGACTTGTGAGATAATATTATAGAGAAGAAAAACTGGAACACAAGATCTCACAAAAACTACGTTCATTCAATCAAACGCGTTTCAACGACAAAGTCGCCATCCTCAGTGATACATAAGCTACATATACTAAACTAACCTAGCACTGCGACAACAAAACTAAAGAGGGCGTGGCCTATCCTACTTGACAAAAGACTCTTTTTATAATGCAGTTTGGATTAAGTTACTTTTGAACATTTTATAACATGAATATTGTATGATTTTAAAAGTATGTTAGATTTAGTTTTAAAAAAACTCGAACACAATATCTCACAAAAATCAGGTTATAAACCTGATTAATATTAATAACGCGTTTGATTATAAAATAATAATCAAACGCGTTTCAACGACAAAGTCGCCATCCTCAGTGATACATGATCTACAACAACTAAACTAACCTGGCACTGCGCCAACAAAACTAAAGGGGCGTGGCCTAAACTTACTTTCTAATATTAAGGCGTTAACAAGTGCCTCGCGTCATTCTAAATAACTAAAAGTTAACATCCAACTAATATAATATTCTTAACTGATCCTATATCTAACACTACATTTAATATAGAATTGAGGCCACACCATTTTTTTAGAGGTTATAATGGTAGTGGTAACCGGATGATCTTGCATCCCCTTTTCACAGCGTCTACATCGATGACGTAGTTTGGTTGCAGTGGTTTGTATAATCCGACAAGTTCATATAGCTCAGGTTTGTTCAGATCCTCCTTGAACGAATACTGGGTATTACTTTTTAGAGGATCTGTTTGTATTTCATTGTATGATGGGACTGTACATACCATGGTGTCTTCTTAGGTTCTAAGTGTTCACTTGATAACGGGAGTTGATGTATACTCCCGAAACGTCGTATTATTTTTTATATACAATAAATGATGCCAAAGTCCGATTGAAGTATTATAATACTCAAAGTATTCTGTTGTATATAATTATAAATTCGTCATTCACTTTATAAAGCAGATTAATTCGAACAGCTTGCCCTTTGATTTTCGTCTCGGGCTATCTCATTTCCTGTGTCTGAAGGTTATATTTCTGACTAATATCAATGACTACATAAATACTATAAGACACGACATGGCCATGTTAAATATTGTACGCTTATTCTTGAGTTGTCCAATACCCGCTAGGTCGCTCTGCTAGAGAATCTGAAGTTGATGTGACTGGCGCTAGGTGGCTCTACGGTCAAACAATGTTTCAGGCGGGTAAGAGAAAACGCACTGATGCCACATATGGGACCAGAGATGCGAGAATCGCTTATCTCAGCGCACGAACTGACAACACTGACTGAAGTAAGTGAGAAGGTTTGTGAGAGAGAGGTCAACAGTTGTACAGTCTCAACCAAGTGGGATGCGTACAGTCAAGCACCTGCTGCTAGCGCTTTCTGATAGCTGTGTGTCAAACTTGTGTTCCGTAAAGCGTAGACTATTTCCCTATCCTATGTCGTGTCTTATAGTATTTATGTAGTCATTGCTAATATAAAGGAAAGCACAATAAATTATATATTCAAATTTATTTAAATAGATGGAGCTATGATGTTTCGTCGGTTGTGTAACTGTGGTTTGAGACTTATATTGTATCTGGAAACGGACGTTCCGTATTATATACTTCCTATTAGAATTGCAAATCTTCAGAGAACTTAGGTTGGTTTGAGTAACGCCAAACAATTTGTAATCGGTTTTATTTCTGATGTTTTTTAATGGATATAGAATAATACTGTGGAAACCTTTTCACGTACTAAATAGTTTTACCATCTCCCAGGAAATATCACTTCTAATACATGCTGAACAAGTTGATAAACCCGCCCTATAATACAAAGTTATGAGGAGATTCTCTAAATGTAATGTATAAAAGATAGTTCCTTGGGTTTTGTAGGAAATGTTGAATTGTATTTGTGTCCGTCTCGGCCCTGCTGGGATGTCAGAGTTCCAAATTACAATTTTAACAATAACTTCACTGTTTGTCAATGTAGAGAGGTATAGTTGATACCTTTACGTGCAGAATTGAAATCTGCAAATGTTTATCTAATTTAGTGTGTTATAAGTTGAATATCACGCAATATATAAACAAATAACGGTTTAAAACGGCTGACATTTTGACATTTCTATTAGATTTTACTGAATTTTCAATAGGGTTCTATATGAACACACTATACTCCTCTGTACCAAATTTCATGTTCGTATTTTAATTTTTGTAGCCGCTATCGAGCTTACTTACAGATGACCTCGGACGGCATGTCGGAAATAAATTTTTCGGTTTCTCGAAGCCATAAAACTTTAAAATGTGTCAAAACCGGAGGTCCAAATATTTGACGATTGCTAAACTTGGCCTGTACTTTGTAGGTAGTAAATATGTCACTTTAAAGGCCCCCATACACGTACCGGCCAGACTGTCAGTCTTGCCTGAACAGTCGGCCGGAGACCGGCGGCCTGTTGGACTGACTACCCCATACACGTTCAGTTCAATTCTGTCCGGAAAGCGTATCAAAACCCATTGATTTCTTCGTGCGTTGAAAATTTTTTTTGTGTAGTTGTTTAGTGTTTAGTATTTTAATTAGTGTCCAGTATTAGTGTTTAGTTTTGTTTTGAATAATTTAATTAGTGTTTAGTTTTGTTTTAAATTTATTTTCTGAAGGTTATTTATAGTTCAAAATGTCTAGTGATGACGATTATTACGCCGTTTTAGGTTTATTACTAGCATTAGGGGCTACCAAAAAACGGCGAAAAAATCGTGAGTGTTGGTCGAAAAACTGGCAGATGAAGAGGGACACGTATTCTCACGTAAATTTATTAAAAGAGTTAAAGGTGACCCCAAAAGTACAGTTTTGACTGAAACAGCTTCCTGCAAGCCGGTTGAACTGATGAGTTTTCATTCGATCACCGGTCGCCGGTACAGTCCTAACTGACAGACCAGCCGGACCCCACACACGCTCCGGCCGCCGGTACAGTCCTAACTGACAGACCAGCCGGACCCCACACACGCTCCGGCCGCCGGTCACCGGCGGACTGTTCAGGCAAGACTGACAGTCTTGCCGGTACGTGTATGGGGGCCTTAAGGAGGTCCTTTGAAGGTGCTGCTCCATACTTGGTCCTTGTAGGGAATGCTGGTGGAAATAGCTCACTTTAAACAGATCCTCTGAATGTGCTGCTCGCAAGTTGGTTTCCTGACCCTTGTAGGGAATGTTACTAGTAATACATCACTAGTTAATTGTAAAATATTAAAAGGAACTGTGACTGGCAAAATGACCCGTTTCCAATACATTATCAGATGGTTATCATTTTTATTTATAGACCTTTCAGTTCCTAATCGTGAATTACTCGTCTTAATGTTATTAGCAACACAAGGGCTTTTACGTGGATTAAACTGTGACAGCCCTTACGTCATGATGCGTATCGGAGGGTATTCGATCTACACTCAGAGGGGGGGGGGACACCAAGTCCAGAAACAAAGAAAGAATGAACTTATAGTAGAGCTCTAATAGAATGAATAGAAGGGGATACACAAGTATTCTAATTAACTTGGTATGGGGTGTGTTTCATAAGACTAGTAATATTATAAATTGATGAAATATATTTGTATAGCTCAGATAATTCTGTTTATGAATGGAAACTGTTTATTAAATAGTGCCACTGGTATTATTTTAATTTTATTAAATTTAAAAGAAAAATGGACGTAAATTATACACATTAAAATTGTCAGCTGATATTTGTTTACTTTATAATTTAAATTTATTATTTTATTTACCTAAATTAATATTTGTATTATTATTATGCATGGTCAGGTTTTACCCCCTAGACACTTCAGCCCATGTGTACAACGTTGTTACAAGTACCAAAGCTCTAATAATCCTCAACATAAAATGTAATACAAGCAGATCCTATAAATGTAACGCCCAAAACTTGGTTTCTTAAATCCTGTATTTACAGGGTGTATAAAAAAAACCGGGATATGCAGAACCGGTTTCTACATGTAAAAATAAGTCAAAAATATTCAGTAACTTTTTGTCGATTTCGGCTTAGTTTAGCCGTAATCCGCCATTTCGTTTTTTAAGAAAAAATTTAATATTTCAAAAACTCTTCAAAGTGTTATTGTGAAACTTGGCAAAAGTCTTACATATTTAGATCTCTGAAATTTCCTATAATTTTGTTTTAATTTATTAGATTTAAAAATGGCGATCGTTTAAAATTTCGAATATCTTGAAAATCATCAACTTTACAACAAAATTACAAGAAACAAAAAAAAAAAATTCTTTTTTAATAACAAACAAAATGGTTTTTGTATTTTTACTGTAGCTCAAAAGATAATCCAGTTATCGTGAAAAGTATGGGGGGGAGGGATCTTTCTCGATAGTTGTCTACAATAGCAAAGTTTGACCTAGAATCAAACTATTTTTGAATTTTGATCATTTTTTCTGTGAAAGTAATAAAATGTATTGCCTATAACTTAGTAAAGAAACAAATTTAATCTTAACTGATTTAAAAAGGCGATTGGTTGAAATGTGTTAAGGCCTAAAATTTATTTTTCAAATTTATTAATTTTACATAACTTCACTAGCAACAAAGTATTTTTTTTTTTATATTAAGACTCATTGAGATAATTAACCATAAACATCGTTTATTAGGTATTATCATTTTCAGAATAAAACATTATTTTGTTTCTATTAAAAATATGGCAGTAAAGGAAATGAGAAAAGATAAGATGAAAAGAGTAAGTCAATTGATAATTAAAGGGTAAGATATAACGAAATTAATTAGTGAGTGAATATTTTAATAACAAACTTGAATTACCTGATTCACCTGGATAGTTTCTCTGAGCTATATACATTTTTCTGTTTTTCAATAGACCATATTATAAACTTTTATAATTTTCGAAACAGTGAACGAAAAAATAATTCAATTGTATCAGTGAACATTCTATGTATCTATATTAAATGTTGAGCTTGACTTATGAGAAAAATTATACAGTATAACAAACACACAGAACACAATTCTCACAAAAAAATACGCCTAAGTATCAGACGCGTTTCAACGACGAGGTCGTCCTCTTCATTGATACACGAGCTACACCAATCAAACTATAACATTGTTTTAACAGTGTTCTGTGTGTTTGTTATACTGTATTCTATGTATCATAAAATTACTTCCTAATTCACCAACACAATGACCCAAGTTTTATCATCCTTGTAGATTAGATTTTTATACTAATAATAATGTATTAATTTGTAAATGTTAATAAGTTTTTTTTTTTTTTTTTTTTTTTTTTTTTTTTTTTTTTTTTTTTTTTTTTTTTTTTTTTTTAATAACCGATGCACCGCTATCAATAAATAAACAGAACAAAAACTGTAAGATTCAACTCACAGCTGCCAAATAGAGATAATAAATCTGATTTTATAAATACATTTTTCATGTTTATTTCGTCTGTTTAACTGAAATCATTGTAAATTATAGCATAGACAAAAAATAAGTAAGAAAGTTTTACTGACTTATAATCAGAATTATAATATTTTTAAGAGACATTTATTAATTTTTGTGGAAGGGCGAGGGAACATTTTGCACATTTTATTTAATTTGCAAAATTCCTAAAATATATAATTAAGATGAATGACGACTATCACATCAAGATAATTAAATTAATTACAAATTTATTATATATTCAATTTTAATCTCTCCGAAATCACAGATAACAATTTAAATACCAGTTCTGACAGTCTAGGCCTGTTGTTATATAACCTAACCTTCAATTTATAAAATCAGTTTCTTGTCTTTTTGATTTATGAAATTTGTAATATTTTAAATTTAATAGCTAGTAAGGATCAAACCTATAATTTATAGCACAAACCTGTTGGTTGTTTTAACAAACCTTGAGGATAAATGTAAAGTGGGTTATTCAACTAAAAAATGATCGAATTTCGCAGGATTTCATCGATATCCCTTCAACCTTTCAGATCTAAAGGGTTGTTTGTGGTAAAGGTTGTTGTTACTACCCTATTTATCTTGTACTGTACGGGTTTTAAAGGTTTCTTTTTTTTTATCCACTTCCGGTGTTTTCGAGTCTTATTACGTTTGTCAGCTGATGTGGGTAATATAATCCTGAATCCACTCTTTCTTAGATGGGACAATCTAGGTTTACTCGTGCTGACTATTAGCAATGACTACATAAATACTATAAGACACGACATAGGATAGGGAAATAGTCTACGCTTTACGGGTGCTGTTCGTCACAAGTTTGACACACAGCTATCAGAAAGCGTTAGCAGCAGGTGCTTGACTGTACGCATCCCACTTGGTTGAGACTGTACAACTGTTGACCTCTCTCTCACAAACCTTCTCACTTACTTCCGTCAGCATAGTCAGTGTTGTCAGTTCGTGCGCTGAGATAAGCGATTCTCGACCTTCCCTCGCATCTCTGGTCCCATCAGTGCGTTTTCTCTTACCCGCCTGAAACATTGTTTGACCGTAGAGCCACCTAGCGCCAGTCACATCAACTTCAGATTCTCTAGCAGAGCGACCTAGCGGGTATTGGTCAACTCAAGAATAAGCGTAGAATATTTAACATGGCCATGTCGTGTCTTATAGTATTTATGTAGTCATTGCTATTAGATGCTTACTTATAGTGAATAAAGGGGGGAGGGAAGTCCCGAGGTAACCGAACTGGATATACATCTTTGTTCGTGTAGTTTTAGTTTAGATTGGTTTTGTTTCATCTTCCCTATCGGGAATCCTTATTTCCGACTTTAAGGCTTTTTCACACCGGCGTACTGAACGTCCTGGACGTTTTCGACGTCCGGTACGCGCCCCTTTCACACCGCCCAGCAACGTACCAAACGTCCGCTTGTTCGCTCATGAGGATCAGTCAAGTGCCACCTCTCACTTAGTGTAGTTGTTACCCGTGCAAAGAAGTCTTTTTTCCGCCAGTTCCTTTGTGTGAGGCCGGGTTTTCTGTTCCGTGGATGAACGAGTCGAGTAGTGATAGTGATGACGACTTAGCATGATCTGGAGCTGGATGAAGATAGGTTCAGAACTTATTTTAGATTAACTCCCGATCAGTTTGAAGAAGTATTGTCAATTATCGATGTTGATATCAGAAAAACCGACACTAACTATAGAGAGGCAATTACTAGCAAAGAGAGACTCGCTATTTGTTTAAGGTAAGAAAAATCATATGATAGGAGCACGTGGTTCTGAAGTGTTCATTGCGCATGCGCTAGGCCGTAGACGGGCTGGACGTTTGTGGAATACCACTCGCCGAGCGATCCTCCAAAAACCGTCGCGGACGTCCAGGACGTTCGGAACGTTCTGGACGCGCGGTGTGAACTGTCTCATTTGATAGCATGGGCAGCGATTTATTTTGACAAAAACGTACCAAACGTCCAGTACGCCGGTGTGAAAAGGCCTTTAGCGTCATTTAAAACCGTCTGTCGGCCATTTTATGTTTACAAAACTTTTTTTAACTTAAATTAGTAAGATTATGAGTTTAAATTTGGTATGCGCATTGTTTATACTATTTTTTATCAGTATATCAAGATCCAAAAATTTACTATAGTAAATATTCAAAATGGCAGTTTTAAAGTCAAATATCTCGGAGATAGTAAATTTTACGAAAATTTTATGAGAGACAAAATATGATATTTTTTATTACAAACAAACTTTTTTCTGTACATTGAAAAATAATCAAGTTATCGTCAAAAAACCTAAAACGAAAAAATTTGTAATTGTCAAGAACACACAAAACATTATGATAGGCCTGCTGGTTATTTCTTATTATACAGTATCAATAACTCCTGCTAAAAAGTAATATTTTTATTATAACAGACAAAAAGTAGAGTTTAACTTGTTTAAAACTTTTATTTAAAAAATGATAACTGCGCACGCATCAAAGAAATTAAAATATTGAAAATCGAATAAAAAAGGCCGCAAAACGTGTATTATTAGTCTTTGGGAAATCTGGGGTGGAAAACAAAGAATTGGGGTACAACCCCCCCGTTATTTAATGTTTGACATTCAAAAACTTTGTTTAAATGGGTAATGAACTCATAACATTTTTAAACAAAACTTGTAGTGAATAGCATTCTAAGAAAATTGATGTGAATAAACTCAACTACAAAACAAATAAGTAATGCAGTTTTTTAAATAAAAAATTTAAAGTTCTTATAGGTTAAAATCTACTTTATGAGTATGTTAAGCTATAATAAAAAAAAATCTTGCTTTTCAGCACGAGCTGTATTTAGAAATAACTAGTAGGCTTATCATATTGTTTTGTGTGTTTTTAGAAATTGTCAATTTTTTCGTTTTAAATATTTTGGTAGCTTGATTATTTTCTAAGTACAGACATTTTTTTTTTGTTTTTTTTTTGTCATTAAATATGTAAATATTTCTTCTCTTATAAAATTTTCGTAAAATTTACGGTTTCCGAGATATTTGACTTAAAAAATTTCAATTGTCGCAATTTTGAATATTTACTATATAGTAAAGTTTTCGATTTTTGTAATACTCTACACTGATAAAAAATAGTATACCAAATTTAAACTCTTAATCTTACTAAATTTAAAAGTTACAATTAATTTTTTAACACAAAATGGTCGACAGTTGGAAAACAAAGCGTTTTCCGGACCTATGTTCATATGAATGTTTTTCATTATTTTCACCAGCAGATCTCGTCCTGAAATTCTTTCCGTTTCTTCGTGGAACACCCTGTAAACATATGCTCATTTTGTACATCATTCATATTAAATAGAAATTATTTTACTTATATATTAGTTTTTAAAAACTTTTGCGAAGATCTGATGATGACAGTACTCTAACGAAACTAGTAATCATTAAAAAAAATAGAATATTACCGACGTACAAATTAAGGTTATCATTACAATAATGAAAAAATTCCGAGATATGCTCACATACTAAAATTAATTAAATTGGTCCGTGGCGTTTGGGTTAGGACACTGCTTCAACATCCAAAAATCTTTTTTGGACCCAAAACAACACTTTCTCTTTACTACGATACATTTGAAATTTGCATTCTATCGTCAGTGTATGAACTGTCTGTTTAGTGTTTAGTTATTACAACAATGCGTCTCAATTGACTAGACCACACTTCTGTTCCCCCATGACATTGCATTCACTGTTAAAGGTCATTCACTTACTTCGCTCCTCAGGGTGTCCCCGGAGTCGTGATCCTAACCTATTCATTGTCTGTTTTAAAGTTGTAAACTTCGTCGCCGATTTGACCGAATGTCATATTAGGTCAGACTTTTCATATTATTCAGAGTTTTTGTCCCCTGAGCTTGAAAGAGTGGTTTTGGGAATATATTTATCAAGCGTGTGAAACGATTTTTATGAAATTTGATTTTGTGGGCATATTATGATCATTGCTAGGATTTTTTTCCCCCAATCAAGGATGCTGCCAGAAGAAATAAAACACAATTTTGTTTTTCTTAAAATCAGCACTAACGATTTTGGTGAAATGTAGCCTCTAAGGACGCAGTTCGTCAACTCTCTCTAGGAAACCAAAATCAGTTTATTGATTAAGAATTTTAGTAAAGTGTGAAAATCGTATCTATCCACTGCCATTAGAAATTAGATTTATTAAATTCTTTATTACGTTGAAAAACTGTTTCTAGTAGAAAGGAAATATCGATGATCAAAAATAAACTTATTTTTTTAAACATGAAGTCCGTTTAATTTTTAGTTATTGAACTGTTATTTTCTGTAACGGTTAGTTTTGGTTCGACCCTCAATGCTCACTGTGAGTACAGGCGTGACAAATCCTAAGTACCCTAGCTGGATATACACCCTTTTTTCATGTAGCAATGAGTTAAAACCGTCCTTTTTATCTTTCCTATCAGGTTTGTCTTGACCAACTCTTTTCCAACCCTAACGGTATCAGAGTATTTGAGGGCCTGGCAACTGAAATGTTTGATGAGGATATTATGTTACGCTGCGACCCTCAGTGCTCACTGTGAGTACAGGCGTGACAAATCCTAAGTACCCTGGCTGGTTCTACACCTTTTTTCATGCAGCATTGAGTTAAAACCCTCCTTTTTATCTTCCCTATCAGGTTTGTCTTGACCAACTGTTCCAACCCTAACGGTATCAGAGTATTTGAGGGCCTGGCAACTGAAATGTTTGATGAGGATATTATGTTACGCTGCGACCCTCAGTGCTCACTGTGAGTACAGGCGTGACAAATCCTAAGTACCCTAGCTGGATATACACCCTTTTTTCATGTAGCATTGAGTAAAAAACCTCCTTTTTATCTTTCCTATCAGGTTTCTCTTGACCAACTCTTTTCCAACCCTAACGGTATCAGAGTATTTGAGGGCCTGGCAACTGAAATGTTTGATGAGGATATTATGTTACGCTGCGACCCTCAGTGCTCACTGTGAGTACAGGCGTGACAAATCCTAAGTACCCTGGCTGGTTCTACACCTTTTTTCATGCAGCATTGAGTTAAAACCCTCCTTTTTATCTTCCCTATCAGGTTTGTCTTGACCAACTGTTCCAACCCTAACGGTATCAGAGTATTTGAGGGCCTGGCAACTGAAATGTTTGATGAGGATATTATGTTACGCTGCGACCCTCAGTGCTCACTGTGAGTACAGGCGTGACAAATCCTAAGTACCCTAGCTGGATATACACCCTTTTTTCATGTAGCATTGAGTAAAAACCCTCCTTTTTATCTTTCCTATCAGGTTTCTCTTGACCAACTCTTTTCCAACCCTAACGGTATCAGAGTATTTGTGGGCTTGGCAACTGCATTTTTGTTGACGATTAGTTTTGGTTCGACCCTCAGTGCTCACTGTGAGTACTGGCGTGACAAACCCTAAGTACCCTAGCTGGTTCTACACCTTTTTTCATGTAGCATTGAGTAAAAACCCTCCTTTTTATCTTTCCTATCAGGTTTCTCTTGACCAACTCTTTTCCAACCCTAACGGTATCAGAGTATTTGTGGGCTTGGCAACTGCATTTTTGTTGACGATTAGTTTTGGTTCGACCCTCAGTGCTCACTGTGAGTACAGGCGTGACAAATCCTAAGTACCCTGGCTGGTTCTACACCTTTTTTCATGTAGCATTGAGTAAAAACCCTCCTTTTTATCTTTCCTATCAGGTTTCTCTTGACCAACTCTTTTCCAACCCTAACGGTATCAGAGTATTTGTGGGCTTGGCAACTGCATTTTTGTTGACGATTAGTTTTGGTTCGACCCTCAATGCTCACTGTGAGTACAGGCGTGACAAATCCTAAGTACCCTGGCTGGATATACACCCTTTTTTCATGCAGCATTGAGTTAAAACCCTCCTTTTTATCTTTCCTATCAGGTTTCTCTTGACCAACTCTTTTCCAACCCTAACGGTATCAGAGTATTTGTGGGCTTGGCAACTGCATTTTTGTTGACGATTAGTTTTGGTTCGACCCTCAATGCTCACTGTGAGTACAGGCGTGACAAATCCTAAGTACCCTGGCTGGTTCTACACCTTTTTTCATGTAGCATTGAGTAAAAACCCTCCTTTTTATCTTTCCTATCAGGTTTCTCTTGACCAACTCTTTTCCAACCCTAACGGTATCAGAGTATTTGTGGGCTTGGCAACTGCATTTTTGTTGACGATTAGTTTTGGTTCGACCCTCAATGCTCACTGTGAGTACAGGCGTGACAAATCCTAAGTACCCTGGCTGGTTCTACACCTTTTTTCATGCAGCATTGAGTTAAAACCCTCCTTTTTATCTTCCCTATCAGGTTTGTCTTGACCAACTGTTCCAACCCTAACGGTATCAGAGTATTTGAGGGCCTGGCAACTGAAATGTTTGATGAGGATATTATGTTACGCTGCGACCCTCAGTGCTCACTGTGAGTACAGGCGTGACAAACCCTAAGTACCCTAGCTGGATATACACCCTTTTTTCATGTAGCATTGAGTAAAAACCCTCCTTTTTATCTTTCCTATCAGGTTTCTCTTGACCAACTCTTTTCCAACCCTAACGGTATCAGAGTATTTGTGGGCTTGGCAACTGCATTTTTGTTGACGATTAGTTTTGGTTCGACCCTCAGTGCTCACTGTGAGTACTGGCGTGACAAACCCTAAGTACCCTAGCTGGTTCTACACCTTTTTTCATGTAGCATTGAGTAAAAACCCTTCTTTTTATCTTTCCTATCAGGTTTCTCTTAACCAACTCTTTTCCAACCCACGCTCTCAGAGTATTTGAGGGCTTGGCAACTGAAATGTTTGATGACGATTATGTTACGCTGCGACCCTCAGTGCTCACTGTGAGTACAGGCGTGACAAATCCTAAGTACCCTGGCTGGTTCTACACCTTTTTTCATGCAGCATTGAGTTAAAACCCTTCTTTTTATCTTTCCTATCAGGTTTTTCTTAACCGACTCTTTTCTAACCCTAACGGTATCAGAGTATTTGTGGGCTTGGCAACTGCATTTTTGTTGACGATTAGTTTTGGTTCGACCCTCAATGCTCACTGTGAGTACAGGCGTGACAAACCCTAAGTACCCTAGCTGGATATACACCTTTTTTCATGCAGCAATGAGTAAAAACCCTCCTTTTTATCTTTCCTATCAGGTATTCTTGACCAACTCTTTTCCAACCCTAACGCTCTCAGAGTATTTGAGGGCCTGGCAACTGAAATGTTTGATGACGATTATGTTACGCTGCGACCCTTTAGCTCACTGTGAGTACAGGCGTGACAAATCCTAAGTACCCTGGCTGGTTCTACACCTTTTTTTCGTGCAGCATTGAGTTAAAACCCTCCTTTTTATCTTTCCTATCAGGTTTGTCTTGACCAACTCTTTTCCAACCCTAACGCTCTCAGAGTATTTGAGGGCCTGGCAACTGAAATGTTTGATGACGATTATGTTACGCTGCGACCCTCAGTGCTCACTGTGAGTACAGGCGTGACAAATCCTAAGTACCCTGGCTGGTTCTACACCTTTTTTTCATGCAGCATTGAGTTAAAACCCTCCTTTTTATCTTCCCTATCAGGTTTGTCTTGACCAACTGTTCCAACCCTAACGGTATCAGAGTATTTGAGGGCCTGGCAACTGAAATGTTTGATGACGATTATGTTACGCTGCGACCCTCAGTGCTCACTGTGAGTACAGGCGTGACAAATCCTAAGTCCCTGGCTGGTTCTACACCCTTTTTTCATGCAGCATTGAGTTAAAACCCTCCTTTTTATCTTTCCTATCAGGTTTGTCTTGACCAACTCTTTTCCAACCCTAACGGTATCAGAGTATTTGAGGGCTTGGCAACTGCATTTTTGTTGACGATTAGTTTTGGTTCGACCCTCAATGCTCACTGTGAGTACAGGCATGACAAATCCTAAGTACCCTAGCTGGATATACACCCTTTTTTCATGCAGCATTGAGTTAAAACCCTCCTTTTTATCTTTCCTATCAGGTTTGTCTTGACCAACTCTTTTCCAACCCTAACGGTATCAGAGTATTTGAGGGCTTGGCAACTGCATTTTTGTTGACGATTAGTTTTGGTTCGACCCTCAATGCTCACTGTGAGTACAGGCGTGACAAATCCTAAGTACCCTGGCTGGTTCTACACCCTTTTTTCATGCAGCATTGAGTTAAAACCCTCCTTTTTATCTTTCCTATCAGGTTTGTCTTGACCAACTCTTTTCCAACCCTAACGCCCTCAGAGTATTTGAGGGCCTGGCAACTGAAATGTTTGATGACGATATTATGTTACGCTGCGACCCTCAGTGCTCACTGTGAGTACAGGCGTGACAAACCCTAAGTACCCTAGCTGGATATACACCTTTTTCATGCAGCAATGAGTTAAAACCCTCCTTTTTATCTTTCCTATCAGGTCTCTCTTGACCAATTATTTTCCGACTCTATTAGAATATTCAAGGGCTAGGGTGTCTTTATTTATCGTTTTCTTCCTTTTTTTTAAGTGATAATAAGGTGAGATTTTTGATTTTAAACAACATGGAAAAATAAAAGTGTTGGGAAAAGTTTGTGGGATGTTTTTTCAACTCGTTGTTTATAGGTTTACAAGAATAATTTATTGAATGTATTAAACCTCTAAGGAGCAAGGTTTACTATACTTCTAGTATATCCCTCCCTGAATAAAGTTCAAAGATAAAGGGGGTTAGTTGTTTTACTTTATTGTTGTTGTACCAAGTTCCTATATCTACAACTCTCAACTTTCATCATTTGTCAGTGTTTATGTTCCCCGTAGGTTAAGCCTACTCGTAAACATAAATATCTTTTATCGTAAAGATAAACTTCTTTCTTACAAGTACATAGTATACAGAAAGTAATGTCAAGGTTTAGTTTCGTTTATATCTGTTGTGAGCTCCTTGAATGATGACGGTAGATTCTGCAGTTTTTACCGTCCTTATGAGGAGGCCGATTTTGGTCAAATTTAGCAGAAGTTTTGATTATAACTTGAGACATCCCATTCCCCCATTCCTCCTTTTTTCCCCGGTAAATCGTACTTTGGGTAGAGAAAAAAAAATTGCGAATTTCAATCAAATCGGTAGAGCCTATTGTGAGAAATCAGGTCTTTTTAATAGCGTCCCGGATGATGTTTTATTTTTAAATCTAGAATTAGCGAAACGTCATTTTTTTTTGGTCATATTTTTAGAGGCTACTTTCTAGTAAAATTTAATCAAAATCGTTAGATGAATTTTTGAAATAGTGTTTTTACTTGCTCTCAGCGTACGAAGTAAAATTAAGGCTAAAACATCAAATTTGTAGGGACTATCGTGTGTTTATATAGAACCCTATTGAAATTCAGAAAAATCAAATTGAAAAAATCAAAATAGGAGCGAATAATTTTTTTAATAACTCGTTATTCAATATTTAAAACACATTAAGTTAGATAAACACCTGCAGATTTCAATTCTGCATGTAGTGGTACCAACCTTACCTCTCTACGATGACAAATAGTGAAGTTATTGTCAAAAATGTAATTTCGAACGTTTACCTTCCAATAAAATGTTATATTCGTATAGTTAAGAGATTCAGTATGGTCAAGGTGGAGGCGCCGTAAGCTTGTAGGGCGTAAGAGCCGAGACAATCATACGAGCGAAGCGAGTGGAGACATTCTAATAGCCTAAATACGAGATTCAGAAAACCTGTGTTTACAATCTGCGTGAAAACAATTGCTCTTAAGAAACTTTACTTTACTTCAGCCGTTATTCTTTGCACTTGCAAATATCACAATCTGGCAACGTCGCTTCGTTGGCTCCGTTCCAAGAAGTAGTCTAACAATAAAGTATCTGTTTTCGGCGTTATCATTCTTTAGTGACAAAAACCGTCTCACAGACTGGAGCGTAGCGAGTGGAAGCTTCTTCCCATATGTACAGCTTCGAGGTCAGTTAGGGGCGAGACACTGACACAAGCGAAGCGAGTGGAGACTTAAATTTATATAGATATACAAGGCCCGTTAGGTTAGGTTACTTGACGTCAGACACAATTACAAGGTCAAGGAAATCCATGTAACAACTGTTTTAAACAAACTCACCCTATTGGGTAAATCTCCTTGATCTTCCAATACAATTTAACATTTCCTACAAGGCTTTAAACGTTACTTTTAGAGGATCTGCTTGTATTACATTGTATGATGAGATTGGGTAAGTACCATGATGGCCCACACCAGTCTGTTTTATTTTTAAATAATTATAAGAAATATTTTAATATTTAGATACAAAATGATCTATTAACAATTTAAATTTCCCTTGAAGAACAAAAATGTCCATAAATATATTTTCGTCATTCTGCTTCAAAAACAGCTGTTTGAAATACATGCATTGAGATGCTTAAGTTGTTCTTTTTAGTCCTAGGACCTAAAACAGGAGCTGAGATCGATGTCATCAGTTTATACGAATTAATTAACGATTGTAAAGCATTTATAAAAACAACCGATACTCTCGATTGTAAATAACCGATAAAACAGCTGTTACTATCGATTTTATAAATAAGTACCACTAACACAAACTAAACAGCTGTAATAGCTGCGAACTTGAATACGTGTCCAAACTTTTGAAGGTGAATAGGTTATAACAATTTAGTTTTTGTGAAATTGTTTTCTTATATTATTTGCAGTATAACGAAAAATATAGTTCATCACTTGGACCAAAAGAAGCTTTTCGATTCTCCCTCATTTTCTTACACTTGAGCTCAGGTACTTACGTATTAATCCCACCGCAGCAACTTTGCGCATATATATATATGCCCCAATATTTGCTTACTTTGCGGTATAATTATATATCATGACAGATTTGGCCAGTAGCTATATATATATATATATATATATATATATATCTTTTTTAGTTCTATGACCTAAACACATCAGCTGAGGTCGAGGTCATCAGCTGTTACTTCTCTTATACGAATTAATTAACGATTGTAAAGCATCTATAAAAACAACCGATACTCTCGATTGTAAATAACCGTTAAAACAGCTGTTACCATCGATTTTATAAATAAGTACCACTAACACAAACTAAACAGCTGTAATAGCTGCGAACTTGAATACATTGTCCAAACTTTTGAAGGTAAATAGGTTATAACAATTTAGTTTTTGTGAAATTGTTTTCTTATATTATTTGCAGTATAACGAAAAATATAGTTCATCACTTGGACCATAAGAAGTTTTTCGATCCTCCCTCATTTTCTTACACTTGAGCTCAGGTACTTACGTATTAACCCCACCGCAGCAACTTTGCGCATATATATATATGCCCCAATATTTGCTTACTTTGCGGTATAATTATATATCATGACAGATTTGGCCAGTAGCTATATATATATATATATATATATATATATATATATATATATATATATATATATATATATCTTTTTTAGTTCTATGACCTAAACACATCAGCTGAGGTCGAGGTCATCAGCTGTTACTTCTCTTATACGAATTAATTAACGATTGTAAAGCATCTATAAAAACAACCGATACTCTCGATTGTAAATAACCGTTAAAACAGCTGTTACCATCGATTTTATAAATAAGTACCACTAACACAAACTAAACAGCTGTAATAGCTGCGAACTTGAATACATTGTCCAAACTTTTGAAGGTAAATAGGTTATAACAATTTAGTTTTTGTGAAATTGTTTTCTTATATTATTTGCAGTATAACGAAAAATATAGTTCATCACTTGGACCATAAGAAGTTTTTCGATTCTCCCTCATTTTCTTACACTTTAGCTCAGGTACTTACGTATTAACCCCACCGCAGCAACTTTGCGCATATATATATATGCCCCAATATTTGCTTACTTTGCGGTATAATTATATATCATGACAGATTTGGCCAGTAGCTATATATATATATATATATATCTTTTTTAGTTCTATGACCTAAACACATCAGCTGAGGTCGAGAGCATCAGCTGTTACTTCTCTTATACGAATTAATTAACGATTGTAAAGCATTTATAAAAACAACCGATACTCTCGATTGTAAATAACCGATAGAACAGCTGTTACCATCGATTTTATAAATAAGTACCACTAACACAAACTAAACAGCTGTAATAGCTGCGAACTTGAATACGTGTCCAAACTTTTGAAGGTGAATAGGTTATAACAATTTAGTTTTTGTGAAATTGATTTTCTTATATTATTTGCAGTATAACGAAAAATATAGTTCATCACTTGGACCATAAGAAGTTTTTCGATCCTCGCTCATTTTCTTACACTTGAGCTCAGGTACTTACGTATTAACCCCACCGCAGCAACTTTGCGCATATATATATGCCCCAATATTTGCTTATTTTGCGGTATAATTATATATCATGACAGATTTGGCCAGTAGCTATATATATATATATATATATATATATATATATATATATATATGCGCAAAGTTGTTGCGGTGGCGTTAATACATAAGTACCTGAGCTTGTATCGAAAAGCTTCACTTTTGGGTCCGAGTGATGAAATGTAGGAGTGATATTGAACAATTCAATCCAATCAATTAACGCAACCAAAAGTCACACTATTTTACAAGCGTTAAAAAATGACACTGTTATAAAATAGATTACTGTAAACAGATCAGATAAGCTTAATTTTAACGGTTGACCAAGAACATTATACCAGTTTGAAGGAGATAGTGTGAAGGAGATAATATTTAAATGAAGGATGAGCTAGGAGAGACGAGTTTACACAACAAAACTAGTTTTAATATTAATCGAAACATCAAACTACTGTAGGATAAAGTAATCGATTACCGCATTCTTTGCTTCTTGTCTTGATGAACCCAAAAGATTATGAAACTAGGTTTGATCGAAACTTGTTTCTTTCTTGTGATGTAGATGGTTATTTTATAATAGGGTATTTTAATCGAATGAGGGTTGAACAATTTTAATTTATTTTCTTGTTGTTTAAAGGGGGAAAACCTCCAGATCATCATCGCCATATAACACAAGTTGAAGGGAGTTTTCGTGTTACTTACCCAGCCCTAGCTGACAATGTAGCCTAATACAGGTTCTCTAATTGTAATGCTCAAAAAGTTGGTTTCTTTGGGCTTGTAGCAAACGTTAAATTGTATTGGTAGAGCAAAAGGTCTTTTCCAGTATAGTAGAGGAAAATTATAATTTTATAGTGATGTAATTGCAAAGTTAGATATTTAAATTTTTTATTACATATGTTAAGATGAAGTTAAAAAAAAATTTTCGGATAAATCTGGCCTGTGCTTTGCTGCAAAGTTACACAAAAGTGCATTTCTGATGCATTTTAAGTGCATCGGTACACTATTTTATTTTAATATCACCGGTTCTGTTGGCCGAAGAACTTTCTTTTTTTTCTTTTTCTTGAAGTTTTAAGTTCTTGAAATTTATGTTTTTACCAAAAAAGGTACTGCCACTTAACAAAAATCTGTTTTGAATAAAATTTCTAACATTATATTTACGTTCCAATTTTAGTCTCAGTTCAGCTTTTTTTAAGACAGAAATCTTGCTTTTCACTCATTTGAATCTCTGTTGCTCCTAAACAGTTGGGTGTATAAAATAATAAAAAAAGTCTTAAAATTAAATCTAAGACCGCCGTAAAATATAGGTACAGTACTTCGATAACAAATATTAAATTTGGCCGCGATATTGAAAAAATGGCTGATGGTATTAAAATTTTAAAACCCCCAAATAAAACAACAGAGTAAGTTCAGGTGAGTTGCCATTTGACTTTTTTGGGTCTTTTCTATTATATGACCGCATGGCTCAAATTATTTTCTATACTACATAATAAATAAGATCAACGATACTAAACAAGGGCAAATTTGTAATTTCATTGTCATATTGTTACATAAAACCAACTTTATTATTACAAGATTTAAACAGACTACTTCTATATTTCTTATTACCTCTATATTGTTAGTTTTTATCAAATTTGCCCTTGTTTAGTATCGTTGATCTTATTTTTTTATGTACTTTTCAAATATTTGATAACATTTCGGAAATTATGATTTAGGTAAAAAAGTTACTTAAGCTAGTGGGGAAGCTTATAGGCGACTAATTAGGTAAACAACTGCGGGCGACGTGAATGGCCCGGGCCTGTCCCAGGTAGTCGAAGGGTCAGGAGACAGGTTACTTCATACAGACTGTAGTTGTGTGACTATTTTTCTCTATTTATTGGTTGGTTTCTTGATAAAATAAAAGTTCAATAGACAGGCGGAGGCAAAAAGACGAAATCGTAAAGAGTGTGGCACAAGCAGGGACATGCTTGACTCTTACTTATGTGAATTTCTATGGCGAAAACACCATCAAGAAACTGATCTGTTCGATCAAATTATCAAAGATATTATAGTATTTTGGCCACCAGAAGTGTAAAACCTAACCTAACCCAGACCTAACCAGAAATGTAAAAGTCATACAAACGTTCACATGTAATTAGTTTGTGGTAGTGTGTTTTTCTATTTTTTATATTTGTGTGTTTTGTGAAAAACAATAAAACCATTTATTTTATAGATGATTTCATCAGTTGAGGTGAGAAAACCTACTTTATTATCATTCTGTTAGTATAGAAAATAATTTGAGCCATGCGGTCGTATAATAGAAAAGACCCACTTTTTCCAATAAATATCAAATACTTTCAAGGAAAAACAATATCCAAGGTAATTTTTGTTTTACTGATAACTATCGAACAGCACCTTATAGTGGTGATTAGTGTTTTGAATTAAATGTTTGTACAATGCTTGCATACAGTTAATTTCTTTTGGAATATATCGAGAGCAGCAGGTACAGTATCTTCAAGGTCGGAATGGGTGGAGGGAAAAGAGGGCTCCCCACACTTCGTTTGTTGCGTTTACTTTCAGCGGTACAACCCCAATAAAAAAAATATATACCTCAAATGCTTCTGTATAAACGCGTACCCTACTTTCGTTTCTTTTATCGGTGTAAATAAGAATAAAAGGTTTACAAAAGTCTGCCCCGAAGTTGTAACTTTAGGAATTAAATGTGGCTAAGCAGTAATTTGTGTACCTAGTTTTCTTGGAATGGGTTGTACCGTCAAGTCAGGATAGGGAAGCAAGTAGAAGGGAGGACACGCCCCTTTACACCAGACACAAACCTAGTCGGAGACACGTACAATCGATTATCTAATTCGGATCGGTGTACCAAAATACATAATATTTGTGTTTTAATAAAATAATGCAACATAATATTTTAATAGCCTACCTATATTCTCCTACGTGTTCTTGGGCGGAAAATAAGGGGCAGAATAGGCAGTATGACACCTACCTCAACCCCCTTCCGTGAAAGGTGGGACACCACCTTGCACGTGCACATCCCCAATCGACTGGAAGATCCAAACAAAATTAACAAGACTACGCAAAAAGTTTCACCTTTCTTCCACATTATGACTCTTTTTACAGTGAATGATTTCCATCTCAATTCGATTGTTATTATGTAGGCTACCCAGTGTAGGTAATTGCAAAACATTGACTGCTCTTCACGTTTCCATAAACCGAAGCCGTCCGTCCGTTGTCTTTTGTACTTAAGCACGATATCGACCACAAAAAATAAGATAGAAACATGAAATTTGGTATATATTGTCCTAATATAGAACTCTATTGAAATTCAAAAATATGGAATTCATAATGTAAAAATGACTGGCATTTAAACAGGTTTTTGTTCGTATTTCGTGTTTCGTTCAACTATGAGCTACTGCAATACTAATTTGTATACATATTACAATTCTGTATGTAGTGTTACCAATCCCGCATCACTTGGATAACAAATGACGGAGCTATAGTAAAAAACGTAATTTCGAACCTAAACCTTCTAATATTTCGTATCCGGCGGGGGGGGGGGTTTATCAACACGAACGTAGCAATTGAAGACTCCTTCATATATATATCTATGAGCCCAGCTAAGGGGATGAGACACTGACATGAAGGAAGGGAGTAGACTACACAGCTACGAGGCTCGTTAGGCCCCAACCAACCTAAATAAAAGTTGTGTTTAAACAATTACTAGGTTCAGAAAAATGTATTATACAAACTTCCCCTAAAACAAGACTCTTTGATCTACCATTACAATTTAACATTTCCAACGAAGTCGGAGGAATTATCGTTTAGGAATTACATTTAGAGGTTCTGCTTATATTGCATTGTATAATGGGGCTGGATAAGTACCATGATGGCGGCCATCAACTTGTTTTATATGGCGATGATGATCGAGAACTTTCCAACCCTCTAGTAGTACCATGTTTTCATCAAATAACATCCTATCAACTTGTTTTGTTTAGAAATACTACAAACCATAAAAATCAACTATTTAAATTGCTGTATGTATACAAATAAGTGATGAAATTGTTGCTATTCAAAAATAATACTTGTGCCCAGAATACGAATCGTTATATAGAAATATTCTAGAATGTAGAACGAACATTTTGGTGCAGGTTTCAATGAATTTCCTTCAATCAATTCCAAGAACATAAAGTGTCACGTGTTCGAGGTACGGTCGCGTTGGCATTCTAGGATTGCCGTGATTGCGGCCGAGCTTAACCGCGATCACAACCGGGATTCGGACAGCACGGTATCGAGAAGACAGTGCAGATCTTTGCTCTGCCTGTCAGACAGAAAGCCTGTGACGTCGTGGGTGATTGAAGTGTCCGGCAGCTGACTGGATTCTAGTTTAATATATATTAGTAAAGTTTTCCTAATGGGTTAATGGCGTTTACGGTGAACCATTTCGGACGCGTTAAATAAGTATATTTTAAAAGGTTGAGTCGACTAAAAAGACCGTAAATCTAGTTTGGACTAGTGGTGGGCGTAAACGCTAACAATGGTCAACGTCAACACCAGTTAACTGTTGAAAAAAACTGCTAACGTTAACCTGCCAGACAGAACAGACGACTAACCGTCTTTGTTTGTTCAGTGTGCAGTGCACGTGTTCAGTGAGAAGGCTCTATCATCAATCGACTGTCGCCTCTTTCTTAGAATCGGACGAGTCTATTACTCACCTATATTTACACCACACTATTTTCGTATTATCCAGTCGTCGTTTTATACAGTTTTAGATTTAGTAAAAAAACAAACAGTAAAATAGTAGGCTATAGCAGAAACATGCGTTGATTCAGTTGATGAATAAACGTCGACATTAATTGATTCGCTTTAGTTGCTCAACTAAACTAACAGACGACTGAGAGGCGTACGTGTAGCTGGATGCGCGCGCATCGAGTGGGCCGCTGTCGCTAACAAACATCCACTGCTGCGTCACCTGTAAGCACAAAGCAAATGATCAACGTTAGCAGTTAATGCATTTTTCGTCAACTGCGTTGATCGTTGACGTAGGTCAATGTTGACGGTTAGCTGTTTACCCGTTAACGGGCACAGCCTTAGTTTGGACCACCCACATTTTAGTTGGTGTTGTGTGCAGTTACTTTTATAATTAGTCAATTAAGTTCTGCAAATTAATTTGTTTAGTCAACTCATTAACAGTTGGTTATCCAGGAGCGGTGTTTGGTCAGACAGGGGTAAGGGAATGCGCAAAACGTATTTCCAATTAATCTCTAGATAGGTTAACGTAACCCCTGGTATAAGTTATACGTTTCCTCTTATGAAACCCTATTAGGATGTAGTTGGTAATGTTCGCGTTGGAAAGTCCCATTTTCATCTTCAATTATTATAATAAAAACGTTACCGACATTTTCTGCACTGTGGAGTGAAATTACGTACTTGTCTTAACCCCCCCTCCCTCCACTAGAAACAAAACTTCTGTTGGAGAGTGATTTTGGAAATACGTAGATTAATCCCTGTCTCTGATTATTGAGGTAGCTTTGTAGTTTATGTGTTAGTGAGAAAGTTTACACAAAGTTTGTGCAATGTCTGGAAGTTTGTCCACGCCCTGTATGTGATGAAAAATATACGGATCGATCGATATTCAAGTGACAAAGCTCTGGACAGTCGATATTGTATAACAACAAAGACTGTGAGAAGATATAACAAGCTTATGCAAGAGGGGTCAATTGAGTTGAACCCTAGCAGTTGCCAGTTGGTGCTCAGCCGAGTGTTTTATTTACATTCAAGTTAGTGAATTGTTCAGTAAGATATGGAATCTTTTTAAATTGTATTGTCGCCATTTTTGTTATTTAAAGGCTATCATCGTCTATAAAAAAAAATGAAGAAAAGAAAATGAAAATAGATGTAGGAGAGGAATTTAACCTCTTTCGGTACTTTCGGGATTGTCAGCTTGTACCTAACTGGATTTAAACATCTTTTCATGTAGTCTTCAGGGTTCTCTCTTCCTATCAGGTCTCTCTTGATCAACTCTTGTTCTCTTCCGACCCTGATACTATAATAATCGAGGGCTAGTAGGGTTCTTTGTTTTATGTTTTGTTTTTCCTTTTTTTTAAAGGGATGATAATTGAAAGGTTTTTCGTATTTAAAGAACTAAAAACCATGCTCTTTTTTTCATCCGGATATTATTTTTTCAGTTTTTGTTTTTTGTGTATTGTCAGATTATTCACCTCCGCGATCATCCTTTAAAAGTCCGTATCGTCTGTCTTTTTTTCTTTTAATTCAAGTCGTAAAGCAGTGTGCTTTATGGTCTGTGGGATGTGACAGGTGTTTCATTTTATTTCTTTTTTGGGACATATTTAGGGTAATAATACTATTATTTAGTCCCATTTGTTATACAAATAATAGCAGTGCTGCAGTAAACATTTGAGTTGGTTATGCCAATATTTCATCAAAGTCGGTCCCCATGTTTGGACTGTAAACACCACAAAGAACAGATAGTGGAGTAGTGGAACCTAGTGGTGAGGTGGAAGGGGGGAAGGAATGTTATGTAAAGTGGATAGTTAATTTCATGGTTGAAAGCCTTTGTAAAGACTACTACTGAGCTACAAGATAAGAATGATGAATGGCCTTGAAGCAGGTATTGACGGGGGAATTAGGCAGTACTTTATATCTAACAAGAGAATCTCATTTCCGTTAGTATTGTCAGGGTGCATACACAATCTTGTAATGAACATGCAACTGACCCAACCTAACCTACCAAACCTAATAAAAACGAATCGTCACTAAAAATGATAGTTTAGTGGTTTTCAAAGTAAAAAGTTAAACATTTTTTTAAAATCTTTATACAGGTTTATTCAAAAAGAAGTAGACAAATTTAATTAACATAGTATAATTGTTTTAATCATTAAAAAATAAATGTAGCATTACAAAGAGGACATTTCAAAGTTTTTTGTAGTGTTATAAATGTTCTATATGAGCCCCACGATTGGCATCAATTCGATAGTCAAGTTCTGACTAGACTCTGTTAAGGGTATCGATGTCAACACTCTCTATAGTTCTCTCTTTCCAGGCTTGACCCTAAGCGACTTCTTTCTGTGGTGTTACGTTAAAGTTTCCATTACCATTGAGACTCTTGGAATTAAGGCAGCGCATAACAAGAGTGGGACGAGACGAGACGAGAAGAGACCAGACGAGACGAGGCAAGGCGAGACGAAATGAGAGGAGAGAAGAGGAGACGAGAGGAGAAGAGACGAGACGAGACGAGAAGAGACCAGACGAGACGAGGCTAGACGAGAGGAGAGGAGAGGAGACGAGACGAAAGGAGAGGAGAGAAGAGGAGACGAGACGAGAAGAGACGAGACGAGACGAGAAGAGACGAGACGAGGCTAGACGAGACGAGAAGAGACAAGGCTAGACGAGACGAGACGAGACGAGAGGAGAGGAGACGAGACGAGAGGAGACAAGACGAGACGAAAGGAGAGGAGAGAAGAGGAGACGAGACGAGAAGAGACGAGACGAGGCTAGACGAGACGAGACGAGAGGAGACGAGACGAGACGAGACGAGACGAGACGAAAGGAGAGAAGAGGAGAGGAGACGAGACGAAAGGAGAGGAGAGAAGAGGAGACGAGACGAGACGAAAGGATAGGAGAGAAGAGGAGACGAGACGAGAAGAGACGGGAGGAGACGAGACGAGACGAAAGGAGAGGAGAGAAGAGGAGACGAGAGGAGAGGAGACGAGACGAGACGAGAAGATAAGAGACGAGAGGAGACGAGACGAGACGAAAGGAGAGGAGAGAAGAGGAGACGAGAGGAGAGGAGACGAGAGGAGAGGAGAGGAGACGAGAGGAGAGGAGAGGAGACGAGAGGAGAGAAGAGGAGACGAGACGAGAAGAGATGAGAGGAGATGAGACGAGACGAGACGAGTCTAAAGGACACGAAAATAGACGAGAGGAGAGGAGACGAGAAGAGACAAGACGATACGAGAGGAGAGGAGAAGAGAAGAGACGAGAGGAGAGGAGAGGAGAGGAGAGGAGGCGAGAAGAGACGTAACGAGACAAGACGAGATGAGTCGAGACGTCACGAAAAGAGACGAGACGAGAAGTGACGATTGTTGTTAAGTGTTGACGTTGATACCCTTAAGAGAGTCTGGTCAGAACTTGACTATCGAATTGATGACTACCGTGTAACCCGTGGACAGGGTGACCAGACGAAAACTTTTACAAGGAGGGCACTTGGACTAAAAAAAGAGGACATTTATACAAAAAGAGGACAATGTTAAATGCACTTTATACATTTTAGTGAAACTTTTATTCATAGTATATTTATTAAGTATACTTATAACGAATTAAAAGAAAATTTAACTCTGCTTGCTTATATAATATACCTTAAAATAACAAAAAAACTTTGGAGGGACTGGACTGGAGGGAGGCACCGTGCAGTACAGGTGTTGGGGTGGGGGACGGTACAAAGCGCAGGCGCAGAAACATGAAGACGAGCGACAAGACGCCGCAGCTACAGAATTCCTTATCACAAGAAAGAATGATATGATTCATGTCATTCTTTTTATTATTTTACTGCTGGTTTTCGCAAAAAGCCGGACATTTTACATAATTTCAAAAGCCGGAAGGACAGGAGGACATTCGTTAAAAAGGAAGACATGTCCTCCTAAAGCCGTACGTCTGGTCACCCTACTCTTGGGGTTCATATACATCATGTACGTCTATAAGATTGTACAAAAAACTTTGAAATGTCCTCTTTGTAATGCTACTATTTTTTTTTTCCTACTGAGTAATAACATTTTACTATGTTAATTGAAAAGTGTCAATTTTATTTTTGAATAACCCTGTATATTTAAATAAAGTCTAATTGTGCTTCACTTATATATAAGACGGCAGTAATGGTTCTTTTTTATCTTTGCCAATTATTTTTGAACCTTAATTATTTTCACTTGTCATCGTGTTTGAGTCATTTCATCTCACACTTCACTAAAATTCGAATTAAATCGGTGGGGTAACAGCTCTACGGCTGATTTTTTTTTTGTTTTTACCGATGGCGTCCGAACCAGAAGAACCATTAGAGGCTAAATTTCACTAAAATTTGATGAAAATCGTTTTGTCTAGTTGAAAAAAAACTCTAACAAACACACATTTATCATCAGAGATGGACTTTTAGTGAATACAAGCCTAGCTGAATCTGCACCTTTTACTTGTAGTCTTGGGTTAGATCCCTCTCCTTTATCTTTCCTCTTTTGACCAACTCTTATTCTTTTCCGACCATGACGCTGAAGTGTTTAAAAACTAGGAGTCTTTATTTTATGTTCTTTTCTTCCTTTTTGTAAAATTAGCTTTTGTAACAATGAGTTGTTCAATGGGTTTTGTCCCAATAAGAAGTAGGTGCCATCATGGTACTTACCCAGCCCCATTATACAATGTTACGCAAGCTCCTCTAAGTCCGCAAGTTGGTTTCTTAGACTTTGTAGGAAATGTTAAATTGTATTGACAGATCAAGAGGTCTTATCCAGTAAGGCAAGTTGTTATACAGGTTTTCTAAACCTTTTAATATGTACACGACACTAAATATCCCATACAGTCTTAAGGCGATTTTTTTGTGTCTTTAAGAGGCCACGTTTGGGTAATTTTTTTCTTCCAAAGTTGGCTATAGTTGTTGAACAAACGTAGTGACAAGTGAACAAGTTAAAGCACGACCTCACTTGTCTCGGTCAATAAACTTGTATCACTCAGTTTCGATTGTGTCAGCTTTTGTGGTTCATGTATGTCAATCGAGTAATATAAGATGTATCATACTAGATTGAAATCAATTATAGTAACTAGTGGGAATGGAATGTGATAAGAGAAGGATACAAAGGAAAGGATTAAGGAACGCTAGAGGACAAAAGGAATTGGAGTGAGAGGGTAGAGCAGGTGTGTGTAATTTCTTGGTACATGTTTGCCGAGGTAGGTTTCGAGGAATTGAATGACGCTTACTATTGTCTGTACTTCGACTTTCTCTCATGATTCAATAATTGTCTGTCCTGTGGTGCTGCTGATTCATGGTACAAGTTTCCCACACCAGAGCGCGTAGTCATCAGGGCTTTGAATCGCATAATATAATGGGTACCCTGAAAGTCATTTTTTTTTCTTTCTTCAAATTGGTTTTATTTAATTCCAAAAAAAAACATTTGATAATAACTAGAAACAAAAAGAGTTATTTTTACTCTCTCACATACAGTCTTATTCAAATTAATGTGAACAAGAGGTAAATTTAGTTTTTTATGCTGCATCACTGATTCCAGCTGCTTCCCTCCATTTCATTAACTTTTAAAGCAATTCTCGTAGTTTTCAGAGGTTAGGTGCATAACTTATCTATTATATTTTTTAATTTAATTGGTATTTCTTGTGGTTTTGTTGGTAAATTTTGAGATATAGTAATATGGACTATCAGGCTTTGAATCGCATAATATTATAATGGGTACTATGAAAGTCACTTTTTTTCTTCAAAATGATTTTATTTAATTCCAAAAAATATTTGTAATAATTAGAAACAAAAAGAGTAATTCTCACATACAGTCTTATTCAAATTAATGTGAACAAAAGGTAAATTTAGTTTTTTATGTTGCATCACTGATTCCCTCCATTTCGTTAACTTTGAAACTAATTCTCGTAGTTTTCAGAGGTTAGGTGCATTACTTATCTATTTTATTTTTTTAATTTAATTGGTATTTCTTGTGGTTTTGTGGGTAAATTTAGAGATATAGTAATATGGACTATCAGGCTTTGAATCGCATAATATTATAATGGGTACCCTGAAAGTCACTTTTTTTTTCTTCAAAATGATTTTATTTAATTCCAAGAAAACATTTTTAATAATTAGAAACAAAAAGAGTAATTTTTACTTTCTCACATACAGTCTTATTCAAATTAATGTGAACAAGAGGTAAATTTAGTTTTTTACGTTGCATCACTGATTCCAGCTGTTTCTAACTAATTCGTTAACTTTGAAACCATTTCGTTAACTTTGAAACCAATTCTAGTAGTTTTCAGAGTTTAGGTGCATTACTTATCTAGTTTTATTTTCTAATTTAATTGGTATTTCTGAATCCAGTATATATATATATTTGGTCGCCATTTTCCTAAAAATGGTTGTTCTTGAGTTATTTTTAGAAAATCGGCCGTGGGTCTGTTATAAAATGCTCAATTAGCAGATTTCGTTTATGAGCCAAATCCGCGTACAAAATCGTATGTAAAACAAAATATACGGTACCAAAATACGTTGGAGTTGCACCGATGGTTAAGTAATTCCAAGGGATTATACGGGACCCTCGAAAAGTAGAGGTTAGGTTGGACCGACGGCACCGGTCAGCTAGGTATAGAGTCCTATGTCCTTATAGGTATTATAGGTATATCATGATACCTACTGTACGAGTCATCACCCATAGATATCGATCAGTAAAAAAACAACCTAACCTAACCTAATCTACACAGGTAAATATATCCTAAATAGTGTAAAACCAAAAGCGTACCTTTTAAACAAACGCCCCTCTTAAAAAAAATCAAATATTACTCTTTCTTTCACCTCCCCCCCCATTTTTCTTCGTCACTCTCTTTTTCCAATTATCTCTCCCTCTTTCTCTGTTCCTATTTACGTTTTTATCGCTACTTTTCTCTCACTCTCTCTCCTACCTCTGAAAGTCAACATTTTTACCCAATAAAAATGGACTTGTTTAAATGATATTGTATAAAACAAGATTAGCCAATTGTCAACATCCTCATTGGTATTGCTCCAGTTGGATGCAGTTTTGGTTAACATAAACGGATGTCGAGTCATTAAATTTAATTGCTTTTTTAAAACGTTTCACACGCTCGTGTTGGTTTTAATTACCCTTTGTGCTTCGACAGACTGTTTTATAATTCTTTGTTTTTGAGTTTTGTATTTTGGCACGCAGCCATGACAGGAGCAGGGTTTATTTGTTTATTTTTTTAAGAGCGATTAAAAATTAAAATCATTTTTAGATTCGACGAATACGCGGTTTGACCGATAAATATGGTTTGATGGTAATTAGCACGATTCGATATCTCGCTTTTTAGAATAAATCGATTAAACTCGTTACTGTAAATGTTCAGAAAATTGAAATATTGGTAATTTATTAACTAAAACAATTTTGATATATATACTGTATAAACAAAATCATATAAATGAAAATAACAGATTTGATATAAATTAGATCGTTCATTCTTGGGATTATAATGTACCTCAAGAAATTCAAAACATCACAGAAGCGTGTGTGGGGGGGAGACTTCATTGAAATATTGGTAATTTATTAACTAAAACATTTAAATATATATTAACAAAATCATATAAAATGAAAATAACAGATTTGATATAAATTAGATCGTCCATTCTTGGGATTATAATGTACCTGAAGAAATTCAAAACATCACAGAAGCGTGGGGGGACTTCATTGAAATATTGGTAATTTATTAACTAAAACATTTAAATATATATATTAACAAAATCATATAAAATGAAAATAACAGATTTGATATAAATTAGATCGTTCATTCTTGGGATTATAATGTACCTGAAGAAATTCAAAACATCACAGAAGCGTGGGGGGGGGGGTCTTCATTGAAATATTGGTAATTTATTAACTAAAACATTTAAATATATATTAACAAAATCATATAAAACGAAAATAACAGATTTGATATATATTAGATCGTTCATTCTTGGGATTATAATGTACCTGAAGAAATTCAAAACATCACAGAAGCGTGGGGGGGGGGGGGTCTTCATTGAAATATTGGTAATTTATTAACTAAAACATTTAAATATATATATTAACAAAATCATATAAAATGAAAATAACAGATTTGATATAAATTAGATCGTTCATTCTTGGGATTATAATGTACCTGAAGAAATTCAAAACATCACAGAAGCGTGGGGGGGGGGGTCTTCATTGAAATATTGGAAATTTATTAACTAAAACATTTAAATAAATATTAACAAAATCATATAAAATGAAAATAACAGATTTGATATAAATTAGATCGTTCATTCTTGGGATTATAATGTACCTGAAGAAATTCAATACAGCACAGAAGCGTGTGGGGGGGGGGGAGACGTCATTGAAATATTGGTAATTTATTAACTAAAACATTTAAATATATATATATATATTAACAAAATCATATAAAATGAAAATAACAGATTTTATCTAAATTAGATCATCCATTCTTGGGATTATAATGTACCTGAAAAAATTCAAAACATCACAAAAGCGTGGGGTGGGGGGACTTCATTGAAATATTGGTAATTTATTAACTAAAACATTTAAATATATATATTAACAAAATCATATAAAATGAAAATAACAGATTTGATCTAAATTAGATCGTTCATTCTTGGGATTATAATGTACCTGAAGAAATTCAAAACAGCACAGAAGCGTGTGGGGGGGGGAGACTTCATTGAAATATTGGTAATTTATTAACTAAAACATTTAAATATATATTAACAAAATCATATAAAATGAAAATAACAGATTTGATCTAAATTAGATCATCCATTCTTGGGATTATAATGTACCTGAAGATATTCAAAACAGCACAGAAGCGTGTGTGGGGGGGGAGGCTTCATTGAAATATTGGTAATTTATTAACTAAAACATTTAAATATATATATTAACAAAATCATATAAAATGAAAATAACAGATTTGATCTAAATTAGATCATCCATTCTTGGGATTATAATGTACCTGAAGAAATTCAAAACATCACAGAAGCGTGGGGGGGGGGTCTTCATTGAAATATTGGTAATTTATTAACTAAAACATTTAAATATATATATTAACAAAATCATATAAAATGAAAATAACAGATTTGATCTAAATTAGATCATCCATTCTTGGGATTATAATGTACCTGAAGAAATTCAAAACATCACAGAAGCGTGGGGGGGGAGACTTCATTCACATCAAAATGTCGAGATGAAGGAACTTCTAGAAACTATTGACTTGCTTCGTCAATCTAGAAGAGTGGTTAATTAGCGACTGAAATGTACTGAAGTATGTTTGACTCAATGGGAGTTTACCCAACACAAAGTGGCTTTAGATATTAGAGACTAATTACTGTAGTTCTAAAATAAAAATTACGTGTTTAAAATCTATAACCATCGTAACAAATAGGCGTTTCTATAAGAAATTATAAAGTTGAGCGCCGTATTGGAAAAATGACTAATGGTATCAAAATTTTAAAACCCCAAAAAGACAACAAAAAGCTCAGGAGAGTTGCCATTTACTTTTTTCACTATATCAAATACTTTACAATTTAATCCGTTTGAGTGATGGGAGATAGACAGCATTTCAAATCCATTTTTGTTTTACTCACTACGTCTTCTTCACCGGTATTTAAAAAATAAAGAAATGAGGCCCAGATGTGATTTGTGAAAGCATGGGCGTCATCGCCGGGGGGGGGGGACGCGTCCTCCCAATATTTGAGATGTAAAAATATTTTTGCTAAAAATGAATGATTTACTTAAAACCTTAAAAGGTAAACATCGGGCTTTGTCTTTACTAGGGTTTTTAACATTACATTTCTGTTACAAACGCATAAATAAATGCATAAAAACGATGTTTTGAGAAGTTTAATTTTAAAAAATTTCCATACCCCCAGATCCCCGGCATATGTCCCCCACCCCCAATAATGAACTGGTGATGACGCCCATGTGTGAAAGTAGATGTAAAACTCACAGAATAGTGCAAGTCCATCTTTCCTTGACTAAACAAAGAAAAAGAAAAGATTATAAAATAAAGATCCCTAGCCCGCGAATACTGGGTCGAAAGAGAACAACAGTTGGAAAAGACCTGATAGAAACATACTGTCCAACGCTGGAGAACATCAATTCCTGTCAGTTGTGAGAGAAATCGGCCACTACATGAATTTCTGATGGAACAAGGGAGTCTTCCGCAATGCTCATTCTCATACAGTTCTGACAATAAAACACATCGTAATCCACTTTTGTCCTGCCTAGTTAATTAGGGTCAAGCGATGTTGGGGGGATTTTTGGTTGGGTGTTGTCCTTTTACATCGTATGAATGTTTTTGATGATTTAAAAAATTTGGTAGTTGCAGTACCCATTGCAGGCCTTTAATATGTTACTTCATTGTATTTTATATTGTCAACTGAATTTTGTGTTGTTAGTTTTGCAAAATTTATATCATATATATGTTTCATAATTTTTATAAGGGCCATGTCATACGAGCGCTATTGCCGTCGCTCCAATCCGGCAATGGGGTTCTTATGGAGCAAGTCATACGGACGCTAGTGGTCGCGCGGCAAATGCGTCCCGCTGGCGCTAGCGCTCCGTATGACAGGGTCCCAGCGTCACGTGCGCCGGGTCGCTAACGCGACCGTCCGCGTTGGCTGCGCTCAGCGTCCGGATTATGCGGACTCGCCGACGGCATTAGCGTCCGTATGACATGGCCCTAAGGCGTTGATAAATGCAACGGATTTTTGGCTGTCACAAACAACAAAGAGTGGGATCTCACCCAAGACTAGGTGAAAAAGGTGTAGATCCAGTCAGGTTAGTAAAGAACACTAGTCCCCAAATACAAAATATAAACAAACATCACTTTCAAGAAAGGATGTCAAGTTATAAGAGCGGCAGAGACGGTTAATTTACACGCATGCGTAGTAGTTGTCTAGCCTAATGTCTACTTAGAGTTTTCCCGCGCTTGGAAATGAAACTAGGACTATTTTGTGCCACTCCTGCCGCGCATACTTGCTATAAGGGTCGCCACAGATCTTGACCGATGAATCGGCGCTACTAGCTATTCTGAAACAGCGAACCAGCGCCAACGATCCGAGCATCAGGCGAAACGGAATAATCCAGAGCGGTGAGCGCGTTGTCGTTTACACGTTCCTAGACATCTTGAGAATAATAAAGCTACAATGAAACTTATATATGCCTTTTCTGCATGAATTTCCGCATACAACGGTATAAATATATTTTAGTTTTAAAATTACGTGTAATTTTTAATAATGAAAAATATTAGAAAGTTGAAACAAAATGACACGAAAAATTCAGTAAGCGAGAACTTTTTTTATTTTTGTGGTAGAAACAAACTTCCAGCGAAAAAGTTGTAGCAAATTAGTTGATCTTAAAAATGTATTCGAAAATATTTTTGATAGAACTTCTAGTTTGTTCAATACTCCGATGTAAATAACTGCTATGTTCAATTCTACTCGCATCGCACTAATGTTTTTAGGAAAGTACCCGCACTCCTCCCCTCGCCTAACCCAGCGCTTGCCAAACCATCAGTCAAGATCCGTGGCGACCCTTATAGGTAATTCACAAATCTTCCTGATGTTGTGTTGGTGTCAATTCGGTTTATTTCATTTCACACACGCAGAGCCGTAATAGCAATGACTACATAAATACTATAAGACACGACATAGGATAGGGAAATAGTCTACGCTTTACGGGACACAAGTTTGACACACAGCTATCAGAAAGCGCTAGCAGCAGGTGCTTGACTGTACGCATCCCACTTGGTTGAGACTGTAGGCTACAACTGTTGACCTCTCTCTCACAAACCTTCTCACTTACTTCCGTCAGCATAGTCAGTGTTGTCAGTTCGTGCGCTGAGATAAGCGATTCTCGACCTTCCATCGCATCTCTGGTCCCATATGTGGCATCAGTGCGTTTTCTCTTACCCGCCTGAAACATTGTTTGACCGTAGAGCCACCTAGCGCCAGTCACATCAACTTCAGATTCTCTAGCAGAGCGACCTAGCGGGTATTGGACAACTCAAGAATAAGCGTAGAATATTTAACATGGCCATGTCGTGTCTTATAGTATTTATGTAGTTATTGGTAATAGTGAACGTGAAGTATATTGACCCGAATCCGCGCTCAAAATGTCAAGTTACAAAATATAGTTCAGAAATAATTAGCAAAAATTTCCAACTCTCTAATTATATACAGTTGTTAATCAACCATGGTTTACTCTAAAGCTAAGGTTTCCAAGAACACGTCGGACGGACAGCGTGAGTGGACAAACGTGATGACGTAATCGAATTCAATTTGAAGCCGTGCTTCTGCATGGGCGCGGTTTTCAAGCGGGTGAGGACACGCTGGACAACAGATTTCCCGCCATCTGTCCGGCGTGAGTCCTCAGCGCGGCACGCTCAACTTGATCGCCAGTCAAATTCGGCGTGCCACGCAGAGCGGACAAGTGTAGGACACTGTGATGAACGTTAATATTTTGAATGATAAATACCAATTTGATTAAATTGTGTTAATTTCGTTAGTTTTTGTAAAGTTTATTTATTTTAATAATGGAGTCAAAAGTATTTTCATTAGAACTGGACGAAAAACGTATTGATTTAGTAAGTTGTAATCTGGTCCTGTATGATATGAACCGGAAGAACTACAAAGATACCATGGTGAAACACAATGTATGGAAGAAAATTGACTAATCACTTTACCTAGATGGTAGAGTTTGTATTAATATAAGTAACATGTCTGTAATAGGATACAAATTATTGTTATATATTTTAAATAAGTTTCTATTGATACACAGTTCGTATTAAAAGTTTATGATTATGTCTAAACAGATTAAGTTAATGATTATGTTTATGGTGGCAGCTGAACAGAATGAACTTCAAAATCCAGTTAAAGAACACACTGTGAATATATTTTTTCCTAGTATGGCTGAAGTAGTTAAGACTTTCCCACCTCTACTCATCGTGGAGGCTAGAATGGAAGTTTGTCAGCTAGTAAGCGAGCTAGAATTTCGTGCCTTACAACAAACTGCCCCTCCCCCTGCTAATACATCTGGTCTCCCGAATTTACTGACTGAGTGCAACAATTTGCCACCTAACATCAGAATACATACCCATACCAACAACATCAGCAGCGGTACTACTTCATCATCCAGTCAGTACAATTCACCAAACGACTTACAAAATGAAGGTTCCGAACCGACACTTGATCTGTCAAACACTTTTATCAGACTGTAATAATCAATCTGTATTGTTTATTGTCACTTGCAATGTGATTTTAATAAAAGTCAACTTTTAAGGGTAATGTTTTGTTTTTATTTAAACAAACAATGGTGACGGGTATTAGAGGTTCTATTGTGTATTTTACAATATATCTGTTTTATTTACCTTAGAGTGATACACAGCTTTTCTGTTGATGAAATAGGAGTGTTGACACGATTGCAAGCCTCGTTAGAAATATCGTCATCAATAAACGTAAGAATAGTTTGAAGCAGTTCTATACTGACTCTAAAATATTCACGAATTTTCTCTCGTTGTCCATCAAGTATCGTGAAATTAAAAACCTGAAGCAACCCTCATCTTGCCTTTTTTTAAACATCATGTGTGGATCCTCTCTAACAAAACCTTCCAGTAACATACATTCTTCCTCCTCTTCTTCTTCCAGTAGCAGAGCAACAGTAACGACGTCCATGCCGGTACAAACTGACAACTAGATCATTTCCCAAGTAAAATAACCGGGAAAGTCATTTTCTTGCAAACCACCCTCACGCCGAGCTTGAACGGACATCCGCTGGACGGAATTACCGCCAACGGACATCACGCCGGACAGTTCACGCTGGCGTGATCTTGGAAACCTTAGCTTTAGGACGCGTTTATGATATAAGGAAGCAAATTTAAACACTATTTAAAGATAAATATTTTTTTATTTTAGTAAATTTTAACAATTGACTATATTGGATGTGTGAGAAAGTTTGTGCAATGTTTACCATTTAAAAACAATCTAAAATGATGTAAATACTGTAGAATTTAAAATACGTTATCACAAATGTGATATGTCTCGTTATAAAACTGAGATAGGCCTACGTTTTATAGTCTGGCATAGTTGAAGAACTCAACCCACTTTGACTACACTTCGTAATATCATTACGTAGACTTAAACTGTCATTAAATAACACGATCTTTGAAGGCTAATCTATAATAATCTGACTGTTGAACTCTGTTAACCTTAGACGATTGTGAAACTAACTGTATTGAAATCAAATTGTTTTCGTGGCCTAAATTTGAAAAAAATTGAATAATGTGAACAAACTTTCTTATATTAGAGAGCGAGGCAATTGTGTATAGATTGTAGAACGTGGAGAGAGAGGGGGGGGGGTTTGCTTTGCAGTGTTGGTACAGCAGGATGACATTATTTATAACATAAGTTTTGCAAGTCAAAACCCACGGACTGATCACGAAATCTCTGGATCCAAGAAGTCTAAAGGCCCCCATACACGTACCGGCCAGACTGTCAGTCTTGCCTGAACAGTCGGTCGGAGACCGGCGGCCTGTTGGACTGACTACCCCATACACGTTCAGTTCAATTCTGTCCGGCAAGCGTATCAAAACCCATTGATTTCTTCGTGCGTTGAAAATTTTTAGTAGTTTTAAGTTAATAGATTTGAATGTTTTTTTGTGTAGTTGTTTAGTGTTTAGTATTTTAATTAGTGTCCAGTATTAGTGTTTAGTTTTGTTTTGAATAATTTAATTAGTGTTTAGATTTGTTTTTTTGTTTTAAATTTATTTTCTGAAAGTTATTTATAGTTCAAAATGTCTAGTGATGACGATGATTACGCCGTTTTAGGTTTATTACTAGCATTAGGGGCAAGTAAGCTGAAACAGCTTCCGGCAAGCCGGTTGAACTGATGAGTTTTCATTCGATCACCGGCCGCCGGTACAGACCTAACTGACAGTCCAGCCGGACCCCACACACGCTCCGGCCGCTGGTCACCGGCGGACCTTGCACGCAAGACTGACAGTCTTGCCGGTACGTGTATGGGGGCCTTAAAGCCATGCAGTTTTTTTAATGGTTTGGGGTAGGTCTAAGAAAGGGTTTCGAAAATGTTCCACACCAAGGGTGTTTTTATATCTCTGGATCCAAGAAGCCTGGAGCTATGATTTTTTTAACTGGTTTGAGGTAGATCTGTAGACGCGTACTAAGAAAGGGTTTTGAAAATGTTCCACTCCAAGGGTGTTTTTATATCTCTGGATCCAAGAAGCCTGGAGCTATGAATTTTTTAACTGGTTTGAGGTAGATCTGTAGACGCGTACTAAGAAAGGGTTTTGAAAATGTTCCACTCCAAGGGTGTTTTATATCTCTGGATCCAAGAAGCCTAAAGCTATGAAATTTTTTTAATGGTTTGGGGTAGGTATGTAGAGACGTACTACGAAAGGGTTTTGAAATGTTCCACTCCAAGGATGTTTTTACCCTTAAAGCATATCTCTGGATCCAAGAAGAATAGAGGTATGAGTTTCTTAACATGGTTTGTGGGGTTGGTCTATAGACGCGTAGTAAGAAAGGGTTTTGAAACTGTTCCACTCCAATGGTGTTTTACCCTAAAGCATATCTCTGGATCCAAGAAGCCTAGAGCTATGAATTTTATAACATGTCTTGGGGTAGGTCTGTAGACGCGTACTAAGTAAGGGTCTTCCAAATGTTCCTCTCCAAGGGTGTTTTTTACACCTAAAGCATATCTCTGGATCCAAGAAGCCTAGAGCTATGAATTTTATAACATGTCTTGGGTCAGGTCTGTAGACGCGTACTAAGAAAGGGTTTTGAAAATGTTCGACTCCAAGGGTGTTTTTACCCTTAAAGCATATCTCTGGGTCGAAGAAGCCTAGAGCTATGAATTTTATAACATGTCTTGGGGTAGGTCTGTAGACGCGTACTGAGAAAGGGTCTTCCAAATGTTCCATTCCAAGGGTGTTTTTACCCCTAAAGCATATCTCGGAATCCCGGAAGCCTAGAGCTATGAATTTTTTAACATGGTTTGAGGTAGGTCTGTAGACGCGTACTAAGAAAGGGTCTTCCAAATGTTCCTCTCCAAGGGTGTTTTTTACCCCTAAAGCATATCTCGGAATCCCGGAAGCCTAGAGCTATGAATTTTTTAACATGGTTTGAGGTAGGTCTGTAGACGCGTACTAAGAAAGGGTCTTCCAAATGTTCCTCTCCAAGGGTGTTTTTTACCCCTAAAGCATATCTCGGAATCCCGGAAGCCTAGAGCTATGAATTTTTTAACATGGTTTGAGGTAGGTCTGTAGACGCGTACTAAGAAAGGGTCTTCCAAATGTTCCTCTCCAAGGGTGTTTTTTACCCCTAAAGCATATCTCTGGATCCAAGAAGAATAGAGCTATGAATTTCTTAACATGGTTTGTGGGGTTGGTCTGTAGACGCGTACTAAGAAAGGGTTTTGAAAATGTTCCTCTCCAAGGGTGTTTTTTACCCCTAAAGCATATCTCGGAATCCCGGAAGCCTAGAGCTATGAATTTTTTAACATGGTTTGAGGTAGGTCTGTAGAGGTGTAATAAGAAAGGGTTTTGAAAATGTTCCCCTCCAAGGGTGTTTTTACCCCTAAAGCATATCTCGGAATCCCGGAAGCCTAGAGCTATGAATTTTTTAACATGATTTGAGGAAGGTCTGTAGAGGTGTAATAAGAAGTGAAGCTTATCATTATTCCTTAACTCTTCATTATTTTAATAAAAACAAAATAATTATTTTACTTAGTTTCTAAGTTATGAGGAATCAAATTTCATAGTCTAATTTGATTTTTACTCTGGCATGACAAAAAAAAAAAAAAAAAAAAAAAAAAAAAAAAAAACCTATGTGAAAACTCTTAGGAAAGCTGTTTACTTTGTTATCTGATATAATGTATATAAATGTTATTTTTTCGCACATGGTGTATATATTGCGGTAGTTTTGGTCAACCCTGTATACACATAGATTGGGTTGGGTAATACCTTGATGGCGTCCATCAACGTCTTTTGTGTTGGTTGAGTAACAAAGGTAATGAAATGTTTCTGCATCAATATTATGCAGGAGGAATGCAGTATGTTTGATTGGGAGAGGTTCAATTATATCTATATTAAATTTTCCGCAAGGCGTAGGTTAGGCAATATGTGTACAAGATAACTGTTGTATGTAACATATGAGGGGGAAAATAAAATTATCAGTGAATATAAAATGCCTGGAATTTCTTCTGGTGTTTTTAAGTTGTATAGAGAAAGTTTATGCGATGGGTCAAAAATCGATGTAGAGTGTTTTTTGGATAAATCTATCTTCAGTCTCTTTCCCTCCCTAAAATTATTTTGAATGATCTAGTAGAGTCTCTTGTATGTGCAGACTTCTACAGTCCAAGCGTGGGGACTGATTTTAATCAAATTTCTTTGTGATTTATTTATAATTTAGGCGTTAAGAAAAAACATAATTACGATTTTTCTCAAATTCGGCTCTAATAATTTTGATAGAATTTTCCCCACATGTATCCCTCTAAGGACCGAAACAAAACACATTTCTCGCTATTTTTTTTCAAAATATCCTATTCGTAATTTAAAAAACAAAAAATACCATGTGACAAAATTCGTTATTTAATTATTATTTATTTTTTTTGAAATCGTAATTCGTACTATTTTTAGCGAAATATGAAAAGAATAGACAAACACATGTGTAAAATCGCATTTATGCCAAACCACAAAACAGTTTTTCATGTATAGTCTTTAATCCATTGTTTATAAGAAAGGAAAAACCAGTTTTTTCCCCCTTTTTTTCTTTTCTTCTTCTTTTTCTTGCTCCATATAACTATCGTAAATAAGTTTTCAGATGCGCAATTTAAATTGTTTTTAGAAAGTAGTAAGGTTTTTTCTATATCTACTTTGTCCCGTAAAAAATACTTTGGATAAACTTCAGAATTAAACAAACAGTACAAAAACATTGCACAAACTCTCTCACTAACCCAGCCCCAAAACCAAATAAAAACGACACTCAAACTAACCGTCAACAAAACTATCGTTAGTCGTCAATCAAAAAGAAAACATGGGCATCGTTTTTGGAAATAACCGCTTAACCGTGCTTTGCTTGTACCGTAAACACGTTTTTAGTTTAAATTATGTTTGATTAAAATCTAGGTTTAAATGACGGCGGTCAAGGTTCATTTTTGTTGTAGCCAATTATCCCTGGATAGTTTTTTTTTTTTTTAACTTGTGATGTTGCACATGAGTTTGTGTCATTATCTTCACGTTTAACTAAAATTTGAACAAAATCGGAAGTAATGTTTGAGAAATACATATTTTTAACAGCGCCGTGACCAACGAGTCGGTATTTTTTTTGGAGAAATGGCAACTAATTAATTTTGTTTGGATCCTTAGACGACTACGTTTGAGCAAAATCGTTGGAGCCGATTTTGATGAAATTTTGTGTTTTTTTCCACGGACTCTCCATAAATTTTAGTTGTGAAAATGCCGCGTACCAAATTTGATTAAAATCTGTTGACGCATTGAGATAAGTAAAATTACATTTTCAGGGGTTCATTTTATTTTGTACGAGCTTGGCTACCTCTCTGAAGAACCTAGCTGGATATACATTTATACTTTCATCTAGTCTTGGGTTTGATACCTTTCTTTCATCTTTCTTATCAGGTCTCTGTTGACCAACTCTTGTTCTTTTCCGATCCTAACACTATTACAGTATCCAAGAGCTAGGAGTCTTTAAATTATGTTATTTTCTTCCTATTTTAATTAAGCGATGATCACAGAGAGATTTTCGTAATAAAAAAAAATATTGAAAGAAATTATTGGAAAGGTTAGGTTAGGTTAGGTTATGTTAAATTATTGGAAAGGTTAGAGATGTTTATTTTGTCTTTTTTAATTTTTTTATTATACGGTGATGATGACCTTTAAGCCTAAAAAGGGAGACATTTTTGGTTTAAATTTAAAACTATTTCCCACAATTATCACTCTCATAGCATACAATAATGTGAGGTTCATTATGTAGGTTGAACAGCTGTAGTATTGTAGGTCCAAATTCAAGTACAGAATAGTCTAGTGTGAGGAGTTTATATAGCCGGCCAAACGTAAGCTGGCACTTGGGCTTGGCGAGCCGAGGCGACGGACCCTTGGCGAGGGGAGGGTGGAGGTGCAGGTAAAATCCTTTCAGAATACATTGACCCACCCGAAATGATATGGTTTGTGATATATGTCAGATCTTTTTAGCAATATACAAGCGGCTGCCAATAAATGTTCAAATTTTTAATATGGGAGTCAGAAAACTACAGTTATCCAGAAGTAAGACAAAGGTAAATAAAAGGTAAGCTAAGTAGAAAAGGGAGTTTTAATACGTATAAACGTTTTAATACGTTTATGCTAATTATTTACTTATTTATTATAAATAAGTAAATTTTATTATAAATAATTTATTATAATTATTTATTTACTTATTTATATGCTGAATAGAACAGCTTACTTACGGGCCGATGGTTATGCCCAGCGTTAATTTGGCCGTCGATATTTTCAAAACGACGAATACAGGTTTTCTACCTAGGAGCCAAGTGCCAGCTTACGTTTGGCCGGCTATACCATCCAACAGTCGACGTAGATGTCTCCGGTTTATTCCACTTAATATTCTCTTAATTTTGCCAATGTTTTATTCACTTTCTAAGTTTTGTTATTCAGTACACAGTGCATTGTTCGTGTTGTGGTGGTCACCCCTCCCCCCTCCCCGACACACACACCTGAGTCATCGAGGCTACCGGCTTCACTGAATCATGCAGTAAAGTTTTCCCACAATGTTCATGCCAGATTTCGGGGGAATTCAATCAGATATGAGTCATAGGCTGTTAATAATCTTCATGTAAAATAACCTGTTGTCTGAAATACAAAACAAAAATTTACTAATTTAGTTTGAATTTTAAGCTTAGTCAAATTTAGCTTGGTTTCCAATATGCGGAATATGTTTATTTTTCAATGGTAAAATAAAATGGCGGTCGTTTGGATAGCTTGTTCGGAAGTTGCTTACCCGTACCTCCTACATCCTATAATGGCTTAGGTTGTGAAGCTTTAAGCGCTGGTACTTTAAATATAACTACGCTATGGAGTGGTGTAAAAGACGTAATTCCTCAAAATCGGGTTTACCGATATCATTGAAATTTTAATATAAATGTTTACATCAATGATTCAAACGCAAAATCGCAAGTAAAAAAGAAGAAATTAAGAAATAAACCGCAATGAAACCAAAATAACCTGATTCGTTCTTATTAAGAGTTCGATTTTAATAAAATAATATTTACGATGAGGGCATTTTAGGGCACACGTGAAATACGTTTTCCTCCTTTTTTTATGTTTTTCAATCACGGCAATTTTTTTTTTCACTTTTTGAACTACTGAATTTTATGAGGATTAGCTTTGGTTTAAGGATGGGTTAGTGAGAAAGTTTGTGCGATTTTACACCATTTAATAATTTATATGTGACGTCAATAAGATTTAACTAATACAGAATTACTCCTTCTATATTATTATAGGCAACCTGCTTATATAACCGCGCCTACAGGTTAGGCAATACATTGACATACAATCACATGTTTAAGTAAGCCAATGAATGATACTTTATTAAAGAGGTGTGTAAGTGTATATTATTTGGCGTACTGTACAAACAAATGTTTAATCTACATTTAAATCTCTACAAATAATCTATATTTAAATAATGAGTAACTTTTATAAGTATTATACTTTTTATTATCAGATTTAATTCTTGGAACAAATAATAATAACAAGTTTTTATCAGTTACTTGTAGAGTACCCGACCTTCGTACGGGGTTGACGTGTATTTGTATTGAGTGTTAGGGGAGTTTTCAAGGCCAGTGTTGCGGTGCCCTGATGGAATTTCTAAATAAAAATAGGCTTATGTGTTAACCAGGGATACTAAGAATGTCCATGTATAATTTCAGCTCAATAGGTCCAGTAGTTTTTACGTGATTGAGTAACACACAGACAGACACCATTAGATTTTTATATAATAGTATAGATTAGTATTACAGGATCTGCAATTTTTACTTTTTTTGACGGCGGCTAGGCCCTGTAGGTGACTCGATAACTATACGAGTATCACTTTTTTGAAGGTCAGGGTACCAAATTAAATTTTTGACAATAACTTCGCTATTTGTAATCGTAGAGAGGTGGGTTTGGTACCATTACATGCAGAATTGAGATCTCAAATTTTTATATAATTCAGTGTGTTATATAGTGTATAACACATGAGTTAATTGACTTTGGGGAGGGGGTAAAGATGGCCGCCATTTGAAATTCCATTTAAAAATTTGTATATGAACTGACTATACTTCCGTGAATCAAATTTCATGTCCTGTTTTAATTTTTGTAGCCGCTTTTGTGCGCCGGACAAGCGACTTATCGATAATCACTTTAAGGTCGAAAATTACTTTAAGGTTGAAAATTACTTTAAGGTTGAAAATCACGTTAAGGTCGAAAATCGCTTTAAGGTTGAACATCACGTTAAGGTCGAAAATAGCTTTAAGGTTGGAAATCACTTTAAGGTTGAAAATGACGTTAAGGTCGAAAATCACTTTAAGGTTGAAAATCGCTTTAAGGTTGAAATACGCTTTAATGTTGAAAATGACGTTAAGGTCGAAAATCACTTTAAGGTTGAAAATCGCTTTAAGGTTGAAAATCACTTTAAGGTTGAAAATGACGTTAAGGTCGAAAATCACTTTAAGGTTGAAAATCGCTTTAAGGTTGAAAATCACCTTAAGGTTGAAAATGACGTTACGGTCGAAAATCACTTTAAGGTTGAAAATCGCTTTAAGTTTGAAAATCGCTTTAAGGTTGAAAATCACGTTAAGGTCGAAAATCGCTTTTAGGTTGAAAATCGCTTTAATGTTGAAAATCACTTTAAGGTTGAAAATCACTTTAAGGTTGAAAATCGCTTTAAGGTTGAAAATCACTTTAAGGTTGAAAATGACGTTAAGGTCGAAAATCACTTTAAGGTTGAAAATCGCTTTAAGGTTGAAAATCGCTTTAAGGTTGAAAATCACTTTAAGGTTGAAAATGACGTTAAGGTCGAAAATCACTTTAAGGTTGAAAATGACGTTAAGGTCGAAAATCACTTTAAGGTTGAAAATCGCTGTAAGGTTGAAAATCACTTTAAGGTTGGAAATCACGTTAAGGTCGAAAATCGCTTTAAGGTTGAAAATCACTAAGGTTGAAATATACTTTAAGGTTGATAATCACTTTAAGGTCGAAATATACTTTAAGGTTGATAATCACTTTAAGGGCGAATATCGGTTTAAGGTTGAAAATCACGTTAAGGTCGAAAATCGCTTTAAGGTTGAAAATCATTTTAAGGTTGAAAATCACTGTAAGGTTAAAAATCATTTTAACGTTGAAAATCACTTTAAGGTTTTCCTTAGGTTACGAAACATTAAGATCCGTCGAAAAAAAGTCGATAATTTTTTTTTTTTTTGCAATTCTTTACGGTGTGCAGGTAAGATATTTTACGTACCCTATATGGGGTAATTTAGGTAATCTAAAAAAAAAAAAAAATCAACCTCAGTTTTTGACTGTTTTCACTTTTTGTGAAAGCGATTTTCGATGCCGTCCATCCGTCGTCGTTGTCGGCCACAAAAATTAAGATAGTAAAATAAAATTTGGTGTAGTGAACTATACTGTGCCCTATAGAAAATGTCGAAATGGCAGCCATTTTAAACCGTAATGACCGATAAGTTTTTTGCCTTTAAACTACAATTAAAAGAAAACGGAATTTATTGTAAAATTTTAATTTAAAACTTTGAAGGGAGGCTCCTTCATATGAGTTCGAGGTCATTAGTGTTGAGCCATTGACACGAGCGAAGCGAGTGGAGACTCTTTAATATATACGCAGAATGAAACCCGTTAAGGGACTAGCCGAAGTCAAGATAGGTACCACTGTGTAATAACTGTTTTAAACAAACTTACTTTGCTGAAAAAGACCCCTTAATCTACCAATACAATTTAACATTTCCTATACAGCCCGAGAAACTAAGTATTCGTTATTACTTTTTGATACTCTGTTTGTTTTAGATTCTTTGATGGGGGGGGGCTGGGTACAGTAGCCTCAGACTAGGATTGTGTATGGTGTAAGGGGCGTGTCCTCCCTTCTACTTGCTGCCCTAGCCTGACTTGACGGTACAACCCATTCCAAGAAAACTAGGTACACAAATTACTGCAGCTGCATTTAATTCTTAAAGCCACAACTTCGTGACAGACTTTTGTAAACGTTTTATTCTAATTTACACCGATAAAAGAAACGAAAGTAGGATACACGTTTACACAGAAGCATTTGAGGTTGTATTTTATATTTTTATTGGGTTTGTACCGCTGAAAGTAAAGGCAACAAAGTGTGGGAGCCGATCTTTTCCTCTCCACCTTAGACACATTCCTACCTTGAGGTTACTGTAAGTACCTTAACTTGTTCTGTTTGTTGATTTTGCAATGCGTGCGTGTGCAATCGGTCAGTGTATGTAAATAAAACAATAGCATTACTACTGACTAATGCAGAGGCACGAACATGTGATGGCGTATTTCACACACCTGCGTTCTACCCCTCTCTGTCTGACACATGCACATTCCATGTCAAACTCTTTATTACTTGTTTTGTGGATTCAAATCCTTATTATGTAAATAAATCAATTATTCTTGACACGCAGCTGGTGTGATCGAACGTGCTTTGGTTTTGTTATTTGTAGGAAAGCTTGTTTGACGATGTTAACCTTAGTGTTGATTGTCAAGATAACGCAAATGAATTATTTTTCTGTCCTCATTTATGGATACTATGGGTAGGCAATTCTGAAATACGCTAGCTGGATTTAGTCTCGCCTTTCCTGTCAGGTTTCTCTTGACCAACCTCTTCCTCTGGGCTACACAGTAGTGAGTGGGGGGGGGGCAATTCTGAGACATCCTGGCTGGATCTACACATTTTTTTAACATAATCTTGTGTTAACTCCCTTTTTTCATCTTTTCTCCTCTTAGTATTTCTTTTGACTAATTCTTATTCTCTTCCGATTGTGACACTTAGAGTATTCCAGTGCTCAACTATAGTAAGTACATGTGTGGCAATCCCGTGACATCCTGGCTGGATCTACACATTTTTTAAACATAATCTTGTGTTAACTCCCTTTTTTCGTCTTTTCTCTCAGGATTTCTCTTGTCTAATTCTCGTTCTCTTCCGATTGGGACACTTAGAGTATTCCAGTGCTCAACTATAGTAAGTACTGGTGTGGCAATTCTGAGACATCCTGACTGGATCTACACATTTTTTTTAACATAATCTTGTGTTAACTCCCTTATTTCATCTTATCTCCTCTTAGTATTTCTTTTGCCTAGTTCTTATTCTCTTCCGATTGTGACACTTAGAGTATTCCAGTGCTCAACTATAGTAAGTTAAGTACTGGTGTGGCGATCCCGTGACATCCTGACTGGATCTACACATTTTTTTAACATAATCTTGTGTTAACTCCCTTATTTCATCTTATCTCCTCTTAGTATTTCTTTTGCCTAGTTCTTATTCTCTTCCGATTGTGACACTTAGAGTATTCCAGTGCTCAACTATAGTAAATACTGGTGTAGCAATCCCTTGACATTCCGACTGGATCTACACATTTTTTCATCTAATTCTAGTCTTGGGTTAGATAAACCATTTCCATCTTTCTTATCAGGTCCTTCTTGACCTATTCTTCTTCTCTTCCGACGTTTAAGCTATAAGCAGTCTTTATTTTACGTTTTATTCTTCTTATTTATAAGGCGATGATGACCGGGATGTTTTTCGTTTTTAAACAACAGGAAAAATAGTCACAATCTATAGAAAATAACTTACCACAAGTGCGACAAGTATTTTCCTTCCTCCGTTTTTTGTGTTTCAATCACGAAGTACTCTAGCTGGATCTAGTGTTTTGTTTCCAATCAAGTCTCTCTTGACCAACCACAGAGTATTCAAGGTCTACGGGTTCCTGTTTTATGCTATTTTTGTGTTAAGGCGATGAACAAAAATAAATTTGTGACAACTGTTTTCACAAAAAAACCATACGTGATAAAATTACGTGACTAAATTGATATTTTAAAACTAGTTCTGTTAGCTGTTTGAAGTTATTTGTTAATGATGGAAGTTCAATTTTATTATTATACATTCTTCGGACATTTGCCATCATTTGTGTGTTAAAAATCAAAACACGACGTTTCGGGAATAAGAATCAATTCCCGTTATTACCAAATCGCCACAAGGGGTTGTAAACCGCTCTCGGGCTAGGAAGCTTAATACAACTAACAATAGGCCACTCCCCTAATAGTTTGTCACGCCTTCTGGACCACGTCACTTGTTGCTGTATCTTGTGTTACCGTGATTGTGTTTTTTGACTTCTCAGTTTTAGCTCTGAGATGCATGCTTAGATATTAAGGTTGGTGGTATTCTTATTTAATTTTACTTCTTACATAGGCTTAGTTTCATGTTTCTTTAGTTTTTAGTCACTTGATAACTGGAATTGATTCTTATTCCCGAAACGTCGTGTTTTGATTTTTAACACACAAATGATGGCAAATGTCCGAAGAGTGTATAATAATAAAATAGTTGTGTTAGACGACTTTTCAGCCGGGTAACGTGTGCTTTTGGAACGTTGAATTGCCGTCACCGTTGTTGCATCATTCTCAATCAGAGTTACATTTGTAGTTTGCCAGTACCACGATGGTAGGTCAACACCGTATATGTTTAGACCCACCCCCACCCCGGAGATTGAATCTGATATCTCACGCCCTTGACCATCTGGATAGCTGGGAGCTCTATTTTTTGAAGTAAATATTAAATTTTAAATATCGAACTTACCAAAAGTGGTTCAAACACCATTTTTGGAGTTTTGAAGATCTTATTTTTATACGTCTCTCGTATAAGATATAACTAGTACTGTATAGATATAATTTAATGGGTAAACAAAAATCAATCTCGAGTGTGTCTGTAGTTTTTGTAGGCCAAACGAGTGGAGCCCAATTTTTAATAAATTTTAAATTTATGGATAATTTTACCATATATCACAGCTTCTTGTCTACATTCACTCAAAATAACTCGTAAAATAAGCGACAAATCAACAAATTTTAAAAATCAGCTTTTACAATTTTTATAAATGTTAGTAGGTTGTAGTCACGTGAGAAGATTAATAGATAAATAGAGAAAAAGCAGTTGATAATTTGTCCGAAAATCGTGCTTTTTATGGAAAAATACACCGAGAACAACCCCTCATCTAAACGAACAGATATTAATTTTTTTTATTGTTTAATGGCCATTAACGTCTTTAAACTGTTGTCGTCTCCTAACCCCTAGTTATTGAATACTCTAATAGCACCAGGCTCGGAGGGGAACAAGAGTTGCTCAAGAGAGACGTAAATAAAAGAACTAGTATCCCTCGATGTTGCCTAACCCGTACACATTGAACCGAGCCCTAAGGATAAAAATGATTAAAAGTTTGTATATAATGCTATCAGATAATTCTATCAACCAAAACAGTATGACTATAAGATTGTTACAACTTCATTTAATTAAATAATGTGGAAAATAAATTAAATATTATTTTTGGAATGTTGACAATTTTCTGGTAAATTCACATGAGAGAGTTTGGTCAAGCGTTAAACTTTTGAGAAAAGGTATACAGTTCGTTTAGAATAAAGAAAACCGTTAGATGACTTTCCATTGGCACACACCCTTTTTACCCAATTAACCAGTGTATGTTGCTCTCTTTTGTGTTATTGTATCTTTGATTTGTGGTCATATATATATATATATATATATATATATATATATATATATAGGCCTACTGTTAAGAAAATTTTTTTTTTTAACTTTTGAGAGAAGGAATACAGTTCGTTTAGAATAAAGAAAACCGTTAGATAACTTTCCATTGGCACACACCCTTTTTACCTGATTAACCCGTGTATGTTGCTCTCTCTAGTGTTAGTATGTCTCAGATTTGTGATCATATATACTGTTAAGAAAAAACTGTTTTATAACTTTTGAGAGAAGGAATACAGTTCGTTTAGAATAAAGAAAACCGTTAGATAACTTTCCATTGGCACACACCCTTTTTACCTGATTAACCCGTGTATGTTGCTCTCTCTAGTGTTAGTATGTCTTAGATTTGTGGTCATATATACTGTTAAGAAAAAAATGTTTTTAAACTTTTAAGAGAAGGAATAAAATTAGTTTAGAATGAAAAAACCGTTAGATAACTTTCCGTTGGCACACACCATTTTTACCCAATTAACCAGTGTACTTTTATACTTTTATACCAGAAAAAAATTTTCAAAGATATATTTAAATAAATTAGTGACTTATAACTAAAACAAGTTTTACGTTTGTTGCAGGCATGATGTCATCAACAGAACCGCGACACTACCCTCCTCCACCGAGGAGACCATACCTCCGCTTTCCTCCACCTCCACCGTACCCTCCGGGAAGTCCTGCCGACTATGCGTACGCTTATTACGAACCCGGTCCTAGTACGTCGAAACATACGTTCATCACAAGGTATGGGACGGAAGAGAATATCTACGAGGAGATAGGCGCGTCGCAGTTAGAGGAAGAAGTACGTTACGTTCATTCTAGACATCTACAAGTGTTGGACGAACTCAACTTGACTGTAGAAGCGATGTTAATGCCGACACAATCGTCTGGCAAAGAAGAGCAGGATGAAATGTCAGTAGGACCTACGGACGAGCTGTTGTCACCTGCTACGTGTAGTCTGGATTCGGGGTTCAGTGGAAGTTCGACGGGGACTAATAGTTTAGGACGTAATCAGTTTGTGTCTACGCCCAAGGTGAAAAAACAACCGCCGTTTTGGAAAAAACTTTCGGGGATGTCATCCTCACCATCGCCTGCCAAAGAACATCCGAAGCTTATTATGGACAGAGGTCTGCATGGACCTTGTTTGGGTGAGTTTAATGTTTAATATTAATCTACATAGTTAACGATTTAGTTTTGGTTTGCTTCTTAAATTTATGCTAAACTATTAAAAAAAATAAGTAAATATTACTGTTCTATTACGATACTACAATAAACAAATAGTATATTTCATCACTAGGACCAAAAGTGAAGCTTTTCCAAGCTCACGGAAAATGAGCGAAGATCGAAAAGCTTCTTTTGGTCCAAGTGATGCACTATATTTTTCGTTATACTTCAAACAATATAAGAAAACAATTTCACAAAAACTAAAATGTTATAACCTATTTATCTTGAAATCGGTAACAGCTGTTTTAACGGTTATTTACAATCGAGAGCATCGGTTTTTATAGATGCTTTACAATCGTTAATTAATTCGTATAAACGAAGTAACAGTTGATGACCTCGACCTCAGCTGATGTTTTTAGGTCCTATGACTAAAAAGAACAACTTTAGCACCTCAATGCATGTATTGAAAACATCTGTTTTGAAGCAGTATGCCGAAAAAGTTATTTTCTACAGTAGCCTCAGAATAGGAGTGTGTCTGGTGTAATGGGCGTGTCCTCCCTACTACTTGTTTCCCTAACCTGACTTGACGGTACAACCTATTCTAAGAAAACTAGCTAAACAAATTACTGCCTAGCTATATTTAATTCTTAAAGCTTAGGTACAAGTTATTTTTTAAAAGTTTAATTTTGTAAACGTTTTATTCTTATTTACACTGATAAAAAAAACGAAAGTAGGGTACGTGTTTACACAGAAGCATTTGAGGTCTATATTCCAAGCTGTTTTGAAGCAGTATGACGAAAAATATTTTACTGTCAATTATTCTATAGTAAAATGCAATAATATAGTACCATTTAATTGTACATTTAGCTTGTACATTTTTCGTTGAAATAAAGGGTGTATAAGTACAATTTGTAGAAGGATCAATTGGTACTTAACTTGCAAATGTATTCCGAAAACAAAGTCTTTTCGAAGCAATTTTAGGAATAAAATATTTATCACATTTTGTTGCTTGTAAGGAGATTTTGCTGCATTTGCTTCTGATATTAAAAAATAATAATAATTTCGTAATTTAATGTACGATTTTCTGATTTTGAAGACATTATTTTATTCAGCCGGCTGATTTACAACTAGAATTGGCGTGACCTGCAACCTGATCCGTCGTTCTCTTCTTTAAAACTAAATAGTTTTACACTTTTAGTTTAAATGTACACAGTGATCGCTTTTCGAAATTAAATAATTTCGAAAAGATTGACTTTTTTTGTCAGTGGTAAACTTATGGGTCCACAATACCCAAAATTAAACTAATTTTGGATGTTGTGGACCATGATCACTAAGAAATTGTGTTTTTATTATTTTGTTCGATATAACTCTATTATGTTTTGACCTACAGACAAAATTATAAATAACAGTCTTCATGTATGTCTACACTTGTAAAACGTAACATACAAAATCTGAACTCAATATCTTATCTATTTATTATTATATTTGTAAAAGAACAAAATGGCGGATAGACTGATAACGAACCGAAATTCGACAATATGTTATTCGACATATTTTGATGTATACGATTTACGAAGTTTTATCTGGGCTTTCTGAGCTCTTTCTACAGGCCAAAAGAAAGAAAAAACTTCATATAAACATATGTCCTAAGACGCTTTGGTAGCTAGTTACGGCTTGTGAAAGATTTCCTCCAGATTTCTAATCCTCCTGTACAATTCAGTCTTGTTGAAATCTCTGGGACCCAAATTAAGGGACAAATTTGGTGGTTTTATATGCATTTTGAGCTGAAAAACTGTAAAATGTAGATTTCAGAACCGTTTCTCCAGTAATTTATGAGAAAACTGAGGTAAAAAGCAAATAATTGGAGTCGAAAACATACTTTTTTAAGTTCGCTATGAAACAACTTTGTTATTAAACCCGTAAAAGTTCTCAACAAAACTTGTAGAGAATTTAATTCTGAAAAAAATTGGTATCAGATAAGGTAAAACAATCAAATACAAACGGAAAATATCCTTTTTTTACTTTAAACAGAACGTATCAAAGTGTACTAAAAAATATAATTTAAAAAAAGATTTTTTGGCAGCACGTATTTATATGGGAGTGTTTTTCTAATAAGAAATTAATTAAATCTCTTTATTACAGTTCCATTACTGATGAAAATTTACTCATCTGTCCACATAGCGACTATGTTTTCATTAATTAAACACAAATATAATCTTTGAACCGTATATTGACACAACTTATGTTAATAAACCATGCATTTAAAATTTCAATAACTGGGTTCCAGTGTTATGTTATTCTTCCATTAATATCAACCATTGATGACCACAAATGTTTTACCCACAAAATAAAACTTCATAAACGGAACGGATTATTATTATTTATTGTTCAAGAGAAAATTTATAAAAGTGTATACAATATACAAACATATACATTTTTTTGTGTATAACCCTGGTTTCAATTCTTACAAATAATGTGGCCCTTCACACACTGAAGTTGCACAGCCCTGGTGTAAATGGTAACTGCCTTACATAGTATACAAAATTTGTAATTTCAAAAAATGTAGACACCCATTTTTGGACTGATCTTCCCATTTCGTGACGTTTTGGATTGACCTTCACATTTCATGACGTTTTTGGATTGATCTTCACATTTCATGACGTTTTTGGAATGACCTTCACACTTATGACGTTTTTGGATTGATCTTCACATTTCATGACGTTTTTGGACTGATCTTCCCATTTCATGACGTTTTTGGATTGATCTTCACATTTTATGACGTTTTTGGAACGATCTTCACATTTCATGACGTTTTTGGACTGATCTTCCCATTTCATGACGTTTTTGGATTGATCTTCACATTTTATGACGTTTTTGGAATGATCTTCACATTTCATGACGTTTTTGGATTGATTTTCCCATTTCATGACGTTTTTGGACTGATCTTCCCATTTCATGACGTTTTTGGATTGACCTTCACACTTTATGACGTTTTTGGAATGATCTTCACATTTCATGACGTTTTTGGAATGATCTTCACATTTCATGACGTTTTTGGACTGATCTTCCCATTTCATGACGTTTTTGGATTGACCTTCACACTTTATGACATTTTTGGAATATCTTCACATTTCATGACGTTTTTGGAATGATCTTCACACTTTATGACATTTTTGGATTGACCTTCACATTTCATGACGTTTTTGGATTAATTTTCCCATTTCATGATGTTTTTGGACTGATCTTCCCTTTTCATGACGTTTTTGGATTGACCTTCACACTTTATGACATTTTTGGAATATCTTCACATTTCATGACGTTTTTGGAATGATCTTCACACTTTATGACGTTTTTGGATTGACCTTCACATTTCATGACGTTTTTGGATTAATTTTCCCATTTCATGATGTTTTTGGACTGATCTTCCCATTTCATGACGTTTTGGATTGACCTTCACATTTCATGACGTTTTTGGATTGATCTTCACATTTCATGACGTTTTTGGAATGATCTTCACACTTTATGACGTTTTTGGATTGACCTTCACATTTCATGACGTTTTTGGATTAATTTTCCCATTTCATGATGTTTTTGGACTGATCTTCCCATTTCATGACGTTTTTGGATTGACCTTCACACTTTATGACATTTTTGGAATATCTTCACATTTCATGACGTTTTTGGAATGATCTTCACACTTTATGACGTTTTTGGATTGACCTTCACATTTCATGACGTTTTTGGATTAATTTTCCCATTTCATGATGTTTTTGGACTGATCTTCTCATTTCATGACGTTTTTGGATTGACCTTCACACTTTATGACATTTTTGGAATATCTTCACATTTCATGACGTTTTTGGAATGATCTTCACACTTTATGACGTTTTTGGATTGACCTTCACATTTCATGACGTTTTTGGATTAATTTTCCCATTTCATGATGTTTTTGGACTGATCTTCCCATTTCATGACGTTTTTGGATTGACCTTCACACTTTATGACATTTTTGGAATATCTTCACATTTCATGACGTTTTTGGAATGATCTTCACACTTTATGACGTTTTTGGATTGACCTTCACATTTCATGACGTTTTTGGATTAATTTTCCCATTTCATGATGTTTTTGGAATGATCTTCCCATTTCATGACGTTTTTGAACTGATCTTCACATTTCATAACATTTTTGGACTGATCTTCCCATTTCATGACATTTTTGGACTAATTTCCCCCATTTCATGTCGTTTTTGGATTGACATTCACACTTTATGACGTTTTTGGAATGATCTTCACATTTCATGACGGTTTTTGGATTGATCTTCCCATTTTATGATCTCATTGAGATCTTTTAATATATGCTGACGTCAAGAAATTAGATTTGGGGAAAAAATGAGTTGATTTTCGAATGATTTTTGAAAAGAAATTAACAAATAATTAATACTAAGGCTATTTAATTTCTTCCTGATACAAATAATTTTTGTATTAACATTTTTTTATCGAAACTTGTCGTTTTTTTTTTAAATATATACTTGTTTCAATTTTTTTACTGTTCTTTAAAAGCAAAAACCCTCTGGGACAAAATCGTCTTGTAAACAAAAGGGGAAAAAATATGAAAACTTTTAACCCTCGAATACTCTACAGCGGATATGAAAAATAAAATAAATCTAATTCAAGACTATATTGAAACGGGTGTAGATTCAGCTAGGGGAATCTCGGGATTGGATAAATTCATGAGGGCTGACTCAATTTAATTGATATTCTATTAGAGAATTTAACCTCTTCTGATTGACGACCTTAAATTTTAACATCAAGTTGTATAGACCGGTTTTAGATTACTAGGAAACCGAAAAATCATTTGAAACGCGAATTTGTAAATTGTTCCACCAGTGAGATGTTGATTTCCACCGTAGTACGTGTTCCGGTCGTCAGATGGCGTTTTGTTGTATCGGAGTGTAGGAACAGCTGCGGCCACAGGTTCCTAACCTACAATTATTACCGTGGACTCACGACTTGGGGCGGAGTCTACAGTCCAAATTAAATAGTGTTTTGAAGCAACAACAAAAAAGCAGCGTAGCTCCCCGGTTGTACGTTTAATCTTCAGTCAAGAAACTGCTCGCAGATTTTGTTGTGTGTAACGTTTAGCTGTCATTACATGCAGAATTGAAATCTGGAAATTTTAATCTCATTTAGTGTTTTAAGTTGAACGTAAAACTGTTTAAAATGTCCGCTTTATCTGATTTAGCGTGTTAAGTTGAACGAAAAACTGTTTAAAATGTCCGCTTTATCTGATTTAGCGTGTTAAGTTGAACGAAAAACTGTTTAAAATGTCCGCTTTATCTGATTTAGCGTGTTAAGTTGAACGAAAAACTGTTTAAAATGTCCGCTTTATCTGATTTAGCGTGTTAAGTTGAACGAAAAACTGTTTAAAATGTCCGCTTTATCTGATTTAGCGTGTTAAGTTGAACGAAAAACTGTTTAAAATGTCCGCTTTATCTGATTTAGCGTGTTAAGTTGAACGAAAAACTGTTTAAAATGTCCGCTTTATCTGATTTAGCGTGTTAAGTTGAACGAAAAACTGTTTAAAATGTCCGCTTTATCTGATTTAGCGTGTTAAGTTGAACGAAAAACTGTTTAAAATGTCCGCTTTATCTGATTTAGCGTGTTAAGTTGAACGAAAAACTGTTTAAAATGTCCGCTTTATCTGATTTAGCGTGTTAAGTTGAACGAAAAACTGTTTAAAATGTCCGCTTTATCTGATTTAGCGTGTTAAGTTGAACGAAAAACTGTTTAAAATGTCCGCTTTATCTGATTTAGCGTGTTAAGTTGAACGAAAAACTGTTTAAAATGTCCGCTTTATCTGATTTAGCGTGTTAAGTTGAACGAAAAACTGTTTAAAATGTCCGCTTTATCTGATTTAGCGTGTTAAGTTGAACGAAAAACTGTTTAAAATGTCCGCTTTATCTGATTTAGCGTGTTAAGTTGAACGAAAAACTGTTTAAAATGTCCGCTTTATCTGATTTAGCGTGTTAAGTTGAACGAAAAACTGTTTAAAATGTCCGCTTTATCTGATTTAGCGTGTTAAGTTGAACGAAAAACTGTTTAAAATGTCCGCCATTTTGACAATTTTAATTAGATTTTTCAGAATTTCAATAGCGTTCTATATGAACACACTATAGCCCTCCTATTCACGTACATATCTTAATTTTTGTAATTACTATTTTGCTTACGTATAGGCGATGACTACGGATGAACCACTTGTCGAAAATCATTTCGGTTTCCTGGAGCATTAAAGATCAGTCTAAAAACGAAGGTAGACATTTTGTGTTATTAATAAACTCACCCTATACTTCGTATAGTAGGGAAGTAAAATATACTGTATGTTACAGCATCCTCAAGGTAGGAAAGTGTCTGGGGTGGAGAAGAAAAGAGGGGGCCCCCCACACTTTGTTGCGTTTACTTTCAGCGGTACAACCACAATAAAAAATATATAGATCTCAAACGGTTCTGTGTAAACGCGTACCCTAATTTTTTTTTCCTTGTTTTTCTTTTTTTTTATCGGTGTAGGTAAAAATAAAACGTTTACAAAAGTCTGTCATGAAGTTGTAACTTTAGGAATTAAATGTAGATAAGCAGTAATTTGTGTACCTAGTTTTCTTGGAACGGGTTGTAGGGTAAAGGTTAGGTAATTTGGCAGTATTTTTAATTACCCACAAGAATTACCAACTTCTTTTGAGCATTACTTTTAGAGTAATGCTTTTAGATATTCTCGTAACCTTCAAATATCACATTTTTCTTTGGGAGGTCAGTGATCAAATTATATTTTCGACAACTTCTAAATTTGTCGTCGTAAAGTTGGCAACATTACGTGCAGAATTTAAATCTGTAAATTTTTATCTGATTTAGTGTTTACATTTTGACACTTTAGGGCTTTATAGAGTCCCCTACACCAAATGGCATGCACTATTTTAATTTTTGTGGCCATAATTATTGATCTGCAGACGACGACAACGATCATGTACAGTATTCTCAAGGTAGGAATGTGTCTGGGGTGGAGAGGAAAAGAGCCCCCCCCCCCACACTTCGTTTGTTACGTTTGCTTTCAGCGGTACAACTCCAATAAAAAAATATAGACCTCAAATGCTTCTGTGTAAACTCCTACCCTACTTTCGTTTCTTTTATCTGAGTAAATAAGAATAAAACGTTTTACAAAATTAAACTTTTAAGAATTAACTTGTACTTAAACTTTAAGAATTAAATGTAGCTAAGCAGTAATTGGTGTGCCTAGTTTTCTTGGAATGGGTTGTACCGACAAGTCAGGTTAGGGAAGCAAGTAGAAGAGAGGACACACCCCCTTACACCAGATGCAATCCTAATCTGAGCTACTGTACATGTCGTTTCGTCATAATATAAGTGACCGGATATGACGTCACAGTTTCAAGGCATGTGCTTGCATATTGTCTGGTTTAATACATTCAATGGACGTCTGTGTCGAGCATGCTTGAAGAATTAGAACTCTGATTTCAAAGTCTTTTTTTTACTCTGTATTTTGTAGTTTTGTCTTACAGCGGAGTACCCACAAGTAAAAGTTGTGAAGTATAGTGAATTGGTTAGTTGGGGAAAGGGTAAAAAAGTTGTGGTGTTAACCCAGGATCGTGAGACGAATTGGGGAGCTATGATTATAGGGGTACCGCCGGTTGTGTCTCACCCAGGTAGTACTGTGGTGGGAGAGGGAGGTCTCGAATTAGGCCAGACATACTTGGCCGCTGCTTCATTGCGTAGGGCTTAATATTTTCTTTTTCAAATCTACTACAGCGCTAAAAAAAAAGACTGAATGTGTATCGTTTATGTTCCTGATAACTACAATTAGTACATTTAAATATTTTACAAAGTAAAAGACGTCAAAAGACATTGAATTATAGGTTTTAAATCGCTTTATATTATGAAAAAATGTAACAATTTATCCCCATCACCGCTCCAATCCCCTCCCCGCCATCGCCCCTACATGCATGCGCGAGCCACTCTCTGCGCAGGTTTCTTTCCGTCTGGTAGGCCTATAGTAGCGAATCCTGGTTACGAAGCTAGAATTACAGTGACAGGAACGCGATGCACTCACCACAGACCCGATGAAAAGCCGTCTTGGATCCCTCTACAAGTGGCTGTTGTGCAAAGGAAGAAGAAGAAGAAGAAGCAATATCACCAAATTATCTCCACACACCAAATTTTATCAAAATCTTTATCCTCGTTTGCTCCTCAGGGGCTCACCAGTAGTGAGTCCGCTTGCCAATATCGAGGGTCCCTAGCTGGATCTACATTTTGTTTACATGTAGTATTGGGTTATATCCCTCTCGTTCACCTTCTCTATCAAGTCTCTCTTAACCAACTCTTGTTCTTTTCCGACTCTGACTATATTAAAGTATTCGAACTATAGGGGTCTTTATTTTATACATTTTCCTTCTTTTTTTTTTTTTTTTTTACAAGGCGATGATCACTGCGAGGTTTGTCGTCTTTAAAACAACAAGAAAAAACCCTCGTTTGCGTTGTACAACATTTTGAATTATTAAGAACCGAGGGGTGATTTATCCAAATTGATCCGAGTTTTTTAAACACTCTCAGACGACAGAGACCATTCCCAAAACTACTTTTTTAACCTCACATAACCTCAAAGTTAAAAAAAAAAGTTCATATAACCTTAGGACCCCAAAATCGCTGTTTCCCGTAAACTTTGGAAATAAATAAGATATTTAGTTCGGATTTGTTTTATATTACGTTTTAAAAGTGTAACAAAAAACAAGAATTTATTGCGTATATATTCTAAATGGCGGCCGTTTAATTTAACTTTGAATATCGTGTAAGCTTTACAATGAATTTCTACGCCATTTTCTTTCTTTTTTTTTTTTTTAAATTACTAACGATAAGGTTATTTTATTATTTCTTTAGGTAACCGAAAAAGGTTTTTTATTATGTCTCAAAAGGTAACCAAGCTATAAAAAATAAAAAAATAAATAGGGCCTAAATAAAAAAATAATTAATCTCTTGGTAATGTTAATTATTTCCGCTATTATTAATGTGATTTTTGGTTTGGCTTTATAAGTTTTTGAATATTCACTCTAATGCAATTTATAAGCTCTAAAACAAGAAGATATCAGATAAAATTATTAGAATTGTTTTTAGGCTAATCATGGGTGTTTTAGACAATTACCAAGAAATTAAATTTTTAGCTTTTTGTTGATAACTCGGTTATGTTTTGAACTTTGAGGAAAATAAAGTTTCTTGTTAATTTTTTGTAAAAGTTGATGATTTTCGAAATACTCGGCATTAGGTGTTTTAAACCGGCCACCATTTTAAACATAACATAAAAAATGCGAGTACCAAATCTGAACTCATTATCTTTTATGGAAAGTTGTGTTTTTAAATAAAACAAAATGGCGGATAGATAGGAAAATAAGATTTTACCAGTATAACAAGTCCGGAAAGGTTCTACGTTTCTTCATCAATCTTCCTGCATGTTTTTGTGAGGTAGAAACATATTTTTATATAATTTAAAAATGCATCAACTAACTCCTCAACAATAATTCAATAAAATAGGTCGAATGAATACTGAGATATAGAAGGAGGGCACAGACTGAAGGACAGATGACATACAATTAATAGTCAGGTGGAGTAAGCCTACAACTTATTGGCTCTACGCCAAGGCTCAGGCCAAGATGCGTACAGATAAGTTTCAGGTGATTAACGTATGGGTGGGAGTTTTAAACAGCTGTTCGTTGTACACTTGTGTTTTATAAAACTAGACCTTGGTATATCTTGATCAACGGTAGGTCCATTTCGATTTTTTTTTTAATTGTTTTATGAAAGTGTCATTTATTAGAGTGACCCCATACAGATGATATATTGTTACAGGAATTAAACAATTAACAATAAAAACATGTAAACATGACAGATTGACCTTACATACACTCAAATACAAATTTAATAGATACTTGCCTAGTAGTAATAAAACACGACATTCAAATAACTAGAAAGAAATTTAAACAACAATATTGTATTAGCATTTCTACATTGACAAAACTCATAAACTGAATAAAATCCTTTACAGAACATAAATTGGTGTAGAATTTAATTTGGAGCTTTTTAGAATATTATAGAACTTCACAGCACAGTGTGTGTGATTTTTGTGACCTAGATTGGTCTTACAAGCTATGTGAAGGTAATTTTTACACATTTTTCTTTAGTTTGCTGTCACTTCCGACTGTCACCAAAGCTCTGTTTGAGACACTTCTTGTTGATAAAAACTTTGAAACTTGGCCATGACTAACTCTCCTTTGAGTTTTGCTAACTCATATGTCAGCCAGAAAGTAAAAATGGCTCTATGGAAAGAACAGGTAGTTTAAAAACTATGCTAAGAATGTAGAGCACGACGATGAAATCACGTCAGGGAGCATGCGTACTACAGAGACAGGAAACTCTCGCTTAATTTGTCGGTTTATTAGGCCATGGCTCCAACCCTGACCAAGCAGTTCAGAAACGGAAGTAGATCCTGAGAATTGAACTTGAGCTGTCACGTCCTTTGTTTCATTGTCATCTGAAGTCGAAAGATGATAAGCTTCTAGTTTATTATTTTAAAAATGATGAAAAGAACATTAAATAAAGATTCTGAGGTCTCGAATACTCTAATAGTGTCAGAGTAGGAAGAGAACAAGATTTGGTCAAAGAAATATCTGATGGGGGAAATGAAAGAAAAGGATCTAACAAGACTACATGAAAAAATGTGTAGATCCAGCTAGGAGTCTTCGGGATTGCTAAGCCCCCATACTCACTAAAGTGATCCCCTGATTGTCATGTGAGTGTATATGTACAGGGTGTTCCACGAAGGAACGGAAAGGATTTCAGGACGAGTTCTACTGGTGAAAATAATGAAAAACGTTCATATGAACATAGATATGGAAACGTTTTGTTTTCCAACTGTCAGCCATTTTGTGTTAAAAAATAAATGGTAACTTTTGAAATAATTAATAAGATTAAAAGTTTTAATTTGGTATGCGCATTGTTTATACTAAAAAATAAATGGGTTTTGTAATTTTTCTGTACTTTGAAAATAATTAAGTTATCGTCAAAAAACCTAAAACGAAAAAAAAATTAAAAACACACAAAACATTATGATAGCCACAAACTAGTTATTTCTTAACTAGTGCTGAAAAGCAATATTTTTGTATCAAAACATAAAAGTAGACTTTAGTTGGTTTAAAACTTTAAAATTTTATATTTAAAGTGCAACTTATTTTTGTTTTGTACTTGACTTTATTTACATACATTTTCTCAGACTGAATTTCACTACAAAATTTTGTTTAAAAATTTGTGCTCATTACTCATTCAACAAAATGTGTGTGCGTCAAAAATAAATAACGGGGTTTTTACCCTATTTTTGCGTTCTATCCCCAGATTTCTCAAAAAATAATGCAGGTAAAATTACTCGTTCAACAAAATTTTTGTACGTCAAAAATATAAAACGGGGTTTTTTACCCTATTTTTGCGTTCTATCCCAGTTTTTTCAAAAACAAATGGAGGTAAATTACTCATTTAATAAAATTTTTGTGCGTCAAAAATAAAATAATAACGGGGGTTTTACCCTATTTTTGCGTTCTAACCAGATTTATCAAACACTAATGGAGGTAAATTACTTATTTAACAAAATTTTTGTGCGTCAAATATAAAAAGCGGAGCTTTTTACCCTATTTTTGCGTTCTACCCCAGATTTCTCAAACACTAATGGAGGTAAATTACTTATTTAACAAAATTTTTGTGCGTCAAATATAAAAAGCGGGGTTTTTTACCCTATTTTTGCGTTCCACCCCAGATTTCTTAAAAACTAATGGAGATAAGTTTGTGTGACCTGTTTTATTACATTTTCAATAATATTTTTATTTCTTTGATGCGTGCGCAGTTGTCAATTTTTGTAATTAAAAATTAGTAATAAATTAAATGTCATACGGATTTTTTTCATTACTTTCACCAGCGGAAGTCGTCCTGAATTTTGCGAACCACCCTGTATATATATGGTTTTTAAGGGTTTTCTTCCAAAAATTCATTGATTTCCTAATCTCAATTTAAAATTTACAATTCACGTGAATTTTTTGACAATTGGAAAGTCAATTAATTTAAAAATATTTGTAACTACCCGTGTATGGGTTTTGGGAATCTTACCTGACCAATCAGAACTCGGAGCAACGGAAGTAGGGCTACACAATTTCTATGGTTCACCAGCTGAGACGAATCGTTCCAGAACTAATGTACGTATGCGTGTGGTCGCTTTAACAAGTGTACAACAAAAACTTCATTTTGTACTTTAAATCACGTATTAAGGAGGGCATTGTGCTGGTGCGAAATTTGCGTTTTAGATGCGTATTACTTCCTACTTCACATGTGTACGGTTGTTTAACAACTGAGGATGGAGACTTGGTCGTTGAAACGTCCGCCTATAATATTTGTTGTGAAAAATCTTGTTGTTGTCATTTTAAACGGAGTAGTTTCAAAATTTAACACTTTTTTTTTAAATTACAATATTTTTGACATTGTTAAAATACGAAAAATATATTCAAGAATGTAATTTCAATTAGGAAATATATTAAAATTATATAATTTGTAAATTAAATACATATTATATAGTCTACATAATATATTAAATTATAATAAATTTGTATATTAAAATTATTGCCCATGTCAAATAACATGAAATGATCAGGGATATCCAAGCTGGTTATTTATACTTTATTGTCATGTAGTTTTAGGTTAGATCCCTCTCTTTCAATTAAAATATATACAGGGTGTTACAAAAAGGTTGGGCTGGCTATGCATTTTCATATTCTATGTGTGATTCTAAGCTGAAAATGAAGAATAAATTTTTTTCAATTTCCACTTTGTTTAGCAGCTAGACGCCATTTTGTTTTTTTACAAAAACTCACCGTAACTCTGGAAATAGATAAGATATCGAGTTCAAATTTGGAATAAGCATTTTGTATGTTACGATTTACAAGTGTACCAAATACAAAGAATTTATTTTTATAATTTTCAAAATGGCGGCCGTTACAAATTTTTAACGTGGAATATCTTGAAAACTGTTAACTTTACAAAAAATGTACAAGAGACAAAATATTTTTATTTTTTAACAACAGACACAATGCTTTTTATGTAGTTTCAGTAGGTCAAAGGATAACCGAGTTATCGAAAAAACTAAAAACATAATTTCTTGGTAATTGTCTACAACAACGAAAATTATTAGCCTAAAACCATATATATTTTTTTTAATTTAACAATTTCTTTAGTTATTTTTGTAGCGAGCTATGCAGAATCAGATTCTACATACAAAAATAAATCGAAAATGTAGTATAACATTTTGTAAAAATCGGTTAAGAAATAACAAAATTAACCTTAATTCACATGCAATCTAACTGGCTACTAATTTGACAGTATTTGAAATGGAAAAGAATCAGATAAAGAGGCCTGTAGTATTCACAAAACAAGATACTTTCAATGCAATGTTTTAGAAGTATTTTATTAGGCAATAACAAAGAATTATTAATGAAATTACTATAACACATTACTATAATAATGCATATGTATTTATTATAATTGATTTACTATTATTAACCAATTCTACGGTTAATTTACTTTTACCCAAACGGTCATTAAGTAAAGCTTTTAATATTCATTACAGCTTAAAACTTGCCTTCTAAATTGTCTAAATAAAAAGTCGTAGTCACAATGTAAACAATTCTTAATAAAGTTCGTATTAAATGTTCTAATATCTAGGTCGAGTTCGGTATCATTTTTCATAACTTTTTTATTAGATTTCAAATATACTTTTAAACATGACAAATTATTATTCTGTTAAGAAAGTGTACCTTTGTATAAACACAACCAGTAGGTGACTCATCGCCTAGGCAGCAGACAGCTCAGGCGGACGCGGCTAGGGATTATAGGGGTGGCCTCAGGTAGTCCCGGCTCCACCCGCCAACCTGAACTTGACAACTCAGACTTCACTTGTTCACTAGTCTAGTAGTCTAAATGTGATCAGCGCATGCGCAGATCCCCTTCATCCCCTCATACGTTGCGTTCAGAATCTTGTGATTGTCAGACAGTATATCAGCCACCTTGTTCTTTTTAAGAAGTAATTATATTGGTATCAGTCAGTACAACCATGTATATTCCTTAAGACAGCAATTGCTTCAAAGATTAAAGCTGTAGTGCTGAGGTGCGCTAATCTGGTCTCAAATTGTACAACAGGTTGCTGGATAATCCAAAGAAAATGCCTTGTATTGAAAAATTAAATCTCAAAAATATAGTCCTTAATAACTTATTTACAAACAGAAGATATTTACCGAAAAAACAGTGATATATTATAAGTGTAGAACGTACGGTAACCTCTTAATTGAACAAAATAATTCCTTCACAGCTAATAACTGAGATTTTGGAAATAGTTCATGTAGGGTTTTTGATTTATAGGTGTTGTAGCCTAGTTCGTTACGGAAAAAAACATTTTGTTGTTGTTATAACTCATTTATTCTACCATCTATAAAAGAACAATGATTGTATTTGTTGTGCGAATAAAGTTCTGGTTTTCAACAAAAGAGGATATCTTTTAGTTGTAAATCGGTTGTTAATCTATTAACATTTTATTGGCGAATGTTTTGTAAAATTCGAAATCGAATGCTTTAAATGTACGCCATTTTGAAACGGGATTAGTATGAAATTAGAATGTTTTTAGACACGTTGAAACAATATTTAATTTAAGAATTTTATTATTTTTTAATTTGATTCATGTATATATATATATATATTGTTAGTCAATTAAATACAATTAAAAAACTTTGTATTTTTAAAATAATCAGTTATAACAACTTAATCAGAACAAGTCATACATTGACATTGCTGATAGTAATGTTTACAATTTGATAAATTCGAACACTGCTAATTTGATAAAACTAATCCGATTGTTAATCTGATAAAACTTTACTGGTTAACAACGAAATTATTGTTTAAATTAAATATTGACCTCACAGTTGGTAACACTGACGACGTCGTAGAACGCTAAATAGTCTCGCTTTTATTACTTTCTGAGGTACTATAGAGAAAAAGAATCCGCTCTCCAGTCTCATAACACTTCCACACAGGAAGACTTGAGACAAAATACTTGTTTCTTGTATCCGTGTTTTTCATTTCGTTGGAAAACAGACAACATTGTATCTTGTCTCTAGAAACACGAGATTTGTATGCAGACTGTTTCCAAACACTCTGTTCCACTACTCCTAGGACTTGAAAGTTCATTCAGTAGACAGTTTTCCGGTTGGAGAACGGAAGGAGGCATGCAAAGTTGAAATTCTAAATAGGGTCAGCTGACAAATTAGTCTCAAGTTCAGATTTGTTAGTATACGTTGTTTAACCATACGAAAATACGATTGTTAGAATTTTCACGCAATCAAGGAGAATAATTTATTTCAATGAAAACTTTTTCTTCATACTGCTTCAAAAACAGATGTTTTCAATAAATGCATTGAGATTCTAAAGTTGTTCTTTTTAGTCCTAGGACCTAAAAACATCAGCTGAGGTCGAGGTCATCAGCTGTTACTTCGTTTATACGAATTAATCTATAAAAAACAACCGATACTCTGGATTGTAAATAACCGTTAAAACAGCTGTTACCATCGATTCTTATATTGTTTGCAGTATAACGAAAAATATAGTTCATCACTTGGACCAAAAGAAGCTTTTCGATCCTCGCTCATTTTCAGGCCTCGGCCGTTAAACTTGAACTTGTTTGAAAAGCTTCACATTGGGTCCTAGTGATAAATTATACTATTCATTCTACACTTCATTACATGAACAATGTTTGTTACAAAATGAATGACTGTATGATGACCAATAAGTGTGAATTAACAACACTATCGTATTGGGCTGTAATTCTGAAAAATATACGTTGTTTGGTCTCGTTTTTCTTTTAATTATGTAGAATAAAAATATATGAAATAAAATAAATTAAAGTTTTATAAAGTTAAGCCCAGTAGACGACTCACCGGGGGAGGGGGGGGGGGTGCTTGTATCCTTTGTTCAGCCTCATTCCCAGTTTAATGCTAGTATAATACCATCTCTATCAAAGATTGCTATCATTACAGATAATAAGATTAACTCTAATACCGTTAGATAAATTCTCCTTAATGATCCCCAAATAAAACTAGTTTGTCAAGGTCATTGCTAGAAGTCTAGTTGCCAGTTGAACTGTTTATACATGCAAGCGATGAGGTAATGCTAGGTTATGTTTGATAGGGTGGGGGGAGACGGACCGACAGACCACTTTCCATACATGATTGTTTTAATACAGTCTGCGTACAGTTCTGTGTGTAGTGTGTGTTATAATGTGAGGAGACTGACGTAACCTAAAAATGATGTCACCTAAAGGTATGGTTGTATTTTGTTTTTGTTTGTAAATAAACATCTGTTTCGTGGGGTAAGTGTTCAACTTGATGTAAACATGGGTCGGAAAATGCTCGGTTTTCGTGTATTTGTCATTTTGTGTTTCATAAAGAACATAATATTTGGAAATAAACATTATACAGTATTGAATTCAGTTGTATAATCATTTGTTTTTTGTTTTATTAGTGTAACAAAATCAAAGACTATTTTATATATTTTCTAAATGGCGGGTTTTTAAATTATTCAACTTCAAACATCTCAAAAATCGTTTTACAAGAGACAACATGTTAACCTCTAAACAAAATGGTATTTTTTAATGTTTTGTAGGTTAAATGATTTAAAAACTGAGTTGTGAACAAAATATAAAATTTTTATTTCTTGGTAATTGTCTAAAACACCCAAAGCCTATAAACAATACTTTTTTTAAATCTCAGAATTTTTAAATTTTAGACCTTACAATTATTAATTGTATTAGACTAAAGATTTAGAAATTTGAAAATGTCAAAGCAAACTAAAGATCGCTTTAATAGACTACTAGAGAAAATAATTTTACCCTTATCAAAGAAATTATATTTTTAGAGTTGATAACTTCGTTTTACTTTGAAATACAGACAAAATTTAAATAAAATAACACATTTTCTTTGGCTTTATACTAGAAAACGAAAATATTTTCTTGTAATTATTAAATTAACAGTTTTTAAAATATTAAAAGTAAATTATTTTAAACGACTGCCATTTCTAAAATTAATATCATATATATTTCCAAATTTCACATTTTTTCTTTATTTTTTATCAATAGAACACGTCCTGAAATTTTTTCTTCTTGAATCACCCTGTATACAGAGTGTCTAGAAAATATTGTCCCAAATTTCACAGGCGAAATATTCTATAGGTGAAAATAAGAAGAAAAGTTCCAACCAACATAAATCCGGTTATGCTTAGTTTTCGAATTATCCACCATTTTCTTTTTTTTTGCTTTCGAAATAGATAATATATTGAGTTCAAATTTGGAACAATATTCTCTACACACTCTTTATAATCATTTGCGTTCCCGCCACATACAATGCTACAGTAACATTAATATTTTAACTGGAATGTGTTTTTACGGTAGTTTGTACGAATTTCTCCCTTCTTTCTAATGTCTAAACTTTGTTTACCATAACAAAATCAAAGTTATACAGGGTGTCCCGTAAAAAATGAACTGGCTAATCATTTCGGATTATAATATACATGAAAACGAACAAAAACATCAAATAACATACGGAAATAGATAAGATATTGAGATCGGATTTGGTATAAGCATTTTGTTTGTTGTGTTTTACAAGTGTACCAAACACAAAGACTTAATTTTTATAATTTTCAAAATGGCGGGGTTTATCATTTTTAACGATCTTGAAAACTGTTAACTTACAAAAAAAGAGGCAAAATATTTGGTTTTATAACAACAAGCAAAATTATATTAATTTTTGGGTCTTTTCTATTATACGACCGCACGGCTTAAATTATTTTGTCTACAGTTGTTCTCAAAGTAGTATTTTGTTCATTTAAATTAGTTTGCAAAACAGCTCAACAGTTTCACTTTGCACACTACTTTGCTCACACCGAATGGCAACCGAACAAAACGAAATTTAGGTAAAGTTTATTTGAATTGATTTATAATATACAGGAAATGTCCCGTTGTATGTATGTTAGATTAATTCTTACTAGTAAAATAACATAAATAAACAACAAAACAACGTTTTAAAGTTGACAAAAGGAAGTAATTATTCATAAAGATGATTGACAGTGTATGTACACGGAGAGTATTTTTCGTTTGCCGAGTTTTGAAGTTGGCAATCCCGTTTCCTCAACAATACACCTAAGTTATTTGTAATATTCATAAATAACCTCAATTTTGACTTGAGGTTGAACACTATTGTATTAAATTAATGTTTTATTAAATTGTGTTACTGCTGAAGTATGTTTGTTATTTGTCACAAAATAACAACTGTAGACAAAGTATAATGTGCAATTCGTGAGCAAAGTGTCTTTTTTAAACTCGATAAAATTGACGCACTCGGCAAGCCTCGTGCGTCAACATTTTTCTCTCGTTTAAAAAAGTGCCACTTTGCTCACTAGTTGCACAAATAACTATTCTATACTAACAGAATGATAATAAAGTAGGTTTTCTCACCTCAACTGATGAAATCATCTATAAAATAAATGGTTTTATTGTTTTTCACAAAACACACAAATATACAAAATAGAAAAACACACTAACTCAAACTAATTACATGTGAAAGTTTTTATGACTTTTACACTTCTGGTTAGGTCTGGGTTAGGTTAGGTTAGGTTAGGTTAGGTTTTACACTTCTGGTGGCCAAAAAACTACAATATCTTTGATAATTTGATCGAACAGATCAGTTTCTTGATGGTGTTTCCGCCATAGAAATTCACATAAGTAATAGTCGAGCATGTCCCTGCTTGTGCCACACTCTTTACGATTTCGTCTTTTTGCCGACGCCCACATGCGGTCGTATAATAGAAAAGACCTTAATTTTTTTCTGTAGCTTAAAGGATAAGTTATAATATCGGCAAAAAACTAAAAACAAAATTTCTTGGTAATTGTCTACAACAACCAAAATTAGCCTAACTAAATTTTTTTGAATTATTATAATTTTTATCAATAATTAGGCTAATTTTGTGTGTTGAAAATTATTTTCAAGGATTCTGTTTGTATTTTTTTTTTCGATAACTCGGTACAAACAAAATTAAAAAAAAACCGAAGCCTTCCTGTAGGAACACTTGTAAAACGTAACATACAAAATCTGAACTTAATATCCTATCTATTAATTATAATTTTTTATATGAGAACAAAATGGCGGATAGACGTGTAATGTAGTTGAATTCGACTAGGCCTACATGTTATTTGAATTTTTTTGTTCGTTTTGATGTATGCAGGATAATTCTCAAAATTTTACCTACGCTTGCTGAGGTCATTCTACAGGTAAAAAGTCAGAAAAACCTTCATATAAACATATGTCCTAAAACGATTTGGTAGCTAGTTACGGCTAGCGAAAGATTTCTTCTGTACTTTAATAGCGTCAGGTTCGAAAGAAAACATGGATTGGTCAAGAGAGACCTGATAGGAAAGATAACAGAGAGGGGTCTAACCCTAGACTACATAAAGAAAGGTGTAGATCCAGCTAGTGTTTTCGGGTTTGTCACACACACTGTGAGAACCTGAGGGAGTAATACAGGGTGTTTCAAAAGTAAGTTAAAACTTCATTAGACTTTAACATGGAACAAAATAAAGTATATAAATTCCTTTGGAATTTAATAAAAACACTTAAAATGAAGGCAGATTCTTACTTGTTAGGGTTATTAAGTGTTCGAAGTGGCCGTGAAAGCTCTTCCTGGGAAGTGTAGTTTTTTGGTCTCTTGAAGCTACATTCTCCGTACATAAAACATTTTTTCCCCCATTAAAGACTTCAATAACAGCAATTTCATCTCTTACGGTTGAAGGTCTTCTTGGCTTCTTGATGTAACAAGCTCTACTACACTGCAAGTTCCTCAAACTACTGCGAGTACGAAACTTTCTTAACCCGGCTGATAAACTCCGCTCACATTCATAATAACACTGAATCAATGCTATGCGTGTTTTTAACGGTAGTCTTGGTGGATTAAAAATAAATAATAATCATTTAAGTAATTTTAAATTACTACAAGTTTTAAATCACCTACTACATTTTTGTGTTTGGAATTAATCAACAATTGAGAAAACTCGTTGCTATGGCAACAAATAAATAGTAGGGCCTAATGACAGTAACAGCTGATGTTTTAATAAATCCCAATTATATCGGCATACACTAAAGAGTTTTTCTCGTCAACAATGAGAAAACGCGTTGCTATGGCAACACATAAGTAGTAATGACAATAACAGCTGATGTTTTAATAAATCCCAATTATATCTGCATACAATAAAGAGTTTTTCTCGTCAACAATGAGAAAACTCGCTGCTATGGCAACAAATAAGTAGTAATGACAATAACAGCTAATGTTTTAATAAATCCCAATTATATCTGCATACAATAAAGAGTTTTTCTCGTCAACAATGAGAAAACGCGTTGCTATGGCAACACATAAGTAGTAATGACAATAACAGCTGATGTTTTAATAAATCCCAATTATATCTGCATACAATTAAGAGTTTTTCTCGTCAACAATGAGGAAACGCGTTGCTATGGCAACACATAAGTAGTAATGACAATAACAGCTGATGTTTTAATAAATCCCAATTATATCTGCATACAATTAAGAGTTTTTCTCGTCAACAATGAGGAAACGCGTTGCTATGGCAACACATAAGTAGTAATGACAATAACAGCTGATGTTTTAATAAATCCCAATTATATCGGCGTACAATAAAGAGTTATTCTCGTCTACAATGAGAAAACGCGTTGCTATGGCAACAAATAAATAGTAATGACAATAACAGCTGATGTTTTAATAAATCCCAATTATATCTGCGTACAATAAAGAGTTTTTCTCGTCTACAATGAGAAAACGCGTTGCTATGGCAAACATAAGTAGTAATGACAATAACAGCTGATGTTTTAATAAATCCCAATTATATCTGCATACAATAAAGAGTTTTTCTCGTCAACAATGAGAAAACTCGTTGCTATGGCAACACATAAGTAGTAATGACAATAACAGCTGATGTTTTAATAAATCCCAATTATATCGGCGTACAATAAAGAGTTATTCTCGTCTACAATGAGAAAACGCGTTGCTATGGCAACAAATAAATAGTAATGACAATAACAGCTGATGTTTTAATAAATCCCAATTATATCTGCGTACAATAAAGAGTTTTTCTCGTCTACAATGAGAAAACGCGTTGCTATGGCAAACATAAGTAGTAATGACAATAACAGCTGATGTTTTAATAAATCCCAATTATATCTGCATACAATAAAGAGTTTTTCTCGTCAACAATGAGAAAACTCGTTGCTATGGCAACACATAAGTAGTAATGACAATAACAGCTGATGTTTTAATAAATCCCAATTATATCGGCGTACAATAAAGAGTTATTCTCGTCTACAATGAGAAAACGCGTTGCTATGGCAACAAATAAATAGTAATGACAATAACAGCTGATGTTTTAATAAATCCCAATTATATCTGCATACAATAAAGAGTTTTTCTCGTCAACAATGAGAAAACGCGTTGCTATGGCAACAAATAAATAGCAATGAAAATTGGACAACAAATAACGAAACCACAGCTATTTAAAGTTTTAAGAGACCTGTTATGAAAGACTGTTTCACGAAAGCCTATCTACCATGCACACAATACTATAAACTGGATTACAAAACAAAATTAAAATTGCACATAGTTTGAATTATTATTTATTTAATATTCACATGCCACTGAAATTTAAATAAAGTTGGTACATCTGATTAGAGAAATTGGGTCTCCATCGTTGATCCCTCCTTCCCCCCTTGAGGAGTTCTGACAAACATCACTTATTGTTTAAGAAATTAGAGACTATTCCTAGAAAAATTTCAACAAAATCGTTACAGCTAATTTTGAGAAAATAATACACTCGTGCTAAAAAGTTTTTTTTTATCATAACACACTCAAAAATTAGACTTTAACTTGTTAAAAATTTTCCTAATATCAAACTTTTAATTACAAAATTTTGAACGCTATGCACGCATCAAAAAATAAAAATATTGAAAAATGGAATAAAACAGGTCACAAAACCTAACCTTCATTAGTTTTTGAGAAATCTGGGGAAGAACGCGAAAATTAGGGTAAAACGCAGTTTTTTTATTTTTGACGTACGAAAACTTTGTTAAATGGGTGAAATGAACAAACACATTAACTTTTAAACAAAACTTGTAGAGAATTATATTCTGAGAAAATTGATGTAAATAAAGTGAAGTACAAAATACAAATATAAATTATACTTTAAATAGAAAATGTTAAAGTTTTAAACAAGTTAAACTCTACTTTTTAACTATGTTATGATAAAAAATATTGCTTTTTAGCAACACGAGTTATGGACCCTGTATAATAAGAAATAACTAGTAGGCCTATCAATGTTTTGTGTGTTAATTACCAATTTTTTTCGTTTTAAGTTTTTTGAAGATAACTTAATTATTTTTCAAGATGACAGGAAAATTTTAAAACCCGTTTTGTTAATCATTAAAAGTTATAAATATTTTGTCTCTTAAAATTTACGGTTTCCGAGATATTTGACTTTAAAAAATTTCAACGGTCGTCATTTAGAATATTTATTTAGTAAAGTTTTGTAGCTTGGTGTATTGATAAAAAAATAGTATAAACAATGCGCATACCAAATTAAAATCAAAATCTTATTAATTTCAAAAGTTATCATTAATTTTTTAAACACAAAATGCCAGGCAGAGAAAAACAAAGTGTTTCTGGACCTTTTTTCATTATTTCCACCAGTAGAACTTGTCCTATCTGACTAGTTATCTTGTCCTGAATATCTTTACGTTTCTTCGTGATACACCCTGTATAAGGAAAAGAAGGTAAAATAATGACCCCCTAACCCTCGAGCACTCTTAATAGCGCCAGGTTTGGAATGAACAAAAGTTTGTAAAGATAGACCTGATAGGAAAGATGAAAGAGAGGGATCTAACCCAACACTACAACAATAAAAATGTAGATCCAGCTAGGGTCGGATTAGCAAGCCAAATTTCATGGAAATCGGTCCACCCGTTTGGTCTGAGCACCGCACAGCGACAGCCGGACATGATTCAAAAATCACTTTTACACTCAGGGAACCTCAAGACTGAGAAATCTGTAGGAAACTTAACATAACTTTCTTTGTGTGATGTTTATAAGAAAAAGTTTTTTGTTTTGGCTTTCCACTGCGGCCCTTTTATGGCACACTAAAATTACAATTATAATAGTAGATACGCAGTAAGATGAGCCAGTGTTATGTTCAAAGTAAAGTGAAGCACACAAAGGCTATACAAGGCCAATCAGAACTGCGGAACTAACTATACACGTGTTCCTTGTGCCTTATAAGGCAAATTGCCTTACGTGAATGGTGTTCTAATCAAGACTTCTGCTTCCAACAATATCTTTATTTATTTTACACTTGTATTTTCTTTTTTTATAATCTATTTCCCAAATTTATAAATAGATTGTTGTTTTATAATAGAAAATTAAAATCATTAACTTATAGGAATTGTTAAATTGAAATTTTAATATTATTTTAAAACTAGGCCTGTGTAATTAATTATGAACATTTGGAGGTTAAGTATAAAAAAAAATTGAGTTTAAAACACAAAATGGATATCTTTTTATTGCCAATTGATACAGTGTTTACATTTCCCATGCTTCTTACTATTATAAAGCCTCAATTTTAGAAAAAATTACCAACCTATTTCTTGGTAATTTCTATTAAGGTATCACTCAATAGGGGTTGCTATTTAAAATTCTTTACTTACCCCCAAACTACCCCATTTTGGTGGTAAGAGTTGAAAATTTTGACACTTCTAAAAACTCCTCCTTTCGTTATCTACACTTTCCCCAAAGCAAATCTGTCTATTTCCATTAATAAAAAAAAATAATAAGGAGGGGGTGGGACTTTTGGGAAACATAGTATACACAATTACAAGGTTCATAAAACCTGTGTAACAACTGTTTTAAACAAACTTACCGTACTGGATAAGACCCCTTGATCTAACAATACAACTTAACATTTCCTACAGGACCCAAGAGATCCATTTTTTGGCATTATAATTAGGGGATCTGCTTGTACATTGTATGATAGTTACTGGGTAAGTAGCATGTTGCCTTCATCAACTTGTAATGTCGGAGAGGTTTTCGTCTTTAAACGGGTGGGGGGGGGGGTAGTAGCCTAATCAACAAAATGTAAATTATTTATTTTATTTTGACAATTACTGGTTACGATATGCGAGTCTAACTTAATTTTGCTTTTTTTAACACGTTTTTATTACCTCTCTTTCTTGACTGTTTGGTACAAATTTTGCAATTTATATTAAACTAACGTCCCTACGAACTAGACAATGCAAATATGAACACGCTTTCTTGTCTGTCCAAAGTTGGCACATTGACCGGTGTAGCTGCACGATTTGTTGGTGGAACAACGCTGCAACGCTTGTTGAGAAGGTTGGGAAAATGGTAGGAGATTTGGTAGCACTCGCTGGTAACTATTTGAAGGTCTGTGGAAGGTCATCGAATTCCAGTTCACCGGTGAGATGTCATGGTTCCATACGAATGGTTTTGAATGATCGATTCTGAATTGGGATAACTGAAAAAGAAGGAAAATGAACCATTCCATGGTATCAACATTATGGTTTTGGGAGATTTGTTATTCTCATCTAGATGTTTAAAATCTATTGCGAAATTTCACATACACAAGACTAGGATATAATTATTTTTATATATTTTTTAAACCACGTTTTTAAAACGGTCTAAAAAGTATGAGATAATTTCTCGTACCCCCATACAGATTGTCCTGAAAATTTGTGATTGTGAATTTTTAATAGATGAAAATACTTGTAAAATTTAAAATGAAAACCGTGGGGCGCATGCAATAGATTATTAGAGGAAATGCTGGCACTGGTGGACCATCGCAGCACTCCCCCCCTCCTGAATAGGAAATTGTTAGAGTTCCGCCTCTGGCGGTAGTGGTCTGTGTGCCCTCGATGCCTTGCAGGACCAATAAGGAATGCCAAGTTGCCGGACGAGAGGCCTGGCGAAGAAGCAGACAGCAGCAGCGACCGACTTCCGGCGAACGTACTCCTCGAGCCACCGGCAAGCCACTCCATAAAAGGATTTCCAGGGAGTACCATATTCCGCACCGAAGTCTATATGCATCCCTATCCGTCCCGTCCGCCTCTCCAACCCAGTCCTCGGCGACCCTAGAGCTCCATTATACGTGGTGTTAAAGTAACCTGGGCTACATCAGGCCGAGGGCTCTTTTCAGGGCCACCGAGTGTGCCGACCTTCCTTCACTATTCCCCGTAAGAAACTCTTCTGACCCTGCCGGGACAGTCCGCCCACTACTACTACTCTCCTTCCGGCTCGAAGCAACGACCTTCAGGGCCAACCGTTCCGACACTGACGCCGGAGCTACATCAGGTTATAAATCTGGAGGGGGGGGGGGTACGAGAAATTATTTTATACTTTTACTCCGTGTTTTTTTTTTTTTAATAATTATTTTCTTTTAATACAAATGACAGAGATAAGATAAACAAAAATCAAACCCGATCCGTTATTCGTTGAAATATGATAATAATGTCAAGGCTTCACTAATGAAACGTTTAAAAAAACCATTAACGCTAATTATTGATAACAATTGATATGGCTTATTATGGGCTATTATAACGATATAATTACATATGAGTTCGTCTTTAGCTCATTACAATAATTGATGGGATGAGTTAATTTAACAATACAAAACATGACTAACTGTTATCTGACTATACAGGATGTTCCAATAGATCCCATTCCACCATTGACTACTTTCAATCTTTCCAATAGCGAACACTTCTTCAATAAGTTTTAGTAGTTCAATCCGAGTACTTTTTACTAACTCTTGCAATGTTGTTTTTTTAAGTTAACTTCAGCCTTCTTGTATTTATTGTAAATTTTATTTTAGATACTACAATTAAGACGATAAATCATGTAACTTGTATGTGATTTTACTCCAGATAGAAGAAATATTGTTGTTTGAAATTTAAACTTTCCTACGGGTTGAGATTCAGTTTACATCTTCAATTCAACAATTATGATCTATGAATCGAAGTGACGATGTTGAAGGTTGCAGTCGACAGCAACAATAAGTCTTGTATGTGGAAAGATGTTACATGGTTGAGGGAAATTAGTCCAAAATATTTATGAGAAGTGCTGTAACTGGGAAGTTGAATTCCCCCCCCCCCTTCTTCTTTTTGTACATCCAATTGAGTGGGAAACCGAAAATTTTGAAAAATCGGACTGGAGCTTCGCTAGAAAAGTGCATTTTGAGTGCATCGCCTCATTATTTTTTAAATTAAAATATTCGAAAAATGAAGGGACTATCGAAATCGTAGGTTGTAACATTAAAAATTCGAATTTCTGGATTTAAGATTTTTTTTTTCACTAATAATGCAACAAATAGGGTAAAAAGCATCAGATAATCACGAAAATTGGACACAATATGTATCTTTACACTAAATTGGATAAAATTTATAGATTACAATTCTGCATGTATTGGCAACACCCCAACCTCTCTTGATAATAAATAGCGAAGTTAATGTAAAAATAATTATACAACAGGGGGTGGAGGGAGGACTTTACGGAATGACTTAAACGTAGTTTTTCCAAAACCAAATTTAACAATTTAAAAAAAAATTTACTTTTATCTTGCTCCAAATTTTTTTAGTCTGATCAGCCTTTAAAAATTAAAACGTGTACAAATAAAATCGAGTTCTGTAGATTCGTGAAACAATATTTATTAGAACAGGAGCAGGTCTATATGTTTTTGATCAGTAACCAGTGAGGGAGAATAAACTGGTAGTAAAGCTATATCAAGTGATTGTATTTTATTCTTGAAAGCTCTCTTCTTTACCGGTATTATGAATGGTAGAAGTGTGTGTGTGAATTATGTATATATATATATATATATATATATATGTGTGTGTGTGTGTGTGTATGTGTGTGTGTGTGTGTGTGTTTATAGTTTCATTATTGTATTTCTATTTTTTTAGTGTTTTATGTTGATTTGAATTGGTTTGTCATAGAAGCCAAATCCTAGTTTTCTAAATGTAATTTGTGTGTGTGTGTGTATATATGTACGTTGGACTTGTCGGTCACATTGTTTCTCTCCCATTGAGCTGTATTGTTGGAAATGTATAGAGTATTTCATCCCAAACAGGTTTTAACCTCGGGATGAAGTGACCCTTTGCTATCTTCTTATAATACAGCAGGAAGTATTTTTTGTTATTTTTATGTTATTATAAATTTTATTTTATATGTATTACATTTTGTAATGTGAATAGTTGTTTTTTTTATTTTTTTTATTAAGCGTGTAAGATTGTCATTTTTTTTGCTGTTAAAATGATGTATAAAAGAGGGTAAATAAATTTTCATTTTCATTTTTTTAATAATTTCTAATCTTGATCATCCAAGATATTTGTATACTGTAGTTAGTAGATCAGTCACCGAAACCTGAGTAGCCTTCTTCAAATAAGTTGAGGGCCGAAACACTGACGCGACAGACACAATTACGACGTTTATAAAACCTGTCTAACAAACTTACTGGATAAGACTCCTGGATCTATCAATACAATTTAATATTTCCTACAAAGCTCAAGAAACCATCTTTTTGATCATTACATTTAGAGCTAGTATCACACTATGTGACGGTTGGGTGAGTAACTCATTATGTCCCGTCCACGTTACTGATATTGGATCATTCAAAAGTAAGTTAAAACTTGTAGTTTCGTTATTTGTTGTCCAATCCTCGAGAAAAATTTCTTTTTTTTATATGCAGATACAATTGGGATTTATAAAACATCAGCTGTTATTTTCATTGCTGTTTATTTGTTGCCATAGCAACGAGTTTTCTCATTGTTGACTAATTTCAAACGCAGGACTCTAGTTGGCGGTAAACTTGTAGTATTTTACAATTAATTAATTTTTTTATTACATTATGACTTTACCTTTACAAACACCAAGTGTTATTATGAATGTGAACGCAGTTTATCAGCCGGGTTAAAGTATTGTACTCGCAACGGTTTGAGGGACGGTGCGGTGTAGTCGCGTATAAAAAGCTTGTTTGTCAGTTTGTCCAATATAAAAATTGATGTAATTTAGTAATATTTCAAGGATTGTCGATAGCTCAAAATTTTGGGGAAGCTGCATAAAAAAAAAGTTTTCTCAAAATTGGTTGTAAGGGTTTTGTTGAAATTTTTTTAGTCTCTAATGTCTCAAACAATAGATAGGCTATCGATTGCCAAAACTCCTCAAGGGGGGGGGGTCAACTTTGGAGATGTTAAGAGACCCAATTTCTTTATTCAGATGCACCAACTTTATATTTAATTTTAGTGACATGTGAAATTAAATAAATATTAGTTCAAAATACTTTTGCGACAATATGTGTGCAAGTTTTGTTTTTTTAATCAATTTTATAGTATTGTGTGCATGGTAGATAGGCTTTCGTGAAACAGTCTTTGATATACCGGATCTTTCATAAGGTAGTTAAAACTTGTGATAGTTGTGGTTTCGTTACTTGTTGTCCAATCCCTGAGAAAAACTCTTTATTGTATGTAGATAAAATTACGATTTACTAAAACATCAGCTGTTATTGTCATTGCTATTTATTTGTTGCCATAGCAATGAGTTTTCTCATTGTTGACGAGAAAAACTCTTTATTGTATGCAGATACAACTATTAGGATTTACTAAAACATCAGCTGTTATTTTCATTACTATTTATTTGTTGTTATAGCAAAGAGTTGTCTCATTGTTGACGAGAAAACTCTTTATTGTATGCAGATATAATTAAGATTTACTAAAAATATCAGCTTTTATTTTCATTGCTATTTATTTGTTTTTATAGCAATGAGTTGTCTCATTGTTGACGAGAAAAACTCTTTATTGTATTCAGATATAATTACGATTTCTAAAACATCAGCTGTTATTTTCATTGCTATTTATTTGTTGTTATAGCAACGAGTTTTCTCATTGTTGACGAGAAAAAAGTCTTTATTGTATGCAGTTAATAATTACGAGTTAGATCAGCTGTTATTTTAACTGCTATTTATTTGTTGTTATAGCAACGAGTTTTTTTTTTATTGTTAACAAGAAAAACTCTTTATTGTATGTTGATACAATTGGGATTTATTAAAACATCAGCTGTTATTTTCATTGCTATTTATTTGTTGTTATAGCAGCGAGTTTTCTCATTGTTGACGAGAAAAAAGTCTTTATTGTATGCAGTTAATAATTACGAGTTACATCAGCTGTTATTTTAACTGCTATTTATTTGTTGTTATAGCAACGAGTTTTTTTTTATTGTTAACGAGAAAAACTCTTTATTGTATGTTGATACAATTGGGATTTATTAAAGCATCAGCTGTTATTTTCATTTCTATTTATTTGTTGCAATAGGAACGAGTTTTCTCATTGTTGACTAATTTAAAACACAAGAAATCTAGTAGGTGATAAACTTGTAGTAATTTAAAATTAATTAATTGATTTTTTTATATCCATCATGACTGCCTTTACAAATATCCATCGCATTGATTCAGTGTTATTACGAATGTTGCCTTAGTTTATCAGCAGGGTTAAGAAAGTTTCGTACCGCAACGGGTTGAGGGACGGACCGTGCAGTGTAGTCGCGTAAAAATAGCTTGTTAGTAAGTTTTAAACCACCGGAAACATCAAGAGACCTGGAAGACCTTAAATTGTAAAGGCTGAAATCGTAAAAAGTGAAAACATAACAGTGAATTTTAAAACATAACAGTGAATAAAAAGTGAATTTCAAAACATAACTGAGATAAATGTCAACACGTTAAGAATTGCAGCACATAGCATAGAGGAAAGTCTACTGCTTCTCAGGAAGAGTATAGCGGCCACTTTAAACATCTGTTAATTTAAGTTTAAAAAAAAAAATTTTTTATTCCAAAGGACTGTATGTACTTTATTTTGTTCTGTGTTAAAAAACAAATAAACTATAATGAATTAAAGTTTTAACTTACTTTTGAAACATCCTGTATTAATACTTCGAAGTCGGCCAATTTTTAAAATAACCCATCAATTGTTTTGAGTAGTCGACATTTTTTAAACTGAAAATAAAATAAAAAACTAGTTATATATACATCAATTGGTTTAGTTATAAAGAACTTTTTTTGTGTTTTATAACGACCCGTTTTTCGAATGCCAAATAGTCGAGATTAAACATCTCGCATCGCTTTTTCAAATTCTAATGTATACAACAGGTATCTTGGAAAACTCTCCTATGCTGAAAAAAATTTAAAATTGTGTCTCCCATTAAAAAGTTAAACAGAGCAGTGTTAACGCTAATAGGTGACTCATCCCGGAAACAGCTGGGTGAGGAAGGGAGCGACGGGGAGACGGTCGCAGGTAGCCAAGGGTTCAGACGCCAAGTTAGTGTATACAGACTATAGTCTAAGGTAAGGAATGTAAGTCAAATCAGACGATGTAATAAATCCATTTTTGGAATTTTATTACAGTTGAGTCATTCAGCCTTGTAATTGCGCAATATATAATTGGTTTCTACAAATTGTGTCAGGAAACGTTACGCGAAGGCTAAGAAATTACCACCGCTCCATCCTCAGAGGTCAGTATAGTCAGTACGGGTTTGGCAAACCCGAAACTAATAGCTGGATCTACACATTTTGTATGTAGTCTTTTTAAGCTGGCGCTATTACAGTATTCGAAGGTTATGGGTCCTTTTTTCGTCCTTTTTTTTTATAAAGCGATAATGACAGAGGTTTTTCACCTTAAAACAACAAGCAGAGAGAGAATCCATCGTTCCATCACTAATTTCGCAAGATACTTTCTCACATACACTTATTATCTGTATAAAGTAACTTGGCGTCTAGACCCGGACCGTCCCTCTTCGCACCCTTCCTCACCCAGCTGTTTCAGTGATGAGTCACCTACTAGTGTTAACACTGTACTGTTTAACTTTTTTAGACACAATTTTAATTTTTTCTCAGCATAGTTAAAATGTTTAAGAAAATATAAGCAAATTGATACCAAACACGACACAAATGTTTGTAAATAGTACGTAAACATGTAAATAATAAGTATGTGATTATGCAAATAGTAGCTGTGTAAAGAGCTTTCTACTGGCGGCTTTTACAAACGGAATAGTGTTAAAAAAGTTAAGCAGTGCAGTGTTAACGCTAGTAGGTGACTCATCACTGAAACAACTGTGTGAGGAAGGGAGGATGGGGGGACGATTCCGGCCGCTCGCAGGTAGCCAAGGGTTCAGACGCCAAGTTACTGTATACAGACTATAGTATAAAGGTTAATGTAATAGTTCTAAAACCTATGCCACTTGGGTCAACACGCTTCTCAGAATAACTGTAAGGATGAAGCGTCCGGTGGAGGTATTCAAACAGGAGGAAGACATTTCCAACTTTTGTTTTTAGTGAGTAATTTTAATTGTTTTCCTCCAAAATTTTTCCGTATTTATTTTGTAACAATACAAATATAATTAAACAGTGTATCTCCATAGCAACCGCAACAATGACATCATTTACCCATTTACCACCTGTTTTGAATCTTACAGTTTTGATGCAGTTTTATGTAGTACGTGTTCTTGATGAATATTTAATGTTAAATTAAAATGATAAAGGTTTTCCTGGATTATCCTTAATTAAGCAATAAAATATCAAGGTCAGTTTATACAGTTGATTATATCTTGTTTAAATACAATTAGCACACCAACTAGTGGGAACTCCCATACAGAGTAAACTATCTATTTCTCTTTATTTTCGCATATATATATATATATATATATATATATATATATATATAATAGGAGAAAGTTATGTAATGGTTCAAAAAATCCTTATAGTACTGTTTGCGAATATACCAGTTTGAGTGAAATACACTACAACTCAACGCGTGGACTGATTTTAATCAAATTTTAGTATGTGGCTATGTGTTGTAGTTGTCGTACAAATACACAAAATTATAATTTTCTCAAAATCGTCTGTAAGGAGTTTGATCAAATTTAATATCTGGGCTATATTTGGTAGTTATCAGAAATTACACAAAGTTCCGATTTTGATGAAATTTAATATTTGACTATATGTGGTAGCTGTCATAAAAATACAGGAAATTAAGATTTTCCCAAAATTTACTAACGATTTTTGTCAAATTTAATATTTGGTTGTCATAAGAAAATACACAAAATTACGATTTTCTCAAAATCTACTGTAATGATTTTGATCAAATTTAATATTTGACTATATGTGGCAGCTGTCATAAAAATACAGGAAATTACGATTTTCTCAAAATCTACTGTAATGATTTTGATGAAATTTAATATTTGACTATATGTGTTAGCTGTCATAAAAATACAGGAAATTACGATTTTCTCCAAATCTACTGTAATGATTTTGATCAAATTTAATATTTGACTATATGTGTTAGCTGCCATAAAAATACAGGAAATTACGATTTTCTCAAAATCTACTGTAATGATTTTGATGAAATTTAATATTTGACTATATGTGGTAGCTGTCATAAAAATACAGGAAATTAAAATTTTCCCAAAATTTACTAACGATTTTTGTCAAATTTAATATTTGGGTGTCATAAAAAAATACACAAAATTACGATTTTCTCAAAATCTACTGTAATGATTTTGATGAAATTTAATATTTGACTATATGTGGCAGCTGTCATAAAAATACAGGAAATTACGATTTTCTCAAAATCTACTGTAATGATTTTGATGAAATTTAATATTTGACTATATGTGTTAGCTGTCATAAAAATACAGGAAATTACGATTTTCTCAAAATCTACTGTAATGATTTTGATGAAATTTAATATTTGACTATATGTGTTAGCTGCCATAAAAATACAGGAAATTACGATTTTCTCAAAATCTACTGTAATGATTTTGATGAAATTTAATATTTGACTATATGTGTTAGCTGTCATAAAAATACAGGAAATTAAGATTTTCCCAAAATTTACTAACGATTTTTGTCAAATTTAATATTTGGGTGTCATAAAAAAATACACAAAATTACGATTTTCTCAAAATCTACTGTAATGGTTTTGATGAAATTTAATATTTGACTATATGTGGTAGCTGTCATAAAAATACAGGAAATTACGATTTTCTCAAAATCTACTGTAATGATTTTGATGAAATTTAATATTTGACTATATGTGTTAGCTGTCATAAAAATACAGGAAATTACGATTTTCTCAAAATCTACTGTAATGATTTTGATGAAATTTAATATTTGACTATATGTGGTAGCTGTCATAAAAATACAGGAAATTACGATTTTCTCAAAATCTACTGTAATGATTTTGATGAAATTTAATATTTGACTATATGTAGTAGCTGTCATAAAAATACAGGAAATTAAGATTTTCCCAAAATTTACTAACGATTTTTGTCAAATTTAATATTTGGGTGTCATAAAAAAATACACAAAATTACGATTTTCTAAAAATGTACTGTAATGATTTTGATGAAATTTAATATTTGACTATATGTGGTAGCTGTCATAAAAATACAGGAAATTACGATTTTCTCAAAATCTACTGTAATATTTGGATGAAATTTAATATTTGACTATATGTGTTAGCTGTCATAAAAATACAGGAAATTACGATTTTCTCAAAATCTACTGTAATGATTTTGATGAAATTTAATATTTGACTATATGTGGTAGCTGTCATAAAAATACAGGAAATTACGATTTTCTCAAAATCTACTGTAATGATTGTGATCAAATTTAATATTTGACTATATGTGGCAGCTGTCATAAAAATACAGGAAATTAAGATTTCCCCAAAATTTACTAACGATTTTTGTCAAATTTAATATTTGGATGTCATAAGAAAATACACAAAATTACGATTTTCTCAAAATCTACTGTAATGATTATGATGAAATTTAATATTTGACTATTAGTGGTAGCTGTCATAAAAAATACAGGAAATTAAGATTTTCCCAAAATTTACTAACGATTTTGTGCAATTTAATATGTGGGTGTCATAAGAAAATACACAAAATTACGATTTCCTCAAAATCTACTGTAACTATTTTGATTAAATGTCTATCAAACCTAGCCTTTAATTAAATACTCAAACAAAGATAGGCTGTTTATAAAAAATAAGCAATTTCTCAAAATCGGTTAAACAGATTTTATTGAAATTTTAGTGTAATGTGAAGATTAATGACTTAAACTCGTAGTCAAAATATTACAGTTTATAAATAATTTCTAAAAAATAAAAATTAATTTTGACCCCCGCAATTACGATATACACTGAAGACGCGTTTATCGCGCAATTGAACCAAGTTTAGCTTCTATATAATTATACAAATATGTTTCTAGGACTGCGTTTCAGAATCAACCGCCAAATGAAACAGTTTCCTGACATAAACCTCTCGCCATTAGATTTGTTTTGCACTACCAACTCCTACACAATAAATATTTCCCTCCACTACCATAACTTTCTGCACGTGGGCAGTTTCGTCCCGAGTGAAAGCAATAATAGAGAGGTTATGATTATTGAGTTCGTTATTACACAACTATAGGCGTGGAAGTGGAGTGTAGGCAAACAGCTACTGTTCTTTGTCATCGTAGGTGTTCTGATTCTAATATATTGTGAATTGAAGGCGAAACAATGATTACAACCTCTCCGGTAGTCGATATGGAAAAAGAAGATAAAATAAAAACCCTTTAGTACTCGAAAACTCTAGCGTGAGTGTAAGAAGAGAACTTTGATTCGATATGGCGGATCCAAGATGGCGGACAAAAATTTAAAACCTACAAAAAAGTTAACTTTTAAACTATGTAGATCCACATTTGTTTCTGCCTTGAAGTACCTCTCAGTTATGCAATATAAAGCATGTCCATACTTAAAAATCACCCTGTATATTAGATATGTACGAAAATAAAATGTGCCACATTAGGGCAATTACTTTAAGTATTAAAACCCCTTGAAATCGAAGGGTCCTACCCAATTTAGAAATCTAAAAATGATGGTTTAGAATATAACTCAACCTACAATTATAGATATAAGAGAAAATAAGTAAAATAATTTATTATAGAAGATGGAATACTTTTAAATATTTTAGCACCCTACTTTTGTCCTAAAATTGTAGACACTCAATAACGATGTGTAGGGTAAGTTTGTTAATTGCACAAAATTTCGACCTCCAGTTTAAACTGGTCTTCACGTTTCTTATAACGTGTATTTCATTACAAGTTGGCCTTTTCTGGTGTCCAAAAATTCGATCAAGCACCGGAAAAAGCACTTTCGGGCTGTACTTTTCATAGTACTTTACAAAATATTAAGAAAACATTGCATTAATAGAAACAATCAGCATTGGAAACAGTTACGTTAGAGTTTTACATTAAAGCCTACTAATTAGAAATTGGTCTAATTGTTACTAATCAAAGAGTGAATTTATTCCTAACTCCAGCTGTTTAAGACAGCGGCGAGTCTTCAAATTTCCCTAATGTCAGCGCAACTGGCGGTGAAACGCGTAACTATAAAGTGCACGAGAAAAATCGTCAGCTGATTTTCCGGTTCAGCTGTATAAGAGATTGGAAACAGATACTTTCGGGGCTCAAAACGCTTATTGAAAACAGCGCTAACAAGTAATTTCGTTTTTAAAACTGTCCGTCGTTGTACTTAACAAAAATAAGGATAAGAACAATGTAACTTTATATTAATATTTTAATAAAGACTTTATAAACGAATAAACACAAAAGTATTTAAAATTGTGTTGATTCTAATGTACCAATTGTTTTTTAAAATAAATTTACCGGATATAAATTAAAGTAGGGTGTGAAACTTAATGTAATGCGGGCTTTGCTTACCCTTCCAAATGAAGGCGTTAATAACTCTCAAATGTACGTTTTATTTTTGTTTAGAATTTTTATTGTTTATTTTAATAAATATACAATATAAATTAAAGTAGGGTGTGAAACTTAACGTAATGCGGGCTGCTTAACCTTCCAAATGAAGGCGTTAATAACTCTCAAATGCACGTTTTATTTTTGTTTTATTTTAATAAATATACCAGATATAAATTAAAATAGGGTGTAGAAACTTAACGTAATGCGGGCTGCTTAACCTTCCAATGAAGGCGTTAATAACTCTCAAATGCACGTTTTATTTTTGTTTTATTTTAATAAATATACCAGATATAAATTAAAATAGGGTGTAGAAACTTAACGTAATGCGGGCTTTGCTTACCCTTCCAAATGAAGGCGTTAATAACTCTCAAATGCACGTTTTATTTTTGTTTTATTTTAATAAATATACCAGATATAAATTAAAATAGGGTGTAGAAACTTAACGTAATGCGGGCTGCTTAACCTTCCAAATGCAGGCGTTAATAACTCTCAAATGCACGTTTTATTTTTGTTTTATTTTAATAAATATACCAGATATAAATTAAAATAGGGTGTAGAAACTTAACGTAATGCGGGCTGCTTAACCTTCCAAATGAAGGCGTTAATAACTCTCAAATGCACGTTTTATTTTTGTTTTATTTTAATAAATATACCAGATATAAATTAAAATAGGGTGTAGAAACTTAACGTAATGCGGGCTGCTTAACCTTCCAAATGAAGGCGTTAATAACTCTCAAATGCACGTTTTATTTTTGTTTTATTTTAATAAATATACCAGATATAAATTAAAATAGGGTGTAGAAACTTAACGTAATGCGGGCTTTGCTTACCCTTCCAAATGAAGGCGTTAATAACTCTCAAATGCACGTTTTATTTTTATTTAGAATTTTTATTGTTTATTTTAATAAAAATATACCAGATATAAATTAAAGTAATGCGGGCTTTGCTTACCCTTCCAAATGAAGGCGTTAATAACTCAAATGCACGTTTTATTTTTGTTTAGAATTTTTATTGTTTATTTTAATAAAACTCGCTATTCCCAAGATTACGGGAACTGAACAAATCCATGGCATTAACTTTCTCGATTTCCATTAGCAAATGTATACGGATCTTAACTTCATATATAAAACATTAATTTCATAGAAATCAATCAAAACGTCGCATACCTACTGTAATTACAATACAGCCGTTTCATACAATGTTTAAACTATACGCACAGATCTCTCAACAGAAGCTGGTTTTACTAAACTGAGCAAGTTTTCTGAACATTTCGCAATATTTTGTCGGAACATCTCTCGTGACTAATAGGTTTCAGAACAGCTGTGCGGGATCGCCTAAGGCCTTGCAGTCCTTAGTATTTCCAAGTCATTAAATTCATAACAATTATCTGTTAGTCGTAACTCAATCTGTTAGGTTGCAGGTGATGGAGATATTCTGACGAAAAATGGATGGGAATTTCTTTGCGTGGGTTTACTTTCTTATAACCCTCTCACTTGGTTTGACAATCCCTAAGGGTTTTTATCTGGTTTTTACATTTTTTTAATGTTGTTTTAGATCCCTTTCTTTCATCTTTCCTATCAGGTCTCTGTTTAAAAACTGTTTCTATCCAGCAATGAGCTCTCCAATCAAGAAAGCCAATATTTCCATCTCCAATACTTATAATATATTACCTATAAGAATAATGTATGAATGTATTGTTTTTAATGGGAGTTCCAATAAAGTAACATATTATGCATTAGGCCTATACCCCATCTACTTTACAGCCTGTTAAATAAGTCCCCAAACGGCATAATATTTTTTTAACCATTACAGATAGAGCTACAAAGCTTTGCACATTGTTAATGGACACCAAAATCTATTTTAGTACGTATTCAGTGGATCGCTACCTTTCCAGGGGGACGACCCACAAGGAGTAAGTAGGAAATGCTATGAGAGCATAGGTCGAGTTGTACATCGAATTAAAGGCCTTTACGAGTAGAACACAATGCCGCAAACCCGACCTCACAAAAATGTTCACTCTAGCTAATCTTACCTATTTGGTCTTTCTTAATTCTTCTTCTCTTAGCCCTGACGCTATTGGAGTGTTTGAAGAATAGGAGTCTTTATTTTATATATACAGGGTGTTCGAAAAATGTGGGGCAATAATTTACGTAGTGATTCCTTGGGTCAAAATAGGCAAAAAAGTTTATATAGACGTATGTCCTATCTCGATTCGTTTAGCGTCTGTCTGTCTATATGTGTTTTTTACAAAATAACTCCTTAACGGTTTGAGTTACAGCGTTGAGATTCTGTACAAATGTTCACCTTATTGGCCGCTATCTTTGTGCAAAATATGAATAAAAAATTTTTTAACCGTTTTGAAATGGTCGTTATTTTAAATATTTGACGGCAAATTTCACGAAAACCGTTAGTTTTACAAAAAAATTGCAAGATACATGAAATGTAGTAAGTTTTATGGAGATTCCAACGATATCTTATTAAGCTTATTTTCTTATTAAAGTTGTGTTTCTTTAAAAAATGTTCATTTTGTACAGGTTTGAAAATAAAATAATATTTATGTATTGATAATTTGTGATTTTATGATATTTGTCATATATTTATAAAGCTATGTTACCTGAGAGGTTTTTCGCCTTTTAAACAACAAGGAAAATAATCTTTTGGTTTTGTGGTTACAATCGAATACAGTGTTGCCACTATTGTAACAAAATATCTAGTTCTCACTTTTCCCGCTGTAACACCGTAAGGCTTCTATGCATTATTACACACATTTCCTAATGAAATTCTGGTTTTAAAGTTATATTATTTGACGAGACGAAAAGACTTTTAAACATATGTGAACATAAATAGACCACGCGATCGACAGAAATATCGTAAATATTTGGATATGTTTGGTCAGAAAATGACAAATTTAATAAGGAAGAGACGAAAATAATACAAATATAAACAAAATCTAATTGAAGCCTCATATTTAAAGTATCGTATCAGCCAAACTAGTTTAGAATTAAAGCTGAAATTTTGCCGCTTATTCCAAAAATGGGAATCATAATGCGATCAAGACTAAAATCTTAAAAGAGGGTGGAAATGTTGTTTACCTCGATAAACAGTTAGGACAACTTTCTCTTGGCTGCATCGCTTACGATCAGTTGCTTACCGTCCTTTGTGTAGTGTAGGTCTGTGTGTGGTGGTTTTATCTTATCACGTCTAATTCGTCCACCTCATGCACAAGTGTATGGTCCAGCTCAAAGGTAGCGCTCTTCATCGTCCTAGTATAATAAAAAAAGGTTTTTCTGGTTTAGGGAATCCTTGTTTTTGCATATTAGCTTTGACTTGCTCAGGACTAGTTTTAGCTACGAGATCTTTTCTTATTATTGTATATTTAGTTTCCAACATGGCTCTAGGCTGTGTTGTTTTTTTTTTCTCTTTTACGTTCTAGTTTCACACTTGATGACGAGAGTTGATTTGTATTCTCGAAACGTCGTGAATTATAAAACGATATGAATAATCTTATATTTTCTAAATAAACGGTTCAAAACTATTGTTTAAACTATCTCGCTCATACATTCCTAAAATCAGCGAAAACTATAAATGTCAGTTCAGTTTGTTGATAATTAAAAATTTAAAAAGAACCGTCTTTGAATAAATATTTAATTCGAGTCTACAGACTTCTTTCTTTTGTATCATAAACGCGTTCTTGCCATCAATTGTATTTGACCTTGTAATCAGGGTTGCCAATTATTACTGAACTGTAATATATTTTACTGTCGATTTTGCTCACGGGTGTGCAGCAGGTCATTAATCTTCACATATTCCATTTAGTTTGAACGAAATTGTTGTAGCCGATATTGAGAAATTACGTCTATAATATCAGTCGATATTTTGTTTTTCATTAGCAATTCATAAACTGCTTTGTTTGGTTTCTTAGAGAATACTCTTGAGCAAAATTTAATCCAAATGACTGTGGCCGATTTTGAGAAAATAGTTACTTTTTTTTTTTTTGCAACTACTCCCAAATTTTGAATTATCATAAAATATAAAACATACAAAATTTGATTAAAATCTGTCTTCCCGTTTAGGCTGTACGTTCAATAGAAAGTTTAAAAAAACAACTTTTGGATTCAGACAACCTTGAAACAGACTCGTAAAAAGTCGATATCCCTTTTTTTTACCCATCATATAACTTTCTTTATATTAAAAAAAAAATCTTTTAAATATGGAAGATGGCATCAATCGGAATGTTATTAACTCTCAAAATTAGTCCCAATAATGTCTGATGAATAACTTGTTAAATGTTTTTTAGCAGGATGTCTGCATGGAATTGGTAGGTTAGATGGGAAATTTCAATTCATTGTTGACGAACACCTGTCCCACCTGGCAAGTGCTGAACTCTGTGGCACAATGGGTAACTAATCCGTACGCTTACCATCTGCCCTAACCACCTTCTGTTTATTTTAGCTGTTGTTAAAACACGTGACTCTATTTGTAATGATCACGTGTAACCATGCAGGATTTTATGGAGAGACCTTGAATACTCGAAGGGTCAGAAAAGTTGGTTAAAAGAAACCGACAGGAAAAATAAAAGAGAGGGATCTAACCCAAGACCAGATGAAAACAAGTGTAGATCCAGTTAAGATCGCTCGGGATTGTCCTATAAAAATCGTGTGACTTTTATCGTACGATATTTTTCAGAAATAGACGGAGCGTGTCGCCTAATGTATTTATCGTGCGGTGGATATCGTTGTCGCAATGGTACACCTGTTTAACCACTACAGCATGAACTGTAATGTTGGGATCTGTTTATAAATATCCAAATTATTATTTATAGTATCAAACAATTGTCTTTTTTTTGTTGTTTAAAGGCGAAAAACCTCTCGGTCATCATCGCCTTACAAAATCGCCTCTATTCCTTCAATACTCTAATAACGTCAGAGTCGAGAGAGAGCAAGAGTTGGTCAAGAAAGATCTGATAGAAAAGAAGAACAAGTGAGATTAATCCAAGACTAGATACGAAATGTGTACATCCAGCTATGATTGTCTATCCCGTACTTGAAGATACCCTGAGAATTAATTTGTCAGTATTGTTCTGTAAACAGCAAACATCTCTCCTAGAAGTTTTAATACATCCAAGATGGCTACTAGCTTGTCACGTGACACAGTAAGATGTAACAGTAAATAATACTACAGTGAACACATCTCATAGGGGGAAATAATTAAAGTTAAATGTTTCATGGGTGACTTGCTTGTATTGTGATCAAAGCGATAGCACCTGTTTGTTTAAACTTGGAATGTTGACTGTCTTAACGGAAAAACGATCATTCCCATCACTGGTGTTCTTCGTTGGTCGGTGACCCAATTGGAAGAATAATCAATCCAACTACTGTTAATGTTTTACTCTGAATTTTTTTCATGCATGTATACAGAGGGAGTTTCAAGGGCTCATTTTAGTGAGTACGGCCTTTGGCAATTCCGAGGTACTCTAGCTGGACTCTACACCCTTTATCATGTATTCTTGGGTTAAATTCCTCTCTTTCATTTTTCCTTAATAAACTCTTGTTCACTTCCTAGTCTGACAACATTAGATTATTCTAGAACTAGGTTTCTTTATTTTATATTCTTTTTTGCTTTGTGTATAAATCAATGATGACGAGGGTTTTTTTTGCGTTTGAGGGGGACAAAATTAGGGAAGAAAACTGTGGAACTGTTATATATATATATTTGTTGTTTTTGTAACTTTATGAAACTAAAAAAGTCAATGAAAAAATTGTAAAAAGTTGTGATTTTATAAGTTTGTAGTTTAACGCAGTGTTAGGTTAGTTATAGCAATGACTACATAAATACTACAAGACACGACATGGCCATGTTAAATATTCTACGCTTATTCTTGAGTTGTCCAATACCCGCTAGGTCGCTCTGCTAGAGAATCTGAAGTTGATGTGACTGGCGCTAGGTGGCTCTACGGTCAAACAATGTTTCAGGCGGGTAAGAGAAAACGCACTGATGCCACATATGGGACCAGAGATGCGAGGGAAGGTCGAGAATCGCTTATCTCAGCGCACGAACTGACAACACTGACTATGCTGACGGAAGTAAGTGAGAAGGTTTGTGAGAGAGAGGTCAACAGTTGTACAGTCTCAACCATGTGGGATGCGTACAGTCAAGCACCTGCTGCTAGCGCTTTCTGATAGCTGTGTGTCAAACTTGTGACGAACAGCACCCGTAAAGCGTAGACTATTTCCCTATCCTATGTCGTGTCTTATAGTATTTATGTAGTCATTGGTTATAGTTTAGTTATTGTAGCTCATGTATCACTGAGGATGGCGACTTTGTCGTTGAAACGCGTTCGATTAAGTAAACGTAATTTTTGTAAGATCTTGTGTTCGAGTTTTTTTTCTATCTAATATTATCTCACAAGTCAAGCTCAATATTTATATATAAACTTTTATTTGGATATTTCGTGCGTTACTCAACTTAATAACCACAGAAAATTAGATACAAATTTACAGATTTCAATTCTGCATGTAGTGGTACCAAAACAACCCTCTCTCTACGATGACAAATAGCGAAGTTATTGTCAAAAAATGTAATTTCGATCCAGCAACTCTCAATAAAATGTGATCATATACTGTAGTTAACCAAAACAGCGTCACTGAGAAGAGCCTAGCAAGTGGAGACTTTATAATGTAAACACATCTGCGAGGCCCAATAGGCTGTGTAACAACTGTTTGATAACTTACCCTACGAGAGGATCTGTTCGTATTACATTGTATTGGGCTGGGTGAGTACCATGATGACCGCATCTATCCAATACGGAAGAATGGAAGCCGGTCTGTGATTGGTATCGATTGACTAATTGCTAGTGTGGTAGAATTCTTCAACACAACGCCTCAAGGCAGCCTACCTTTGAAGCTTCACAGATGTGGTGTTCAAAACGTAATGTGGAGCCAACCATAATAAGCCTACATTTTTTTACGTCTATAGTTTCCTATTAACGCAGGGATCTTTTATTTATTTCGTTTTTTTACAGTCACATATAGTTTAGAGAAAGTTATGGTATATTGAAGTCGCTAGAGGTAAAAATTCGTGATTTTTTTTTTACATAAGCGAGGTTCTGGTTAGGTTAGGTTAGGTTAGGTAGATGTGTGTATTGAAAGGTTTCCACTCGCTTCGCTCGTGTCAGTTTCTCGGGCCTGTCAGATTTTGTAAAACGAAGGTTAGGTTAGGTTAGGTTAGGTTAGGTAGATGTGTGTATTGAAAGGTTTCCACTCGCTTCGCTCGTGTCAGTTTCTCGGGCCTGTCAGATTTTGTGAAACGAAGATCACAATTTCTTTCGAGGTCATTATTCGAAATTACATTTTTAAACAATAATCTCGATCAAAGGATTAAATAAAGCTAAAGTTTCTAAATTTATTAATTTATTGCTTTATTTAATCCTTGAATTTGGAGTTTCAACCAGACATATCTGCTGTTACATTAAATAACATTAAAAAAAATAATGACCCAGCTGTTTCTCATCTTCGAAAGATGGCGTTTTTTTAGTTTGTTATAACTTCAATAAAACCCTAGGTATGAACAACAACAAAAACTGTTTAAAATGGCCACCTCTAATTAGATTTTTCTAAGGGCCGTACTATACGGGCAGAAAAAAACGCGACCAAATCTCGGCGGCAGAAAAGCGTAGGCATTGTATTCCTGGTGGTCCAAACTATACGAACCGAATTGACCACGCCGACAGACGCGTCAGCAAGCGGAGAGTCGGTTTTTACGACAAGCGACGCGCAAATTCGGCTAGCAGAAATTCCGCTTATCAAACTATACGGACAGAACCCAGACGGAAAACAAAAGCGCGCCTTGTGGCTCTGTGCAGAACCTAGAATCAAAACAAACCAAGTTGAGGAATTTACAAGTAAGGTTATATTCAATTATTATTGTTTTAATTATGTTCGACACTGAACGGTTTATTGTAGAAGTAGAAGAACGACCAGCCCTTTACGACGTGAGTTGTAAGGAATATAGTAATAAAATTATTAAATCACAATGTTGGCTTGAGGTTTGCAAGGCAATGGACGGGGATTGGGATAAAAGTACTGATGGGACCATTTGTCTCTGTGTGCGGCTCTGACGCTACTAGCCGTTCTGTAAAAGTAGAGCTCACTCACCCAACTAGGCCCTATGTTTGTCGACCTTTCGCGACACATAATTACAGTTTACAAGATTTGTAGTGCATATAGAAACATGATGTTTACAAACAACTCGAAGCTACATTGAAGACAGGTGAATAATCTACGTCCGGCGCGCCGCGCGTGACCACATGTTTTTGGAAATGAGCGATAATCACTCCCCTCTTCCCCGCCGCGCCATAGCAAGCCGCGCGCACAGACAAATGGACCCATCAGTATGTGCGTTGACCATCGCCTTTCCTTCTCCGTAAACATAACAACATGCAAACAACTCAATAAATGTACTGCACCAACACAAGCGATATCCTATCACATCCATTTTGGTACAGAATAAACTATAAAAACAGGTTATAATGTCACAACAAGCATATTTCGTCGGTCCAAAAAAACTCTCGTATAGTTTACGCACCCCGAAATTCGGCGCAGAATTCAGGCCGACGTATTATGTTCGTATAGTCTACGAAAATTCGGCGGGGATTAACCTGATGTTTCAGTCGCGGTTTTTTCTGTCCGTATAGTACAGCCCTAAATTTCAATAGGGCACACTATAATAGTCCTCTATACCAAATTTAATGTTCCTAACTTTGTTATTTTAAGCGACATGTTGAAAACCCTTTGTCGTTTTCTTGAGGGATTGAAATGTGTAGAACAACAAAAACATGAAAGGTTGAAAATGTTTCTATTACCAAATATATTGGTTACGTAAAAAGTATGACTGTTTTTGTTTTTAATTATATTAGATTTGTCTTAACTGTACTATTCTCTAATCTAAATCATATTTGTTGTCCAGTGTGTACAGAAGACTGTTACTACATTAGCCTGTAGCGCACGTACGCGCATGCTCATTTCCGGTCTTTGCAAACTCCCCCTTCAGTCATTCAGTGCAGTTGGTTGTGTTGGACTGTGCCAGCGAGTGGACACTGGACAGTGGTTTTGTTTTGTTTAATAATGCGTAATGTGGATGGGAATGGTATCGTCCTTATTAAGTGTGAGTGTATTTATCTCTTGTTATTAAATATTGTAGGTTTGTACTGTCAGAAAGACAGACTAGTTGGTATTGCAACTTGGTGTCGTGTAAAAACACTAGTGAATATTTTTGTTTGTGAGAGAGGAAACAAACATGTGAAGCAATAGAAATAATACGTATTTCTTTGATTTGGTTAACCTAACCTTAAATTGTTTTGTCACTGTTTTAATCAATCAAGCTTTTGTTAAATTGGTTGTTATTGTAAAGAATGTTGAAATAGGTTAACTTAAAAACAATAGTTGATTATTATTTTTACTGGTAGAAGAAAAACCTGTTGGTTAACATAGCTTTATTATGGTACAATCTTGTTGAGCACTGTGGTGAAATTTACAATAATGATTCGAATTTGCCCCTAACCACAATCACTAGAAACTTTAAAATAAAACACAATTATCTGATTAATTGTTCTTTATTAATTATATCCACTAAATGCCCTGATGTACATTTCGATAACATGGTTATCATCATCGGAGGGTCTTGCTTATAAACTAGATCTAAACTTACATATCTACTAATGAAATAAAATATAACCTAAAACTATAATAACCTGAGTGGGAGGGATTTTAGCTTGCACTCAGGTTATTATAGTTTTAGGTTTAATTTTATTTCATTAGTAGATATGTAAGTTTAGATTTAGTTTATAAGCAAGACCCTCCGATGATGATAACCATGTTATCGAAATGTACATCAGGGCATTTAGTGGAAATAATTAATAAAGAACAATTAATCAGAAAAATTGTGTTTTATTAAGTTTCTAGTGATTGTGGTTAGGGGCAAATTCGAATCGTTATAGCTTTATTAATAAAAGAATTTAAAATAAATCCCGTCAGGGTCGAAAGATAACAAAAATTAGTCAAGAGAGACCTGATAGGAAAGATGAAAGTGAAGGATCTAACCCAAGATTACGAGACGTGTAGGTTTAGCTAGGTACCTTGGGATTGCTTAACCCCCTACTCACGTAGGGGTAGCTGATTTGTAAATTTGTATGACAGAGTATTTAAAATTGTTATACAAATAGACCTTTTGACTAAGGTTGACGAATTTAAATTTTGTACAAAAATATGTAAAATGAAGATATTTTTTAAATTTTGACTCATGTATTTTGGCATTATTTATGTTTTTTGTGTGAATTCCTTAAAGAGAAAAACCAATATCGGTCTTAAGAAACGAATTAAAATAGAAACCTCTAATCTGCGAGTACTTTATTAAACTTTAGGGTCGATAGAGATCAAGAGTTGGTCAAGAGAGACCTGATAGGATTACATATTTTTATCTAAGAGTAGTGGGACAAAATGTGTAAATCCAGCTGGGGTACTTCGGGGATTACCCACTAGTATGTGTATTTCACATTTTTTTTTCTTTTTATAATTTAAAATTTGGAAGTACAAAACACACAATTCTTATTAAAATAGAATTATTTTTATATATATTTCCGGAATTTTCTGGAGAGATGCCGACAAATACGTTTTGTTTTACACGTTACACTTGAGTAAGGTTTCCAACGATTTTGATCAAATCACAATTTTGTGGTTTTTTTTTACCGTTTTTTGAATGATCTACACATTTCATGGCTCCAGAAAACCAAAATAATGATTTTCGGCTAACTTTCCGCTTGGCGTCTGTACTTACACACAATAGTGGCAAAAAAAATAATAAGATAGGAACCAAACTAACATGTTTGGTTATGGATAGTTTTGGTCGGTTTTTATCTAGTTTTGGGGATGGATGAGAGAGAAAGTTTGTGCAATATTTACTGTACTGTTATATTTAGTATTTAGTACTGCAATATTTAGTTCTTTTTCGTTATAACCCCCACCCCAAATTTTTTTGTTTCAAATTATGTGAAATGTATTGGAAAGTGTTAATTGATCAAAATTATGTAGGAGAAACGTATTTAAAAATAATAATAATAACCCAATAACCCTACTTTTTTCATATTTTTTGTTCCAATTACTTAGATTTAAAAATTGCACGAAGTAATCCACTAACCCAGTAACTTAATTTAATGTTAGATCTTCATTGTGATTTCAATTAATTGATAATGAGAAAAATATAAGTGAATCTGATTTACAATATAATTTTTCACGTTTTTATGTTGTTATGCCTATTCAATAGCTTATTTAGGTTATTGGGTTGTTTGGTTAGGTTAGGTTGCATTATTTGGTTTATTGGTTTGTTTGGCTATTCGATTATTGCATTACTTTTGATTAATACAGTTATCTCATGGAATTTCTAATTAAGTTTTTATTATAAAAGTAGGGTTATTTGTTTATTGGCTTATTTTTTCTTAAAAATACATTTCTCCATCATAATTTTGATCAATTACCATATTCCAATACATTTCACATAATTTGAAGTAAAAAGAAAGTGGAAGTATAAGGGGGAAAAAACCCATAGTTTGTTTTAGGTTAGGTTGGGTTGGGTTAGGTTATGTTAGGTTGTATTATTTGGTTTATTGGTTTATTTAGCTATTGGATTATATAATTATTTTTGACTAATACAGTTATCTCATGGAATTTCTAATTAAGTTTCTATTCATAAAAGTGGGGTTATTGGATTATTGGCTTTTTTTTCTTAAAAATACATAATTTTGATCAATTATATTCCAATATAATTATTTCACATAATTTGAAGCAAAAAAGAAGAGTGGAAAAAAGTGGAGGTATAACGAAAAAGTACCCTTAGTTTATTTGTTGTTCTTTTTATTACAGTTTTCTTCCAGATTCATAGTATTTTAAATTGTAATGAGGAAATCTACTGTCCAATTTTAGTAAAAACATAAAAACATCGTGGCCTACTTGAAGAAAGATGAATTATTTTGTAGACAACTAGTGTAGGCTACTCTTTGTACAGTGCAATGTAATAACATAAACCAGAACAGACTTATAGCAAACTAGGCTAACTCGTTCCTCGAAGTCAACCAATATTTCATTATATATGAATATTTTTAATTTAAATATCGTTTCAAATAGATTTGAAACGTTCATTCATTGGTCCAATTGTACATAATTCTCATGTATAAATGGATAGGTTTCATCTGAGCTGTGAGCTGCGATTGGAAGGGAGGTACAAGTTTGTAGTTCGAGGCCGCGTGGGGACAGAGGCATTGTAGGGGAAACAGTCGGCGCCGACTACTGTCCACGATCTAGCGGTCTTGCAGACATCGTTGTTAGTAGGCTACCAACACCCAACACAGAGTGAGGCAACCGCTTCCCCCACCACCTTACTGACGCTTAGACCCACTGCGCACCCAAACTCCACAGCTCAGATAAAACCTGTCCATTTATAGTTGCGGTGATAAACACCCCTTGTTACTGATCCAAAGTTACAATGAGGAACAGTTCAATAAACTCAAAAAACTTCATGGGGAAAAACATTGAAAAATGTATTAAAAAACTTTAAAAAACCTCATTTTAATACATTAATCCAGTCAAAACGAAACGATAGACATCATAATTTGTATTTTACTTTATCCAATGCCAGACCTTGGCATCTCTGCCATTCTCCGCCTAGCCTCCCAGTAGAGAAAATGCTGATCTCGCTCTTCCACGTCTTGCAGGTCTGTGCAGTTCTGAAGGTGTGGGCCATCCATCTTGTGACGGTTGCACAGAGGGCAAATTTCTGAGGCTGCTAATCCTATTTTACAAAAGTGGGCTTGCAAGTAGTCATGGCCCGTAAGCATTCTGAATTTGGCAACAGCTTCCACTCTTTTTAGGCTATGTGGTATCAGCACTGCTTATAGATGTAGCTAGGTTCCCTCTGATTTTAAATAGGAAAACCTCTTGGTCATCATCACCTAAAAAAAAAAAAAATTAAGAAAAGAATATAATCTAGCCCTAGAATACTCTAACAACAGCAGGGTCAGAAAAGAACAAAAGTTGGTCAAAAGAGACCTGATAATAAAGATATAAAAACGGTCGAAACACACTGTAGATCGAAATGACAATACAGGGAATATTACATGAAGCTGCATAAATCCCGCTATGGAAACTAACTTTCTCACTGTCAAACTGTAGAAGGGAAACAATTCGAGCATTTATTGTAAAAGAACAAGTTAATCTTGTAAGTTGTGCCATTTTAACCGCTATAAATATGGAGGGGGGGGGGTGCTTTTGAACATATTTCAATCTATCTTTTTCTCTATTTTATTAAAATCCACCAAAAAAAATTTCCATGTGACGGGGGAAATATTTTCCGAATTTTTGAGACACCCTGTATATGGTACCTAATTTCCGACTCACACTGTAGATAGATTTCCGCTATATTCCGTTTGATTTGGATCTCTATTTAAATTTGCGCTGCGGATTACCTATTCATAGGTAATCTTGAGTCACTCACTAAAATATTTCGCTTATTCAACAAAAGTTTTACTGGCAATAAATCCATAAAATGTACTAGAAATAGCCGGTAAACATGAGTCATACTGATTTGTCATTTAGTTGCGATAATGACTTGCTATTAAACACCGCAAACTTTAATGACCGCTATTACAATCGGTGCAGAAATATCAGTAAGAATTTTGCGGCAATCAGAGAATAATTCGGCCTCCGTTGTTGACATATCTTCACGTTTCCACGGGCTGAGGAAGCCGAAATAGTTAATTTCACCACTAGGACTAAATAAAAGTGAAGCTTTTTAATACAAGCTCAAGTTTAACAAAAATGAGCGAGGATCGTAAAGCTTCTTTCGGTCCAAGTGATGAACTATATTTTTCGTTATACTCCAAATAATATAAGAAAACAATTTGACAAAGACTAAAATGTTCACTTATTTCCCTTCAAATCGATGGTAACAGCTGTTTTAAAGGTTATTTACAATCGAGAGTATCGGTTGTTTTTATAGATGCTTTACAATCGTTAATTAATTCGTATAAGCGAAGTAACAGCTGATGACATCGACCTCAGCTGATGTTTTTAGGTCCTAGGACTAGAAATAACAATAGCATCTCAATGCATGTATTGAAAACAGCTGTTTTTGAAGCAGTATTACGAAAAGGTTATTTTCTACAGTACCCTCAGAATAGGAGTGTGTCTGGTGTAATGGGCGTGTCCTCCCTACTGCTTTTCCCTAACCTGACTTGGCGGTACAACCTATTCTAAGAAAACTAGGTACACAAATTACTGCTTAGTTACATTTAATTCTTAATGTTTAAGTAAGTTATTTTTTAAAAGTTTAATTTTGTAAACGTTTTATTCTTATTTGCACTGATAAAAAAAAAAAAAAAAAAAACAAAAGTAGGGTAGGCGTTTACACAGAAGCATTTGAGGTCTATATTTTTTTATTTGAGTTGTACCGCTGAAAGCAAACGTAACAAACGAAGTGTGGGGGGGCCTCTTTTCCTCTCCACCCCAGACACATTCCTACCTTGAGGATACTGTACATGATCGTTGTCGTCGTCTGCAGATCAATAATTATGGCCACAAAAATTAAAATAGTGCATGCCATTTGGTGTAGGGGACTCTATAGAGCCCTAAAGTGTCAAAATGTAAACAGTTTTTTTATAATATGTCGTGTGTTATTCAACTCACTAAATCAGATAAAAATTTGCAGATTTCAATTCCGCGCGTAATAGTACCAACTTTACGACGACAAATTTAAAAGTTGTCGAAAATATAATTTGATCATTGACCTCCCAAAAAAAAGTGATATTTTAAGGTTACGAGAATATCTAAAAGCATTACTCTAAAAGTAATGCTCAAAAGTTAGTTGGTAATTCATGTGGGTAATTCTAATTTCCAGTAGGGTAAGTTTGACTTATGCTGTAAAGCAGTTATAGGGGTACCGCTTAGAAAAGAATCGCACGCCGGTTGTGTCTCGCGCAGGTAGAACAGGTGGAAGAGTTAGGCCAGACATACCCAGCCGTTGCTTTATTGCGTAGGGCTTAATATTTTCTTTTTTAAACACTACAGCGCTAACAAACTGTAAACGTGTATCGTTTATGTTCCTGACAACTACGATTAGTAAATTTAAATATTTTACAAAGTAGACGACGTAGAAAGACATTAAATTATAGGTTTTAATTTCCTTTGTATTGTGATAAAAATGTAACAATTTATCCCCACCACCGCTCCAATCCCCTCCCCGCCATCACCCCTACATGCGTGCGCGAGCCACTCTCGAGATGACGGTTCTGTGCAGGTTTCTTTCTGTCTGGTAGGCCTATAGTTGTATATGTATAGGCTCGTGTCGGTGATTCGGCCCTGCGGATTTCGTAAATGTACGTTTTCTTGGGAAATTACATTTTTGACAGTAACTTTGCTATATGTCGTCGCAGAGAAGTGAGGTTAGTACAGTTCAGTTATAGAATCAGTACACGTGGAGAATCGATATCTGCACATTTTTTACTTGATTTAGCGTCTTATAAGTTGAATAAAACGCGAGGTGTGGACAAGAAACTGTACGTGGCCGTCCCTAATTCGATTTTCCTAAATTATCCGCAGCTATCGTGACGTACGCCGGACGGGACGGTAAGTCCATGAAAAGTAAAGATTAGTCAAAAGACTAAATATTCCAACAAATAACTTACGTTATAAAATGCGGTGATTCAGAGGGAAATAATAATTCAACAATAATATTATTGAACTCAATTCTGGCAGACGGCCATAAACAGCCTCTGCACCATTACGGGTGTTTACGTGCATACCCTATGTTTACAGGCGAAGTCACGTGTGCAAAACCAAAATAAACACAGTCTAGTTGAGTGCAGTGCCAATTGGCTTTCCTATAGTATTCAAGGTCATTGTACATCTTGGATTTACCTTCTGTTATATTTATGTTGGCTAACTTGTAATAGAGAAATGTTAACTACCCTCCCCCCAATGCAGGAGACAATTAAGGCTTATTGTGGGACAGGCTTGGCAATCCTAAGGGACTCTTAAATAAATCTACGCCTTTTTTTCAGTCTTGGGTTAGATTCCTCTCTTTCCTATCAAATCTTTCTTCTCCAACTTTTGTTCTTTTTCGATCATGACTCTATTAAGAGTATTCAAGATGTCTTTATTGTGTGCTGTTGTCGTTTTTTTTATAAAGTGATGATGACCGAGAGGTTTTTCATGCAGTATTGGGTTAGATTCTTCTCTTTCCTATCAAATCTCTCTTGTCCAACGTTTGTTCTTTTTCGATCCTGACTATTAGAATATTCAAGAGTTCTTTATTATGTTCTTTTGTCGTTTTTTTTTTATAAAGTGATGATGACCGAGAGGTTTTTCATACAGTATTGGGTTAGATCCCTCTCTTTCCTATCAAATCTTTCTTCTCCAACTTTTGTTCTTTTTCGATCATGACTCTATTAAGAGTATTCAAGATGTCTTTATTGTGTGTTTTTCTCGTTTTCTTTTTAATAAAGTGGTGATTGAAAGGTTTTTCATGTAGTATTGGGTTAGATCCCTCTCTTTCCTACCAAATATTTCTTCTCCAACTTTTGTTCTTTTTCGATCATGACTCTATTAAGAGTATTCAAGATGTCTTTATTGTGTGCTTTTCACGTTTTCTTTTTAATAAAGTGGTGATTGAAAGGTTTTTCATGTAGTATTGGGTTAGATCCCTCTCTTTCTTATCAAATCTTTCTTCTCCAACTTTTGTTCTTTTTCGATCATGACTCTATTAAGAGTATTCAAGATGTCTTTACTGTGTGCTTTTCTCGTTTTCTTTTTAATAAAGTGGTGATTGAAAGGTTTTTTATGTAGTATTGGGTTAGATCCCTCTCTTTCCTATCAAATCTTTCTTCTCCAACTTTTGTTCTTTTTCGATCATGACTCTATTAAGAGTATTCAAGATGTCTTTATTGTGTGCTTTTCTCGTTTTCTTTTTAATAAGTGGTGATTGAAAGGTTTTTCATGTAGTATTGGGTTAGATCCCTCTCTTTCCTATCAAATCTTTCTTCTCCAACTTTTGTACTTTTTCGATCCTGACTAAGTATTCAAGAGGTCTTTATTAGTTCTTTTCTCATTTTTTATAAGGTGATGATGACCGACATGTTTTTCATGTAGTATTGGGTTATATTCCTCTCTTTCATCTTTCCTATCAAATCTCTCTTGTCCAACGTTTGTTCTTTTTCGATCCTGACTATTAGAATATTCAAGAGTTCTTTATTATGTTCTTTTGTCGTTTTTTTTAATAAAGTGATGATGACCGACATGTTTTTCATGCAGTATTGGGTTAGATTCCTCTCTTTCGTCTTTCTTAGCAAATATCTCTTGTCCAACTTTTGTTCTTTTTCGATCCTGACTATTAAGAGTATACAAGATGTCTTTATTATGTTCTTTTGTCGTTTTTTTTTTATAAAGTGATGATGACCGACATGTTTTTCATGTAGTATTGGGTTAGATTTCATCTTTCTTAGCAAATATCTCTTGTCCAACTTTTGTTCTTTTTCGATCCTGACTATTAAGAGTATACAAGATATCTTTATTATGTTATTTTCTCGGTTTTTTATAAAGTGATGATGACCGACATGTTTTTCATGTAGTATTGGGTTAGATTCCTCTCTTTCATCTTTCTTAGCAAATATCTCTTGTCCAACTTTTGTTCTTTTTCGATCCTGATTATTAAGAGTATACAAGATGTCTTTATTATGTTATTTTCTCGGTTTTTTATAAAGTGATGATGACCGACATGTTTTTCATGTAGTATTGGGTTAGATTCCTCTCTTTCATCTTTCTTAGCAAATATCTCTTGTCCAACTTTTGTTCTTTTTCGATCCTGACTCTATTAAGAGTATTCAAGATGTCTTTATTATGTTATTTTCTCATTTTTTATAATCTGATGATTACCGAGATGTTTTTCATGTAGTATTGGGTTAGATTCCTCACTTTCATCTTTTCTATCAAATCTCTTTTGTCCAACTTTTGTTCTTTTTCGATCCTGACTCTATTAAGAGTATTCAAGATGTCTTTATTATGTTATTTTCTCATTTTTTATAATCTGATGATTACCGAGATGTTTTTCATGTAGTATTGGGTTAGATTCCTCTCTTTCATCTTTTCTATCAAATATCTTTTGTTCTTTTTCGATCCTGACTCTATTAAGAGTATTCAAGATGTCTTTATTATGTTATTTTCTCATTTTTTATAATCTGATGATTACCGAGATGTTTTTCATGCAGTATTGGGTTAGATTCCTCACTTTCATCTTTTCTATCAAATCTCTTTTGTCCAACTTTTGTTCTTTTTCGATCCTGACTCTTTTAAGAGTATTCAAGATGTCTTTATTATGTTATTTTCTCATTTTTTATAATCTGATGATTACCGAGATGTTTTTCATGTAGTATTGGGTTAGATTCCTCACTTTCATCTTTTCTATCAAATCTCTTTTGTCCAACTTTTGTTCTTTTTCGATCCTGACTCTATTAAGAGTATTCAAGATGTCTTTATTATGTTATTTTCTCATTTTTTATAATCTGATGATTACCGAGATGTTTTTCATGTAGTATTGGGTTAGATTCCTCACTTTCATCTTTTCTATCAAATCTCTTTTGTTCTTTTTCGATCCTGACTCTATTAAGAGTATTCAAGATGTCTTTATTATGTTATTTTCTCATTTTTTATAATCTGATGATTACCGAGATGTTTTTCATGTAGTATTGGGTTAGATTCCTCTCTTTGCTATCAAATCTCTCTTGTCCAACTTTTGTTCTTTTTCGATCCTGACTATTAAGAGTATTCAAGATGTTATTATTAGTTCTTTTCTCATTTTTCTATAAAGTGATGATGACCGAGGGATTTTCGCCTTTAAACAACAACAAATAAAAACGTATTTAAAGCTAACCATGAACATTGACCACAGCGGTTACTGTTTTTATATTTAATAATGTACTAATAAGCCCTGCGCATTACTTCAACTCTCCTATTGATCTAACAGAGACTAGTTTTAGACTAGTTCTGTTCGTGACGTCACAGTCAGCTGGAGGTGAAGTTTTTCCTTTATATAATCGTTACATTGTTTTCTGCGTTAGTAGACTGTCGGTCACGTGGTATCCGTATCCTTTGACCAATCACAACTCGTGTGGACACTTAAGATTGTATGTATTTTCTGTAAAACCTATTTTAATTTAACTGTAATGTATTTCTGTATGGGTGTAATTGAAGAATTGTTACGGACATTTTAAAAGTGTAACAGTTTGGTCTGGCAATCCCGAAGTCTGTAGCTGGATCTACACTTTTTTTCGTAAATTCTTGAGTTTATTTCTCTCTTTTATCTTAGCTATCAGGTCTCTTTTGACTCTGGTTTTCTTCTTAACCTTGACTCTATTAGAATATTCGAGTGGTAAGGTACTAAATGTTTTTCTTCCTTTTTATTATGATTCGGTGATGACAGAGAGGTGTATGCAAAGCCTACACGGAATTGGTCGAGATACAGACGTGTTTTATCCAATAGTTAAAAATTGATTGGCAGAGTTAAATTAGATTCAGAAGTGCTTTGATGGGCGTCATCATTGTACTTACCCAGCCCTGTACAACGCTGATGCTCTAAATTTAAAAACACAAATATTTATTTTCTTTCTCTTTATATGAAATGTTAAATTGTAAGGGGTCTTGCGCAGTAGGGTATTTTTTTAAACAGTTTTAACAGGTTTTCTGAACGTGTTAATTCTGAATATTTCCAGTTTCACGTCGGCTATATGTTCTTATGTTATACAGTCTCCACTCGCTTCGCTCGTGTCAGTGTCTCGACCTTCGCAGTTGTACGTAGTGAAGAACCTGGTAGATTTTGTAACTTTACGAATAACATATTTTCATGGTACGGCTGGAATGTTTTAGACAATTGACAAGAATTTAAAGTTTTTGTTTTTTTGTTGATCAATCGGATATCCTTTTACTGAGTTTTTTTTTTTTTTTTTTTTTTTTTTTTTTTTTTTTTTTTTTTTTTTTTTTTTTTTTTTTATAAATTAAAAAATAACTAGATGTTTCTGCAATGATTGGAGATAATTCAGAGGGTGGTTATATGGGTCAAAATGAAGAAAAAAGTTCCTATAAACATATGTCCGGAATCGCTTCTTTTATTAGTTATCCGCCATTTTTTTTTTTTTTTTTTTTTTTTTTTTTTTTTTTTTTTTTTTTTTTTTTTTTTACTAAATAATATATATCTCTAGAACGGGTTAACAGATCGAGTGGAAATTTTGCACGGTACTCATCAGTGTAAGGATCTAGTTTGGAAAAAATATTCAACATGTTCCATTAAACCGTTTCGAAATGGCGGATATTTAAATAGTTTAAATAAAAATAATTCAGTTATTTTCATATACATTTTTTTTGCAACGGATAGTTGGAACAAGTTAAATTTTTTTTTCCACACTAGTTTTTTACATTGACCACTGTGCAAAGTTTTAACTCAACCGTTCTAGAGATATAAACTATTTAGCAAAAACAAAATGGCGGATAGCGGGTAAAATAAGCGTTACCGGACATATGTTTATAAGTAGTTTTTTTTTCCATTTGACCTACATAACCACCCCCTGAATTATCTCCGAGCATTACAGAAACACTCTGTATATGAAGTTAAATATTTTAATCAGCTGCCATTTTAAAAAAATATACTAAATAAAGTCTATGTGTTTTGGTACACTTGTAAACTGTAACATAAAAAAATACTTGGACTATACTACAGCCGCTGGTTCTTTGCACTTGGATTTTTGGTGACGCACCGGATAGGCAGTGGAAATGGCAACGTCGTCGTCTCGCACTGCCCCTCTACGGCCGCATATCTTAGCATCGCACTCAAACTGCGCGCGTATTATCGCATCTAAACAACAAATCTGTTACGTATTGTTCAGTTTGTGTTATGCTTCGTTCCATTAAGTGACAGAGTGAACCTTTTAAACTGCAAATGTAATAATTTCATTTAATCTAAGCAATTAAACAAATCACTAAAGCTTTTGGTGAATAAATAAATACTACATTTTACTGTTAAGATATTATGTAGTTCAAACGAAACAATCTGTAGCACACTCTATGGTGTATTTCAGTGTGTATAAAATTATATTATTTGATATACAGAAATAATTTTGCTCAAATGAAAACTCGAAAACCGATACTTTATTGTTAGACTACTTCTTGGAACGGAGCCAACGAAGCGACGTTGCCAGATTGTGATATTTGCAAGTGCAAAGAACGAACGGTTGAAGTATAAATATGAATTTAATATTTTAACTAATCCAAAGTTATAATTGTAAAAAAACAAAATGGCGGTTAAACCGGAAACTGCATTTCCAGATCTATGTTTACATGTATCACCAGTAAAACACTTCCTAAAAATATCTTAGTGGAACACTATGTTCTAAGAAACTTTTTCAGCTCTGATCTGTCATTTGATGACGTCATAAATTAATTAAATTGTTTTAAATTAATCGCAATGGAATAATGGATGCAACTGCCAGTAGGGCCTGCTGTCCACCTGCTGTGACGGTTGGAACTGACTCACTGTCGTTTCCGGTTTGTTGAACATCAGCAGGTTGAACAGTTGACTATTGACCGGTAAATTGTGATCTCCCTAATGGAAACATTAACACCCGAGACTGCTATATCCGCCGATTTTACTCTTATTTTTGTTTCTTAAAGGCGAAAACTACTCGGTCATCATCGGCTTTTATAAAAGGAAAAAACCGAATATAAAATAAAGACTAATACCGACAGAGGTAGCTTTCATCCCATTAAGTAAATTATTCTCTTTAAGGGTACTATTGTTGTTTTTGAGCACATTTCGTCAAAACAATAAAATAGGTAGATTATAAAAAAAAAGCTAAACCGACAAATGCCCAGATAGATTTCACCCTTTTTGGACCTAAGAGTAATCGTTTTTTTTTTTTTTTTAACCTTAATTTATTATCTTTTTTCTTTTTGTTTGAAATACAGAATAATGGACTGCCATTCTGGGAAATTTTACACGTTAGTTCTAAAGTTAATTAAAACTTTCTGTAAGCCTATATTTGGTCGTATCTCGGGGTTGTTTCTCCAATTTTTGATAAGTGAAAATTTGGAGGTGGCTACTATAATAAAATAAATTTTGTTTTTAATCTAATTTAACTGAAATATAACCTCTAAAAACTCGAACAAAACGTATTGATCGCTTACTTCGAGAAATTCCGGTTCATAAAAACCAAAAAGTCGGCCATTCGATTTTGATAAAATAAAATAAGCATGTTTTGAATTAATTAAACTGAAGTAAGCACATATACACTTAGAGTGAGTTCGGTTTTGGCAATCCCCGGCTATCTAGCTGGATCTACACCTTTATTCATTTAAGCTTGGATTAGATCTTTTCCTTTAATCCTTCTTATCAGGTTCTTGATCAGCTCTTGTTGTCTTCCGACCCTAACGATAGTAAAAGAAAATCGAGGGGATTCCCCCCCTCTTTTTAAGGCAACAATAAGGGAGCCATCATTTTACTTACCCACCCCGATTATGAAATGTAGTATAAGCAGATCCTCTAAATATATTCTGTAAAGTTTGCGCCGTGTAGGAAGTGTTAAATTGTTTGATAGATTAAGTCTTATCCAGTAGGGTAATTTTGTTTTAATTAAAACGGTTGTTACACTTGTTTTTTTAAACGAAATTGTGTAAATAGCAACGTCTTCTATGCTTTTGTGTGCCTCGTAGATGTGTGTATATAATATAAAAAGCTTTCCACTCGCTTCGCTCGTCTGATTGTTACGGTCCTAGCGGTAAAACACAACCACTGAATAACACCCGGTTTCTTTCCTCTCTCGTAGAACGTACTACTACTTTGTCAGATTGATACAGGCTCTTACTCATGCGCGGTACATCCGCATAATAGCATAGAAGAAGGAATTGGAATAAGAAGGTCACAGCCCATGTTATACAGCGTGATACGAGGGCGATCGGCCCCTAGGAGCGCCACTAGTTGTTTTGTAGCAGTTCTTGTTTTCAAGTAGTTTCGGTTACTGCCACCGTGCCACACCGGCGCTGTATCTCCACAGCCAGCCCTGTCAAGCACACCCCACACCCTACTATGCTACTAGCGCTTTCTGTTGCCCAGTAACCAAACTAAGGATATTTTGGCGATCGAGGGCGTCACGCTCTAATCCCCTCTTCTATGATAATAGCCTATTCTCCAGAAGGAAATAATAGACGATGAATTTGAAATTACCACAGGCTGCAGGAAAAAACCCTTGATGTACCAATAAAATTTGTCATTTTCTACTAGGCCCAATAGAGAAGAGATGACGATTATGTCATCCAGAACCATTTGAAGATTTTTAGGAAGCTTAAATCTTGGCTGGGACTAAAACATAATTAATTAGTCACAAAAGATCCATTTGGGTTACAGTGACAAGCCTCGGACTCCCAAAACAATAACTAGGCCCAATAGGTCCTTTACCATTACATTTAATTAATCTACTTTTGTGTTAAGGCTGGGTAAGTACCATGATGGCGTCATCAACTTTTTTTTATTGCGGAAATTTGAGACGATAAATTTCTACGAAGAATCCCTTCGTTGGATTTTAATTCAAAACAGAGACTGTCTTAAGACATTCTTTGAATTGTTGCATTTGATGACGTACTTTACCAGATACAGAATCTCCTCCAAAATGTATCTTCGCGAATAGAAGGCATCTGCCATTGCCAAAAATGTACACCCACGTGACAAACGTGCGCCGTACCTACTGCGCATCTCGTGGCTCCGAGAGTTTAATGCCACATTCTTACAACTTGTCCAAATTAATTCTCATAGGGAATAAATAAAATAATAAAATCTTAATTCATCTTGCATAACAGAAATTCTTCGATCCAGATTTAGAAATTAAGACCACCAGAGTTGACATTTCTTGTTTTGTATTTCTAATTTATTTTATTGATTCGACAATGTGATTCAGGATGATTTTTATTTTACAGTAAACGTATAGTATTACATAAAACTAAAACAAATAAGAAATACGCGGGGGGATTCGAAACAGCTGATAATAGATGTCATTGTTGCGGTTGCTATGGTGATATGTGTTGTTTACTTACATTTGTACTAGTTTAAAATTATAGAGAAATATTTATTAAAAAGTTTAAAATAACTCGTTTATTTAAACTCGTACGTTGGAAGTGTCCTCTTCCTGAATTTGAAACATAACTCCAACCGTGGCTTCATGTTTTCAGATGTTCCGAAAAGTGTGTTCACGTCTATATTTTAGAGTTCTCGAGTGATATTTCGAAGAAGACGTGCAATTATTCTTGAACGATCTACATAGAATATGTCCTTAAAAAACCAAAGATAATTAGGAGAACTTGAACTGTCGTCTTTATTTGGGCACACTCGTGGCTATGAAGTCTCTTATACTTAACCCATCAAATTACACATTAAATTGCAGCTCTTCAAAAGTAATAATACAGTAATACCAAAACTATGTAATATTTTATAAGAAAAGAAACATACATATTTATCAACAAACAAATTGCAAAACTAGAACATAATATAAAACAACTAGAGACAAATACACTTGTAAATATAAAAATAACGAAACGTTACAAATGCGACGTGAAAACAGAGAGCACATCGGAACTCCCGTCGCCGTTGTTGAAGCCTTCTCACACAGAGTTCGCTACTGATGGTAGCTTTTTTTCAATTTTTTTCACGAAACTGGGCCAACTCTGTAAACTTTGAACCCTCACGAGGATTGAACCTGGGACCTTTCCGTTGTGAACCCAGAGCGCTAATCACTAGACCAGACAGGTGCGCCCCCCCCCCCCGGCTGTTCTCGTCCAGTAAATGCACCATCAACCTTGTTTAAATATCGATAAAATAACTTTCGAGGTCAGCTGATCTGAGTGGCCACAAATCCTTTAAAATAATACGGTTTCTTTCTATGCGAACTAGAAGACATTATCAGTGACCTCCCCCCCACCCTCAGTGAACACTTTGACATCTTTGATTTCCAGTAGTATATTATTGTATCATTGCTGTTAGTTTTCCGTTACAATACTTCCAAACATCTTTTAGTATAGATCTAGTTGTCAGCGTTTAACAAGTGTATGCCTTCCTATATGTACTGTGGTATAGTGGACGGCCTTCACAATTTGTATACCAGTAGTATAGTTTAAAATGAACTGCTTGAACCCGTCTTGCTAATGACCTAACTTTTAAAGAGCCTCGTAAAAATGAAGTGCCTCGAATTCGGTCAAAAGGCGAAATAAACTATTTAAAATAAAATAAACTGTGCAGAAACTTTTCATACGCTCATAACACAACACCAAATACCTAACTTAAAATTTAAGTAGGGGAAGCTGCCATAAATAAAACTATGAATTACGATATTATCAAAATTAGCTCCATTAATTTTGATAAAATGGTTAAATGGTTTGAGAGCCTCTAAGGACTCAAAGCAAATGTAGGATCGCAATATCTCCAAAAGTACCTGTTTGAAGATATCGTTTGTAAAGATAAAATGAACCTTGGGCGGCGTTGTTATCGATCACATATCTCATAATGGACAAGCGTTTTTTATCAAACCATTATGCTAAACCAAAAATAAAATAACAGTTCTGACTTATTTGAGGTGTAAAGAACGCTTTATAGAAGCAAAACAAACAGAGCTGTCTTTTTCTACTAACTCTATTATTTCTAGACTGTGTTTCACTGGGGAAATCCGTTTAGGAAACCTCCAGCTCGCTGATAGTTCTGACTGAAACATTTGAAAATTTTAAACTGATTTATAATTGCATTTGATTTTTTTTAGTTGTGTCGTGGTTACTTATTTCAGCTAATGTCTCTTGTTGAATTCTTCTGATGGTTATCTATTCATTCATTGAGTTGGACCTTGGGTAATCCGATGATTCTTTCTTCGGAGGAAGGATTCTTTCATCGGATGAAGGATCCTTTCATCGGATGAAGGATCCTTTCACCCGAGGAAAGAATTTTCATCAGAGGAAGGATTCTTTCGTCAGAGGATGGATACTTCCATCTAAGGAATGGGTCTTTTCATCGGAGGGAGGATTCTTTCAGCGGAAGAAGGATATTTTCATTTGAGATCGACCCTTTAATAGAAGAAATGATCCATTCATTGGAGAAACGACCCTTTTATCAGAGGAAGCTTCCATTCATCGAAGGAATAATCCTTTCATCGAGGTTTCATCGGAGGAAGGATCCTTTCATTGAAGGAAGGATACTTTTGTCGGAGAGAGTTTCCTTTCATTGGAAGAAGGATCTTTTCATCGGGGGAAGAATCCTGTCGTCGTAGGAATGGTCCTTTTATCTGAGGAAACAACTTTTCGTCGGAGGGGAGATCCTTTCATTGGAGGAAGGCTCTTTTTCTTCGGCAAAAACTTTCATTCGTCGGAGGAAAGATCCTTTCATCGAAGGAACGATCCTTTCGTCGGAGGTATGGTGGAACCACTGTACAATGTACTTGATATATTTCCAGCGGTAAAACGCTGTTACGTCCTGTAGTATCAATCTACTTGTTATATTCCCATAAGTATATTAGCATTGTGGCCAATAGTAATCTGCTTGATATATTTTCATCAGTATCTTAACAGTAGTAACAATTTACTTGATATAAATATCCTTCAGTATATGAATATCATGAACAGTAGTACCAACCTACTTTGTATATGACTAGTAGTACCAAGCTATTTGTATTTCCAGGAGTATATCAGTACCAATCTGCTTGATTTTTCCATGAGTAATAGAACCAGTAGTAGTACCAACCTACTTGATATATTTCCAGCAGTACAGTATTTCAATATTACGACCAATAGTATTAACGTACTTGATATATTTCCAGCACTATATCAGCAATAGGACCAGTAGTACCAACCTACTTCATTTTCCATCAATAGTATGACCAGTAGTACCAACCTATTTGATATATTTCCAGCAGTATATCAGCAATATGACCAGTAGTTCCAACCTACTTCATTTTTTCATCAGTAGTAGGAGCAGTAGTACCAACCTACTTTGTATATTTTCAGCAATATTTCAGTATTATGACTAGTAGTACCAAGCTATTTGTATTTCCAGGAGTATATCAAATAATATAGTAATAATATCAGCATTATTACTAGTAAGTAAATTAAAGCAACAAGTTTTTAGTATAAAACACAATATTTTAATTGAAACTTGCCGACCATGCTTTCGCTAGTTAAAGCATTGTAAAGGACTTATACCACCAAGTACTCGCGTTCTTTAGTATAAATAGTATTATTGCTAGTAGTACCAATCTATTTGATTTTTCCATGAGTAATAGGACCAGTAGTACCAACCTACTTCATTTTTTCATCAATAGCAGGACCAGTAGTACCAACCTACTTGATATATTTCCAGCAGTATATCAATATTACGTCCAATAGTACTGACGCACTGCTATATTTCCAGCAGTATATCAGCAATATGACCAGTAGTACCAACCTACTTCATTTTTTCATCAATAGCAGGACCAGTAGTACCAACCTACTTGATATATTTCCAGCAGTATATCAATATTACGTCCAATAGTACTGACGCACTGCTATATTTCCAGCAGTATATCAGCAATATGACCAGTAGTACCAACCTACTTCATTTTTTCATCAATAGTAGGACCAGTAGTACCAACCTACTAGATATATTTCCAGCAGTATATCAATATTACGTCCAATAGTACTGACGCACTGCTATATTTCCAGCAGTATATCAGCAATATGACCAGTAGTACCAACCTACTTCATTTTTTCATCAATAGCAGGACCAGTAGTACCAACCTACTTGATATATTTCCAGCAGTATATCAATATTACGTCCAATAGTACTGACGCACTGCTATATTTCCAGCAGTATATCAGCAATATGACCAGTAGTACCAACCTACTTCATTTTTTCATCAATAGCAGGACCAGTAGTACCAACCTACTTGATATATTTCCAGCAGTATATCAATATTACGTCCAATAGTACTGACGCACTGCTATATTTCCAGCAGTATATCAGCAATATGACCAGTAGTACCAACCTACTTCATTTTTTCATCAATAGCAGGACCAGTAGTACCAACCTACTTGATATATTTCCAGCAGTATATCAATATTACGTCCAATAGTACTGACGCACTGCTATATTTCCAGCAGTATATCAGCAATATGACCAGTAGTACCAACCTACTTCATTTTTTCATCAATAGCAGGACCAGTAGTACCAACCTACTTGATATATTTCCAGCAGTATATCAATATTACGTCCAATAGTACTGACGCACTGCTATATTTCCAGCAGTATATCAGCAATATGACCAGTAGTACCAACCTACTTCATTTTTTCATCAATAGCAGGACCAGTAGTACCAACCTACTTGATATATTTCCAGCAGTATATCAATATTACGTCCAATAGTACTGACGCACTGCTATATTTCCAGCAGTATATCAGCAATATGACCAGTAGTACCAACCTACTTCATTTTTTCATCAATAGTAGGACCAGTAGTACCAACCTACTAGATATATTTCCAGGAGTATATCAGCATTATTACTAGTAGTCTAGTACCAACCTAATTGATATGTTTCCAGCAGTATGACCAGTGGTACTAAGATACTTGATGTATTTCCATCAGTATATCGGTATTATGACCAGTAGTACCAATGTACTTGCTATATTTCCAGCAGCATAGTAACGACAGGTGTATTAACTACGTGACTTTAGTTAGACACGGCTTGTGTGGTCCCAACTCTTCAATTTGTTTCTCATGTCTTAGAATCAAGCAAACAAATCTCATTTTTGTTATTGTTATATTGTTGGCCAGCCTGTCACTTTAATCCCTTTTGTTTTGTTTTTTGTTCAGTTACAACTGAACAAATTGATTTGTTACTCTGGATTAGAATTCCAGGCAGGGAATGATCATGGGAAAATAGTTTAACTTTGTAAAGAGATAAAGTTCTTTATCTATCTTGACATTGTTCGTTTGTCAATAATGGTAATTGGTTAATTATTTGGATCTCCCTCTTAGATACGCCGTCACCCGAGACCATGAAATGTCCACCGTTGCTACTTATATGAGTAATCTGAGTTTGAGGTTATGTATACAGGGTGTTCATAAAATGTTAACTATTCCTTCAGAATTCCAAGCTCGATCGTTACACAATTTATTGTACAAAGAAAGTTTGATAAACTTCGGTAGGTGATACGGGACATCTAAAGAAATAAAACTTTTATACAGTATAACCAAAGTCCTAAACGTTCTTTTTTTCCGTCTGTCCGCCATTTTGTATTTTTCAATACAGTATAATACATATATGAATAAGATGTACCAAATTTTCTACAACATTTTATACTATTAATTTGTAGGTTTTCAAAAATTCTTATAAATTCTATGTTTAACGTTTTCAAAATGGTCTTAAAATTTAAAATGGCCGCCTTTTCAAACCGTCGATATAAAACTTTCAGATAAATATCTCTTGGTTCTGGAGTTATATTTTGTTATTGAAAATGTTGTATTCAATTAAAATTGAAATTTTAATGACAGCAGCTGTCAAGGTAAACTTTTTTTTGCCAATTATCCATGAACCGTAATATTTTTTACTTGCTATGTTCCACACGGGTTGGTGTCGTTAATCTTTACATTTCGCTAAAATTTCAACGAAATCGGTTCAGCCAATTTTGAGAAATTAAGTATTTTATAACAACTCGTCGGCAGATTTAAAAAAATGTTTACCGATAATTCAGGAACAGGTATTTTTTTTAAAAATAGCTTCCGATTTTGTTTGAGTTTTTAGAGGTTAGATTTCAGCGAAATATGTTCAAAATCTTTAGAGTCGATTTTGAGAAAAAATTTAGTGTTTTTTTTCTTTTCTTATGGTAGATGCCCCCAAATTTGATTAAAATAGATCCACGGCGTAGATTGTTCCACTTTAGATTGCATTCCTTGTTTTGTAGTCAGTGTCCCTTAAAACGGACATAACCTCAAAAACTCGACATTGTGTTTTTGACCCATCACATAACTTTCTTCGTATAATGTGAGGAAAGTAAACGGTTTTAAAATGTGTGCCAGAAAGACATCATTGTATCACTAGGGCAGAACTAATATAGGACTTGGCAAATTTTATGTCATTGCGTCATGACAACACATTCTTGGTTTCTGTGAGTCACAGATCGTATTTTGAACGTCTTTCACATAATTTTGCTTTCGTGGGAAGTTAAGAATTCGCAAAAGTCGTTTATCTGTAGTGAGATAGCGAAAATGCAAGCACGACTGTATGTCCATTCTTTTGAAGTAATCAAATATAGGCGGTGTAGAGAATATTATGTGGGTCAAAAACTATGTCGAGGTTTTTTTCGGGTATACGTTTTGAGGTCTCTGAATCCCAAAAAGTTGTTTTTCGAGTTATGTCTGTCTGTTTGTAATATGCGGCTTTACAGCCCAAACGTGTGGACAGATTTTAATGATTTTTTTTTGTTTTTGACGTATTTTCACCACACCTCGAAATTTTGATGCTGACAAAAAAAATTCAAAATAAGGATTATTTTAAAATTGGCGATTTTGATGAAAATAATGCTCAAATCTAGCTTCTACGGACTCAAACAAAACGTATTGTAGCCATATTTAAAAAAAAATAGTTTGAAAGTTAAAATCAAATATGATTTACACTGTTGTAATGTTTATGGCCCAATTTTAATATATAGTTTTACAAAGATGGCGTCAATTGTAAGGAATATTCCCCCCTCCCCCGTTGTTTAAAGGTAAAATAGCTTTCTGTCATCATTGACTTATTTAAAATAATAAATTAAAAAAAAAAAAAAAAAAAAAAGGAAGAAGAGAACAAAAAATGAAGACTTCTACCACTCAAACATTTAGCTTCAGGGTTGGAAGAGAACAAGAGTTGGTCAAGAGAGATGAAAGAGAGGCAAGTAACTAAAGATAACTTGAAAAAGTTGTAGATACAGCTTGGATCACTTGGGTAGTCACTACAGTGAGGACTCATGGAGCACAAAGTTAACGAGAATACCCCCCCCCCCTATAATACAAGATTACATTACTAGATTTGTATGGTAAATAAGGTATATTTTTAGAGTTTATTTACTATAAAATTAAAGAGTGCATAAACTAGCATATCCACAGATCCAATTCAAAACGTAGGCGAAAAACTTCATCGATAACTCTCAATAATTCTGAAATTTACACTTCAAATATTATGTAATTCGTACAAAAACATTTTTATATGGTTTTTGGATGGGAAAGTGAGATAAAAATGTGCAATGATTTTGTGTCGATTAATTTTAAAGTTAACCTTTCTTGAGTTATGAAACCTGCTACCGTACTTTCTTATACATATATGTTTAAGACATTTCTTAAACTCGACGTTATCATGATTGTGATAAGAATAGTTAGAATTTCCTTTAAAAATCACATCAAACACACTAGCGCATTCTGAACTGAACCCACAAAACTACAATTGTTCAAACCATTTATTGAAGTCTCACTTTATCATATGCTATTGGACTTTATCTCTTAGATATAAATTCGTGGTTAAATATATATAGGCATAAAAATGCAATTTCTATTACCCAGTATACGAAATTAAAAAAAAAAAATTTATTTAATTTTTTTCTTTTTTTAATTTTCTTTAAAAATTGCAGACAAAATATTTTTGAAATAACACTTATTTACATGTTACGTATAAATTTTTCTCTTTAAATATTATACAGTTAAATACATACAAGAGATTTTTTTATACAATTCCAAAGGTTAAATGAGTAACATTAGGCCTATAAACATATTAAAAAATGAATGTTTTTTTTTTTTTTTTAATTTAACTAAAAGTATAAAAAACATTTGCTTTTATAGAAAATATAACATAGTTCAGAGAAAAAACCACCCCATTTCTTTGGAAGAGGGGGGGTACCCTAAAGGCATAGCCCGTTTTGGGGATAGCCACTCATACATTTTTCGAAATAGAATATGACAGCAGTAAGACAAAATTAACCTAAAAAGATATAGCTCCTAAAACAATAATTATAATTTACAAAGAGTTTTCTTTACCTTTTCCCCAAAAATATCGGCATGCATTCTACACAAATATTAACAATTTCACATGTTTTTACATATAAAGAGAGAGGAAAAAAAGTAAATATCCAAATCATAATAAAATTGACACATATTCTGAAACATCTGTAAGAGCAATAATACATAAGGGTCACTATACTATTCAATAACTGTTACCTACATACAATAAACAAGTGTTCAACCTCCTCCTGTTCAAAGAGCCAACTTTTCACTTTCGCAAAAAAAAAGAAGAAATTGAATTTCCACTTTTGATGTGGCCAGGCAGAACATTAAATAATTTTGGCCCCAGGAAACAAAAAGTCTTCATAAAGTAAGTTTTAAAAGGAAATATATATTAGATAATTTTATGTAATAACAAAAAATCGTGATGTACATTTTTTACTGAACTTCACGTTTAATGATTTCAAGAAACCGTAAAGTGATTTGACCAATCGTCTTTGTGTATATGTAAGGATGATATCGAGTACAAAAATTAAGATAGGAACATGAAATTTGGAACAGGCAATTGTGTGCTCAGAACTATTTAATTAAAAAATGGCGGTCATAAACAGTTCTTTTGTGTAGTTGGAATTATAACATTAGATAAAAATTTGCAATTTTTATTTCTACATGTATTGGTACCAACTCTACCTCTCTACTATAACAAATAACAAAGTTATTCTCAAAATTGTAATTTCGAACACTGACTTGGGAAGAAAATGTCATATTCTTATAGATACGAAGGCTCGCGATCGACAAGAGGGTGGTGAGTTCACATATGCACAGCTATGAGACCTGCCAAGGCCGAGACACTAACACGAACGAAGCTAGTGGAGATAGTTTAATATATACATAACTAACCATCGTCAAGAAAGTAGTGATATATCTGTAGGTACATAATTACGAGGTTTAGAAAATCTGTGTATCAAATTTTTTAAACAAACAACCCTTCTTGTGAGTAAAACACTTCTTGATGTACCATACAATTTAACATTTCCTACAAGGCCCAAAAGACCAACTTTTGGACCTTACATTTAAAGGATCTGCTTGTATTATGTTGTACTGTATGATAGGACTGAATAAGTAGCATGACGGTATCCATAAACTTGTTTTATTCTAAGTTCGGAATCGCCTGTCCTTTCATTCGGTTGCAACATTGAAAGAGGCGTCAACTTTACAGCTGTCACATTAACATTGATGACATAATTAATTTCTTATCTTAGATCTGTTTCATAACATTTATTATTATACTATTTTGTTTGCCTTGTGACTGTACAACATTTATCAGCTAATCTTTTCTACGCATGTAAAAAATCTTTATTTATTTCAGCAGTTGTAAAATGAAATGTCATGAGTACTTCCTCGTGTAAGGTTTATTTTACAGAAAAAGATATATCCATACGTATTTTTTCTCATTGTAAATTAACAAGTTCATGGGCGCAAAAGTTGGTTTTTGAGTAATGTAGGAGATGTTAAACTGTATTGGTTGATCGAGAGGTTTTATCCAGGAGGATTTTTTTTTTTTAATAATTGTTACGCAGGTTTTCTATATCGTAATTCATTTTCTATGTCACTAATATCTCGACATTGTATGCGGCTTAATGAGTTGCGGAGATGCTCACATATTATAAAGTCTCCACTTGTTACGCTCATATAATTTGTTTGGGATGTCAGCGTTCAAAATTACATTTGTGATCATAATTTTGCTATTTGTCATTGTAGAGGGATTGCTATCATTAAATGCAGAATTAAAATCTGCAAATTTTAAATTAATTTAGTGTGTTATAACTTGAAAAACACATGAAATATAAACAAAAAATGTGTGAAAATGGCCACAATTTTTATATTAAAACAAATGTTGTTACTGTTCTATATGAGCACACTATATTCCCCTCTACCAAATTGTATGCTTCTATTTTAACTTTTGATAGCCGCTATTGTGCTTATAATAACGACGACGGATAGAAGGTATGTTGAAAATTATTTTTCAGTTTCCTGAGGCAACGAAGCTTGAAGATCAGTCAAAAACAGATCAAATTTTTTTTCCGATACCAAAGTTACTCTATACTTTGTATACTAGGTAAGTAAAAAAAAAAAAAAAAAAAAAAAAAACAATATAACGTAGCAGCCTGACGCCATGTTGGAAACTAAAACACACAACATTTATAATCTCATATCAATATCCCGGTCCTGATCGGCCTCGAAAAAGAACCTAGTAGCCTGATGCCATGTTGGAAAAACTAAAACACACAACATTTATAATCTCATATCAATATCCCGGTCCTGATCGGCCTCGAAAAAGAACCTAGCAGCCTGACGCCATGTTGGAAACTAAAACACACAACATTTATAATCTCATATCAATATCCTGGTCCTGATCGGCCTCGAAAAAGAACCTAGCAGCCTGACGCCATGTTGGAAACTAAAACACACAACATTTATAATCTCATATCAATATCCTGGTCCTGATCGGCATCGAAAAAGAACCTAGTAGCCTGACGCCATGTTGGAAACTAAAACACACAACATTTATAATCTCATATCAATATCCTGGTCCTGATCGGCATCGAAAAAGAATCTAGTAGCCACACGCCATGTTGGAAACTAAAACACACAACATTAATACTCATATCAATATCCCGGTCCTGATCGGCATCGAAAAAGAACCTAGTAGCCTGATGCCATGTTGGAAAAACTAAAACACACAACATTTATAATCTCATATCAATATCCCGGTTCTGATCGGCATCGAAAAAGAACCTAGTAGCCTGATGCCATGTTGGAAAAACTAAAACACACAACATTTATAATCTCATATCAATATCACGGTCCTGATCGGCATCGAAAAAGAACCTAGTAGCCTGATGCCATGTTGGAAAAACTAAAACACACAACATTTATAATCTCATATCAATATCCCGGTCCTGATCGGCCTCGAAAAAGAACCTAGTAGCCTGATGCCATGTTGGAAAAACTAAAACACACAACATTTATAGTCTCATATCAATATCACGGTCCTGATCGGCCTCGAAAAAGAACCTAGCAGCCTGACGCCATGTTGGAAAAACTAAAACACACAACATTTATAATCTCATATCAATATCCCGGTCCTGATCGGCATCGAAAAAGAACCTAGTAGCCTGACGCCATGTTGGAAAAACTAAAACACACATTTATAATCTCATATCAATATCCCGGTCCTGATCGGCCTCGAAAAAGAACCTAGTAGCCTGACGCCATGTTGGAAAAACTAAAACACACATTTATAATCTCATATCAATATCCCGGTCCTGATCGGCATCGAAAAAGAACCTAGTAGCCTGACGCCATGTTGGAAAAACTAAAACACACATTTATAATCTCATATCAATATCCCGGTCCTGATCGGCCTCGAAAAAGAACCTAGTAGCCTGACGCCATGTTGGAAAAACTAAAACACACATTTATAATCTCATATCAATATCCCGGTCCTGATCGGCATCGAAAAAGAACCTAGTAGCCTGACGCCATGTTGGAAAAACTAAAACACACATTTATAATCTCATATCAATATCCCGGTCCTGATCGGCATCGAAAAAGAACCTAGTAGCCTGACGCCATGTTGGAAAAACTAAAACACACATTTATAATCTCATATCAATATCCCGGTCCTGATCGGCCTCGAAAAAGAACCTAGTAGCTTGATGCCATGTTGGAAAAACTAAAACACACAACATTTATACTCTCATATCAATATCCCGGTCCTGATCGGCATCGAAAAAGAACCTAGTAGCCTGATGCCATGTTGGAAAAACTAAAACACACAACATTTATAATCTCATATCAATATCCCGGTCCTGATCGGCATCGAAAAAGAACCTAGTAGCCTGATGCCATGTTGGAAAAACTAAAACACACAACATTTATAATCTCATATCAATATGCCGGTCCTGATCGGCATCGAAAAAGAACCTAGTAGCCTGATGCCATGTTGGAAAAACTAAAACACACAACATTTATAATCTCATATCAATATCCCGGTCCTGATCGGCGTCGAAAAAGAACCTAGTAGCCTGATGCCATGTTGGAAACTAAAACACAAAACATTTATAGTCTGATATCAATATCCTGGTCCTGATCGGCGTCGAAAAAGAACCTAGCAGCCTGACGCCATGTTGGAAACTAAAACACACAACATTTATAATCTCATATCAATATCCCGGTCCTGATCGGCCTCGAAAAAGAACCTAGCAGCCTGACGCCATGTTGTAAACTAAAACGCACAACATTTATAATCTCATATCAATATCCCGCTTTTGATCGGCCTCGGAAAAGAACCTAGTAGCCTGACGCCATGTTGGAAACTAAAATACACAACATTTATAATCTCATATCAATATACCGGTCCTGATCGGCATCGAAAAGGAACCTAGTAGCCTGAGGCCATGTTGGAAACTAAAACACAAAACATTTATAGTCTCATATCAATATCCCGGTCCTGATCGGCATCGAAAAAGAACCTAGTAGCCTGAGGCCATGTTGGAAACTAAAACACAAAACATTTATAATCTCATATCAATATCCCGGACCTGATCGGCCTCGGAAAAGAACCTAGTAGCCTGATGCCATGTTGGAAACTAAAACACAAAACATTTATAATCTGATATCAATATCCCAGTCCTGATCCACCTTGAAAAAGTTAGTGTACCTGTATATAATGTTTACTATTTTAGTTGTATATAATTTTTAATGTATCATTATATATGTGTATTTTTTATGTTTCAGATGAGCCAAGGTGTGCATCCAGCTCATGGGACGAGAGTTCACGTGATCAGTCACAACGTAGCTCGGGCTCTGAGCCAGATCTATCTTCAGGGGATGAAAGCAATAAGTAAGTTAAAATATTGTGCAACAGTCATACCGTCTAAAACATTATGTAATGCTTTGTTGAATTGAATTTACAGTAAAGCTCCAATATTTTTCTTTCTTTATTGTTTAAATGCGAAAAACCTCTTGTTCATCATCTCCCTATAAAAAACTTTAAATAAAGATCCTTAGCCTTCGATTACTGTAATAGTGTCAGGGTTGGAAGTGAAGAAGAGTTGTGTCAAGATAGCAAAGATAAAAGAGAAGAATCTAATCCAAGACTTGATAAAAAAGGTGTAGACCCAGCTAGGATCGCTAGGTATTGGCACATCAATGCTCACTATATTGACCCACAGAAGTTAGGAGCCTGTTAAATCTAATCCAATATTTTGGATATTCTGATCCAAAGTTAAGCTATAGATAGTTGAAAATCTACAAAATTTGGCAATGAAAATTCAGTTTTGTAGTGTTTTTTAAATCAATCAAATACAATTGACTTTCATTAAAAAAGAATATCATAAGATTTTACATCAAAAGGAAACATACATCAATTTTCGTCCATTTTTCATGGTCCACTGCAACAGAGCATCACTCTCATCATTCTTTATATATTCTAGCTATCCCATGGTCTCCCTGTCAGCTTTTTTTACTGTCTCATTTCCCAAAGATCAATATCTTTGGGACACCACCAGGATTCATACCTTCAGACCAGATCAGTTTCTTCATTTTTTTCTTATCAACAGTTCTTGTTCCAAAATCGTACTAGGTTCTACGTTGATCTACCAATACATTTTAACATTTTCTACGAAGCCCAAGGTTGGAATTACATTTTTGAGGATTTTGGTTAGGGTGGGGCTCGTAAATACCATGATCGTGGTCATCAAACTTGTTTTACTGTAATGATAATTTCATCAACCAGTGGGTGGTAGAATACAAGTGCATCGCAATACAAAATACAACTATTAACACTATGATGTAATCAATTTGTACCAAAGTGTCAATTTCAATGGCTTACGTATTGCAATTATGAAGCGTATGTTACACTTAGAAATTTGTTAGAGAAATAAAACTTTCTCCTGTTAGTGTTGTACATCGTAGTCTTGGTGTATGTTTGTGTGTTTAGTGCAACGAAGCAACGGCAAATGTCGGAGAACCTTGCACAGATGAAGATTAAAGAGTAAGAATATAAATTTTAATTTTTTATCTTCAATGTCATTACTGTTTTACATAATATATTGAAAACTTGTGAGTAATTTCTATAAATTTAGCGTTATTTTTTGTTTCAAACGTTAACTACACGAATTTTTATTTCACCAAAGGTCAATAAAACTCATTTAAAATATACAGGAAGAAAATACAACCATTTAAACATTACCGTAGTGATCAATGTAACCAAAACTAACAGCTGATGTGATACTGCTTTAATGTGGTGAATGATATGGTTAAGTAAATAATTTCGCCTTAAAGTGTTTCTGGTTATGTAGGGATAGATGAAAACTAGGCTGCTTTGTTAAAGTCGGTGCTCAAGACATTTCTATGGTCCTGATTGCTAAGCCTGAAAGAAATATGGTTAAGGCATGGTCAGAGATGATATCTCCAATGGGAGGAAATATCTGGGCTTTGACAAGCAAAGTAGTTTATCTGTGTATCCAAGTCAAAAAACCATAAAATAGTTATCACCAGATAGAAAAGAGTTGTTATTAATGATAGATATGTTAATGGGGTAGGTTAGGTTAGGTTAGGTTAGGTTAGGTTAGGTTAGGTTAGGTTAGGTTAGAAGAGTTGTTATTAATGATAGATATGTTGATGGGGTAGGTTAGGTTAGGTTAGGTTAGGTTAGGTTAGTTTAGGTTAGAAGAGTTGTTATTGATGATAGATATGTCGATTGGTTACTGCACATTATGATTTATCACCTCAAGAAACTATAATTCTCTATAAGTTGGGAGAACAGAATACATATAAGTTCTCCTCCATGTAACATATTACAACTCTAAAAAAGTTTTTGTGTGCTGCGTAAATAAATATTTTTTTCTTTGAATGGTAAATTCCACAAATGTAGCTCAAAATTTCTCTCGTGAATACAAACACTAATAATGCTATGAAAATAGTTGTAAAGAAATTTAGTGATTATCCGATGTACATTGGTTTCTATTATATTTTAAAATCCCACATAAAATTTATGTAGAAAAAAATATGTTGTAAGATTCAATTGTAATTAGCACATTTGAAATGGTACAACTAGGCTTACCTGGTTTTCAACTTTGTTTTCACCTGTTGTATGAAATAAATTTTTAAATTAACACTGAAAGTTATAAATTATTGAGTTTCTTCATCTGTCTTTTCCTTCTCTCCGGTCTATCTTTGTCTAAAGTTAAAACTTATTTTCTCGTCTAGATCTATACTTGCCGTTGGTCTTAAATAATAAAGGAAGTGGGCAATTACAAACATCTGATTTCTTGTTGTTGAAAACTTGATTTGTAACTGTAGCTTAAAATGGTATAGAGTTATGTTGAAGGATTAAGTTCAGGATTAGGATTTCCAAATAATTTTGTAGGCTCACTAATTATTACCTAACGTATGTAACAAACTGATCACACATTTTTATAATTTAGAGAAAGAAAATTAATTCATAATTTTGTAATTATCGGTATTTTTATAAGTAATATATCGTAAATAGACATAACATTATATATGGACTTTGAAAACTCAAATTACACCTACGAATTAATTATTTAAAGATTACTACTCTGAGAATTACTAATATTATCAAAAACAATTTAAATACATGCACAAACACTTTTGAAAAAGAAAAGAAATATTCAAAAAATTGTAAAGGCAACACTTAACTTCAGAATTCAAACTTTAAATAAACACAAAATATATTATAAAACGCCATATATTTAGCCAAGTTTTGAACAAACCATTAGCTAAGATTATAATATTAAGAAATAGTTAGAATCGTCAATGACAGGAAAAACCTAAAATATAAATTATAGATTATTTAATTATTTGATTTTTCCGCTTATACGTTTTTACTAGCAAGTGTTGAATATACAATAATATTTCAAGTGAAAAATATACGACCTAGACTGGGAATCGAACCCAGGACCTTTGGCTTTACGCGCCAATGCTCTACCAACTGAGCTATCCTAGTCGCTTCCCAGCACAGGGCGTAACTCAAAATTGCAGCAATTAAACGTAAAGTCAAGTGAGAAGTCTATGCCCTGTGCTGGGAAGCGACTAGGATAGCTCAGTTGGTAGAGCATTGGCGCGTAAAGCCAAAGGTCCTAGGTTCGATTCCCAGTCTAGGTCGTATATTTTTCACTTGAAATATTATTGTATAAATTATAGCACGAAATAATTAACTATAAAGAAACATATGAGCTTGGAATGGAATTGACCACGTGACATATCCATGAGTCACTGTGTCATTAGAATGAAACTAATGTACATTTGACAGAAGATTTTTAAACAATTTAATATACAGATAATAAGTCATAATTTGAAACTCAATATAAAATGAAATCCAATAAAATGAGTAAATAAATACCAGAAATTAAATGTTTGTAAAATTAAGATGAATACATAAGAAATCTCTATTTGATTTAATATAGATCTGTAAATTCAATTCTATAATTTTAAAACTTAAATTAAATACATAAATTAAATCTCAATAGTTATTGCTAACGAAACTAATAGAAAAATAAGAAATACAAGTGAACAGTGTAATGCAGATAAAGAAATAATATTTTCTCAATTAAAGACAGTGGTCATCAAAAATCAGATCAATTTCGGAATACTGAAAAAAGAAAATACTAACTATTTTGGGAGGCAATCAAGATTTTACACTATTGAAACCTACATAACCTGTAGGAAGAAAAATTGGTACTTAAGTATTAACCGGAGGCCACCCTTATACAGGTTTGTCCAGATATATATATATATATATATATATATATATATATATATATATATATATATATAACCACCTGGCCAAACCTTTCGTAGGTTTATTGAACATTATTAATATGGAGGATTGATAGCATATCACGTGATCTCGGATATAAACATTGAAATTTCGGTACTTACGTCACACTGTATAAGGATGGCCTTCGGCTAATACGTAAGTACCGAAAAATTAATTTATCACCCAGCTATGTTTTGTGAAATAATTATAGAAATATTAGAAATCGGAAGATTCAAATGAGAACTTTTCATTTGGTGAGACCAAACTATTTAAATAGCTAAGGATATAAACCCGATATTTTAAAAGCTTATAAACAAAAATTATTATTGTCATTATTAATTTTGAATTGACAATCAAAAATATATTTCAAATATTCCTTACACTCGAGAACTTATTATAATTTTTTAAATTCTTTTATTTACTATCCAATAAATAATTTATATTAATTTATAATCTTCTAACTTCTTTGAATTATTTCTTTTAACCATTATTACAGGAGATGTGCGCCCAACATCAGATAATTTATAAATCACAAAACTATATTCTTTAGAAAAAATGAGGAAAGCATAAAAAGGGAACAAACCAGTATTATTGACCCATCACTATAACAATGTTAATTATTCAAACAGCTGATTTCAACTTATTATTAAATTAAATCCGAAGTTATGACATTGATGTTCAAAACTAATGCGCAAAATTTATGCACAGTGCCTATTATAAAAGCACTTGTAAAATTTGTTTTTTAGAAATAATATTAATTTCTGTTTGTAACTAAATTTAATTAAATGTGAAATGTTTTATTATAGGAGTACAGACAACAGAGGTGTGAGTAAAGGACGATCGTTGTGGAGGAGAAATTCACCTTCGCCAGATCCTGGAGGGGCTCCTCCTCCTCCTCCAGGCAGATTGTCTCGATGGTTCTCTATAAGAAGAGGTTCACAATATGACCTAGAGGCTAAAGAAAGAGGCAAAATGCCTCTGCTACCCGAGGTAAGACTTTATTAAGAATAGATTAAACTTGTGAGTTTCTGTAAAATATAAACTCAACTGATATCTCAAGTTAATAAGAAATGTTTGTATTTACAATTGTTTAGATAATATAAGCAAATAACTACTTTGTTCACATTATAAAGTTGAAAATTTAAAAGCTCTCATACTTAATACAAAAATTTTGCTTCTCGATCTAGCTTCGACCTTTCTTTACTCTATCGATAATTTACCCTGCACTACCTACGCCGAACAGTGCATTTATCCACATCAATAGAACGTATTCATCTTCCTAAACTTTCATTCATGAACTTATTTTCAATAATTTCATTAGCCAACTCTTCTATCTTGTTATCTATAATTGCAAGTCTCTTATTTATTCAGTAAATCATTAAATGATTCTTTTACAAATGCAATTATGATAGTATTATTTACTTGTTAACTGAAATGATTTATAAATAACAAAAACTATTATGTTATTGGACATAACATTTACAGTGCAATAACACTGGAATAATTAGAAACTCTTTCCTGCTTTGTTCATTATACATAAAATAGTTTTCCTTTAACTGTGTATAAAGTGTTCATTTACAAGCTAAGAACAGGTTCTAAAACAGTTGATTACTACTCGGCATGAAAAAAAATTTATTACATGGAAATTAACATTTATTAAATGTGATTCTTTATTACATACTGAAAAAACCAGCTGATTTAGGTTTATTATGGTCTCGTCGCCTGCTCATTGAACAATGAACAGACTCCGCTAACTGCAAATACATTTATAGGCTTAGTTGTTTATATATGTATTAGTTACCTTTTTTTAGTAGTCAGAGCAATTCTTATTTTGTTGTAGAAACACTACAGCGCTGTGTCGCCATTCACAGCCGGCTTCGTCAGTGTTAAGTGTTAAGCCTACACCTGACGAAGCCGGCTGTGAACGACGAAACAGCGCTGTAGTGTTTCTACAACAAAATAAGAATTGCTCTGACTACTAAAAAAAAAGGTAACTAATACATAATATATATACATCAGCAATTCGTAAAAAGCGAATAAACTTTATAGTTTTACATAAGATTATAAAGAATATAATTAGTTGTTTAATATAATGTCGGAATACGTTAAAAATAGTAGAAAATATTATGTATAATCCAGTTGTTGTAAAAAATTTGTATAGGCCTATAATTTGAGTGTAAAGTGTTTTTATCACTATCAAAAATTTACTGTGCTCCGCTAAGGGTCGCACGGTAATTTTTTCTCTTGTGTGATAAAGACCCACTTTATGCTCTTTATACATAAATAACTATTGGTAAGGAATTTTTTGTAAAATTCTCATTTAGCATTCATTTTATTTAAATGATGTCGAGAATAAATTCAGAACAGTACAGAAATAAGAAAAATAAAATCTATAAATATTACAAAAAAAAATTATAAACGTATAGAAACTCAAATATACAGTATATAGGCTATATAATATAATAATCAATTATAATAATTATTATTATGTGTTTTGTTATAATATATAATTAATTCAAACACTGCACTGTTCCACAAATACAAAGTTGTTACCTTCATTATATAAGCAAACCTTATAACTTAATTATTATAACCTTATAACTTATAATTTTATTGTTAAGCTATAAAACAATAACTTTATAAATCAATCATATTTTTTTATAGTTTCCTGAAGCCATGAAATGTTACGATCAGTCAAAAAACAAAGGTCATAATTTTTTATGATTACCAAATTGACCATGTACTTACTGGGTAAAATAAAAAGAAAAAAGAGAGCATAAATTAAATATCCATAGTCCTCGAATACTCTAATAGTGTCAGGGTCGGAAGTGAACAAAAGTTGATCGAGGAAAAGTTGATAGGCAAGATGAAAGGGAAGAATCTAAACTAAGACTTTATGAAAGAAGGTGTAGATTCAGCTAAGTATTGCCACACCTGTATACTTATGAGTGAGCCCGAAGAGTAGAGTTGGTCAAAACCAATCCACCGGTTTGAACTGTAAGACACTACAGTGATAATGGATAATCATTCTCAAATCCATATTTTCTCTTTTTATATACTGGGTGTATCAGAGCGGGTGGCCGGCTTGTATAGCATTGAAACGAGAATACTTAGACATTTAGTTTAAACTGATGATAAACCCCTATTTCGACCCCAAGGTATTCAGGAAAAATGTTTTCAACCCTCTAAAATGCCCCAAAAGGGTATTTTGGGGGTGGGGGTTGGTTTTGGGGAAATTTTCAAATGTAAAGGTAGCTCTTGTTGTACCTCATTTAAAAAAATAATAATTGTCTGTAAATTTTAAGCCAATAGAGAAATGAAAAAAATTAAAATATGAAAAATGTTGATAATTGTAAGGGCTTCAATTTGATATATAAGATGACCCACATTGCAATTTGAAAATTTTGAGGTATTGACTTAAAATTTCTAAAAGTTGTAAATTTTGAAACCTGCTAAAAATGTGAGAAAACCTACCAAAATTAGGTATTGTTTGAAAGGTCACATCTTTGTCAATGTACTTTACAAATTGTAGCTGTTAAAACAAATGTTTATGACAGATGTAAAAAGATGTGTAAACTTATGATGTTTCGGGCCACCCTTTATTGACGGTGCAAGATAAATGAAAAACTTTTTTTTTAATGATCAGTGTACCGAGACCTTTAAAATGAGGTACAACACGACCCTACCTTTACATTTGAAAATTTCCCAAAAACCAACCCCCACCCCCAAAAAATACCCTTTTGGGACATTTTAGAGGGTTGAAAACATTTTTCCTGAATTCCTTGGGGTCGAAATAGGGGATTATCAGTTTAAACTAAATGTCTAAGTACACTCGTTTCAATGCTATACAAGCCGGCCACCCGCTCTGATACACCCTGTATAAATCAGAATACATTGATGGATATTTCTATAATAAACCCAAAATGGAAGTTTTGATTAGTCGCACAACTTTCTCAATAGGAAAAAATAAACATATAAGCAACTAATCGTAGCTTCCTACTACCTCACGATGTTGGGTTACACCATAACTTTTTTAAATTCGAACAGTGTTTGTATCGAGATAATGGTTTGTTTTATAGATAAAGTTTGTATAGTGTTTATTTAAGGAATTGATTTGTATCCAACTTTACGTTTTAACATCTATGAATGCTTGTTTAATTGTATTGTTACATGTTGTAGGTAGAAGAAGAATGTAACCTCACTCACCGACGTCTGTTACCACCTTCGTTGCCTCCACCTCCTCCACATCTCACTCCACAAGAACTGAAGAGGCGACATATTGTTGCTGCTATTGTACATTCTGAGAATTCTTACCTTGCAACTCTACATAGGCTAGTTAATGTGAGTTTGAAGATCTGAAATAATATAGCTTAAGTTTATTGCAACAGTTAAAAACTGGGTGGATAAAACGTTGTTTTTAGTTTATTAAATTTTGTCATTGGTATATAATAAAAAACTAAAATGCAACTGAAATTAAAAATATATCTCATTACATAGCAGCTAAAACTGTATCACATTATATAACAACTTTAAAAAAATTAATAAATAAAAAATTGTGATTTAAAAGAAAACGAATTTAAAAAAAAAACAACAATAATTGTATACTATGAGTCTCATAGTCATTCGTTGTTTGGGGCTTCATCATTTCACTTAACCAAAAATAAAGAATAGAAGAGTTTAGTCTACCTTAACTTAGGCTTATTGTAGTTAAAAAAGGAAAGAAACAATAAAAGTTTCAATATTTCACAAAAAGCAAGCCTTGTAACACATACACTTTCATACTTTTACACTCGCATTTATATTACACAATTGCATTCTGAATTTAAATACAAACACTTGCACAAGTCCACATTTTATGTCAATTTTATCAACATATAATTTTAATGTGAAATTTAAGTATCCCTTTTCACGATGTTTAAACCAACCAGTTATAAAATCGTGAAATATTATAATTGATGGAAAAAAGTAAGTTTAGGGCGTGGTACAAGTACTATATTAGATTTCAAAAAATTGTATTATGTATTATTTAGATTACTATAAGTTCCTAAATAAAATATATTTTTCAATTTAAAACATGATTTAAAGTTACAATTTAAAGATTTGAACAAATTGCCATGTATTTTTGAATCTATAACTTTTTATTACCAAGTATGAGTGTTCACTTTTAGCTGATGATGGCCAATGCGCATGTAGCAGTACTGAATTCTATCTTTTTTAACAAACCTGTTACTAGCTTTGTATTGTTAAAGTGACACTTAAATTGATATTTTTTATGAAATGTCATGATCAAAATATTGTTGTTCCTAGTTTTATAGATCTGGACGCCGTGCCTGGTTCTGGCTTTGCATTGCTAAAGTGATACCATTAAAATGGTCCTTTGTATAAAAGTATTTATTATTATTTTTTTTTTGTATATTCATATTCTTTGCTACTTTATTTTCTTAATTAATTTTTTTGTCAACAGATCCATTAATGCTAACATTATACAAGTGCTGTCTCACATTCACAATTATTAGCGTATGTCATATAAGCACATAATTACATGGGAGTTAAATAGAAACGGGCAAGGAAAATTAGGTTGAAGTGGTATGGACGGTCTTGATGTACTTTTGTAGTCCTCTCATGATGCATTGTTGCTCATTACCTGCTGAGGCATGATTCAGTTTTTAGACAAATGTGATTAGGAATAGATGTGAAAAAACTGTTTCTGTCTTGTGTGTGGTTTTTGAAAAAGGATATATAAGTAGAATAAATGATTTTACAAATTTATGAGGAACTGGAATTGCGGTACACTTCTCCAAAATTTATATAAAGACAAGACTGGAGAGTCTGCCCTGGATGTTGTTTTTCCTACTTACAAGAATTTCCTGCAGTGGTTATTTGAGCTATCTGAAAACGGAACAAAAGTGGTATCCTCGAACTGTTGAGAAGCGATCATTGAAAACCACAGGAATTATATAGAAATATTTTAAAGAAATACTGCCTAAAATAAAACATACATTTAAGTTTCCAAATAATGTGCATACAATTCCATTGTGGTAACGAACGATTGGTGAAAATTTAATTTCAAGACTAATACAGTATGTCAACTCTTTTTTTTTTTTTTTTTTCAAGTTTCTTATTTTATACATAATGCAGTTCAATACCCTGGTCATGGATGATCACCTGAAACTGTAATAGATATCTTACCTGAAGTTAAGTAATATCTGAAAAAATATTACTCTTTCTACCCCAAAAATGTTTTAAATACCTATTTTTAATTATCTTGCGGAGAAAAAAGTTTACTCTATTAAAAAGAAGTATCCTTGTTTTTTTTTTAAAAGAAGTGTTCTTTTTGCTGAGATTTATTTAATGTTACAGGATTATAAGAAACCTTTAGAAGAAAGTAGTCCTGCCATCTTGAGTGCTTCCAAGATCTCTACATTATTCCACCGTCTACCAGAGATACTTCAATGTCACACATTGTTTAGGATTGCATTAGCCGAAGCTGTCTCTAACTGGGACAGAGATCATCGTATTGGCGATGTATTCGTTGCTTCTTTCTCCAAAGCTATTGTATTGGATATCTACAGTGGCTTTATCAACAACTTCTCTGTTGCTATGGAACTCGCACGCTCCGAAACCAAACGAAAAGCAGCATTTGCTGATTTCTTTAAGGTAAGTTATTGTTAATTAATAGGTATACAGTAGAACCTCTGTTAACCGGCCTCGGATTAACCTGTTCTCGGATTAACTGGCCTATATCGTAGTGTACTGGTTGGATAAGAGTTTCCGAAAATAAATTGTAATTTGAAACACCAAAGCAACGCGATATCAAACGTCTTTGTCGATAGCGGTATCCCATTGTCGGCGGCGTCTTTGTTGATGATAGCGGTATCCCATTGTCGGCGGCATAAAAACACTGCGGCATTGGCACCCGTCGGTATAGCAGACATACACCCACAAAAGTGTTTGATGGGCCGCTTTTTTTCCACAAATCATTTTAGTATACATTATGGAAAATATAACATTACTTTTCAGTTTTCTTCTTGTCTGTGACGGGTTATGATCTACGTACAGTATATACAGTAAATAAAAATGAGTGAGTTACGAAAACGGAAGCGTGTGTTGGTTTCGTTTGAGACATGGTTAAATGTGTCAAAAGACTTGACAGAGGGGAATCTGTAAAAAAGCTTTGTAGTGTTTAATTTTTTCATGTTTGATGTATAATATACATAACATAATATATACGATATATTTATGTACAATAAAATGAGTTGCAATAACATCTTAATTGCATAATTCTTAGCGCTACCTAATTAAATAAGCTTTCTTTGAACGAAAACCGATTTTTCACAGGAACCTCGGTTTAACCGGCCAACCGGCTCGGGTGTCAGTCCTGACTAGACTGGTTAAGAGCGGTTCTACTGTAATTGTTAACTCTAGAACTGGCGGACACAAGTTTCTATAATGGCGGGATGTCTAGACAGTTTGCATGAATATTAATTTAAGTTTGCAAAACTGAATATCATTGGTAATATAGGTACTAGAAAAATAAATAAGTTTATTAATTTTTTGAATTTTGTTAAAAAAAAAAAAGTGTTTTTAAAAAGATTTTTTAGTATAGAAGCAATTAATGGTATTCATATTTGCAAAATTCTAAGATATATGAAAAGAAGTATTTTATTATCTTTTCAAAAATATATAATTGTTATGTATAGTTTTCAAAATTGTTGAATTAAAGAACAAGAGTTGGTGAAGAGAAACTTGATAAGAAAGATGAGAGAAATCTAACCTAAGACTATATGAAAAAAGTTATAGATCCGATTAGAATCCTTCGGGAATCCACAGTTTTTGGAATTGTACATAAGTTGCATCTTTTATAATTGAATACACTTCATCTTTAATAATCTTACAGGGGTGATTACATATAAACTAACATCAATAAAATTTTAAAAGCATGTATCTCTTATGCTGAAATTCAAAATATCTCCCACAGTATACTTGTTACTAAAATATGTTTCTTCTTTCAGGCAAGGCAAGTTTCTTCACATGACAGGTTATCGTTCTTTGGTCTCATGGTGAAACCAGTTCAGAGGTTTCCGCAGTTCATTTTGTTTCTTCAGGTATGCAGAGTTATGTATACATTTGTAGATAATTAAATTTTGTAATGTACACTAATTTTATTTCTTACATATACACTGTATAAAGAAAGTTATCTGATGGCTAAAAAATTGGTACTGAATTAATTGCAGATATATCAGTTTATATATTATAACGAAATAGAGGGCTCCCAAAAGGTCAGTGCTCGGCAGGCCATAAATTGTAAAGAGTTGAAAGGGTTGACAGCTAGAAAAACTATTCTAACTGTAGTAATAGATGTGTACATAGTTATCTAGATAAGATAACTAAATGTAAAGTCCAACAAGTTAGGGACTGTAAGATGTAAGACTGCAAGATAATAAAACAGTTCATATTAGACACACTAACGATGTAGTCATTACTAACCTAACTTATAACATGGTGCAGTCAAAAAGTGATTTTATAGAGTAAATTAATTAAAATGTTTTTTTTTTATAAAAAAAAAAAAACAGTAGAAGAAAGTGAAAGATTTACTTAACAATAATGTAAAATAGTGTGATACATTTATGAAGTCAGAAGAAAACGTGCTTTCTAAGAACAAGACTGCACAGGAAAAAGTAAGTTCAGACAAAGGATTTTCATGTAAGATGGAAAGTACTTTATTAAAACCACCAAAGGAATTGAGCCTTCAAGGTAATGTTGGAGAAAATTGGAAAAAATGGAAACAAAAATTTTTGAATTATTTGTTGGCAACTCAAGCAGAAGAAAAAGAAGATAAACTAAAATGTGCTATATTACTCCACGTAATAGGGGATGAGAGTGTAGATATTTTTAACACATTTAATTTAAAACCTGAAGAAAAAAATAAATTTGATATTTTGTTAAAAAAGTTTGAAGATTACTTCATTCCACGTACAAATGTAACATATGAGAGATTTAAATTTCGAACGCGTATACAATTAAAACATGAAAACATTGATCAATTTGTTACAGATTTGAAAGCTAAAAGTTTAACATGTGAGTTTGGTGACTTATCAGAGAGTCTAATTAGAGATCAAATTACATTAGGCATTCAAAATGAAAACCTAAGAGAACGACTACTTAGAGAAAATTTAAATTTACAACAAACAATTGACATCTGCAGGGCGGCAGAAATTTCCAGTTTACAATCAAAGGATATAAATCAAGATGCTTCAAGGAATGAAGATGTACATGCTATTCAAGGATCGTCATCTTTCAAGAAAAAACAACCAACAAGAAGAACAACTGCTCCAAAAGTTAATAGTGGAAAAAAGTGTTACAGATGTGATAGGCAACATCCAAAATTCAAGTGTCCAGCATATGGAAAAATGTGTAATAAGTGTAAAAAATCAAATCATTTTGCTATATGTTGTAAATCAAAAAATTTACACATGTTTGAAAAAGAAACTAGTGAAAAAGAGGTAAGAAGTGATTATTTATTTATTGGTGCCCTATCATAATAATAAATATGAAACTGACAATTGGTCAGTAAAACTTGAAATTATTCCAGGTCAGTTTATTGATTTTAAACTAGATACAGGTGATCATGCTAATGTAACCCCACTACAAATATATAATAAGCTTAATTTAAACAGAAAGTTTCTGTTATCAAGTAATTTAAAACTAACTAGTTATTGTGGAAAAAGATTGCCTATTAAAGGTAAATGTGTTTTGAAATGTAGATATAAAAGTATGGTTAGAGTAATTGAATTTCAGGTAGTAGATACACAATCACCACCAGTGTTGGGGGTAAATACCTGTGAAACCATGAAATTAGTTGCTAGGATAGATAAAGTTACTAAGGAATGTAGTTATATAACTAATAATGAGGATATGTATTTCAGCAATGTAATGAAAGAATACAATGATGTGTTCAATGGGGTGGTTTGATTCCTGGTAAACATAATATTAAAATTGATAATTTTGCTAAACCAGTTATACATGCACCCCGTAAGGTTCCGGAACCATTAATTATACCTCTTAAAAAAGAATTAGAAAGGTTAGAAATCTTAAATATAATTGAAAAGGTTAGCGAACCGACCGATTGGGTCAATTCAATGGTGATAGTCAGGAAACCTTCAGGACAACTTAGAATATGTTTAGATCCTAAAGATTTAAATTTTGCAATCAAACGTGAGCATTTTCAACTTCCTACATTGGAAGAGATCACAAACAAATTATGTAATGCAAAAATTTTTAGTACATTGGATGCACAAAGTGGTTTATGGCAAATTGCTCTTAATGAAGAAAGTTCAAAATTATGTACTTTCAATACCCCTTTTGGTAGATATAAATTTTTAAGGCTACCATTTGGAATAAAGTCTGCTCCTGAGGTTTTCCACAGAACCATACGTCAACTTTTTGAAAACATAGAAGGTGTTGATACCTTTATAGACGATATTTTAATTTGGGGTTCAACTCAAAAAGAACATGATTTAAGATTAAGAAAAGTACTAAATAGAGCTAGGGAAGTTAATCTTAAGTTCAATAAAGAAAAATGTAAATTTAATAAACAAGAATTAATTTATATGGGACATAAATTAACTAGTAAAGGTATTAAACCCGATGAAAACAAAGTCCGTACAATAGAAAATATGCAAGTACCTAAGAATAAAAAAGATGTACAAAGACTGTTAGGTATGGTTACTTACTTGAGTAAATTTATACCAAATATGTCTAGTGTCACCTCACCATTGAGGGAACTTATAAAAAATAATAGGGAATGGCAATGGCAATGGGAACAAGAAAAATCTTTCAAAGAGATAAAGAAGCTTATAAGTTCTCAACCACTATTGTATTATTATGATGTTGATAAACCTGTTACAATGTCTGTAGATGCTAGCAAAGATGGTGTAGCAGCAGTTTTATTACAAAATAATGTTCCTGTTGCTTATGCCTCAAGGGCATTAACAGATTGTCAGAAAGGTTATGCAACCATTGAAAAAGAAATGGCTGCTATTGTCTTTGGTTGTAATAGATTTTATCAATATTTTTATGGTAAACATGTAGTTATAGAAACTGACCATAAACCATTAATTTCTATATATAAGAAACCTCTTGTATTATGTCCACCAAGATTACAAAGAATGTTAATTAATATACAAAAATATGATTATAGTCTAGTATACAAGCCAGGTAAAGAAATGTACCTTGCAGATACATTGTCTAGGGCATATCAAAACATTGATAAAGACAAATTAAATTCTATTGACACTTTTTTAGACAATGAAATAGAAGCACAAGTTTGTACACTTACATTAAATCTTCCCATAACGTCAGAAAAAATAAAAATATTTCAGGATGAAATTAAAAAAGATAATGAGATGCAACAACTATATAATTGTATAAAAGGAGGATGGCCTAAACATAAGATATTGTTACCAAATATTATTAAACCATATTGGAATGTAAGGGGTGAATTGAGTGAAACATCAGGCTTAATATTTAAAAATCAACAATTGGTCGTACCTGAAAAACTCAGACGAGATATGCTTAATAGAATTCATTTAAATCATTCAGGTATTGAAGTTAGTAAGTCTAAAGCTTGAGAATTATTATATTGGCCAGGTATGTCAAAAAATATTGAAGACCTAGTAAGTAGCTGTAATATTTGTTTGCGTTATCAAAAATCAAATACAAAAGAAAGCCTTATGCCTCACTCGGTTCCAGATAGGCCATGGTCCAAAGTTGGTATTGATTTGTTTTATTTAGATGATAAGGATTATGTACTTGTAGTTGATTATTATTCTAAGTATATTGAAATAATGATGTTAAGTAATACTACTAGCCCTGTAGTGGTTACATATATCAAATCTATTTTTGCCAGACATGGCATTCCTGATATTGTACAATCTGATAATGGACCTCAGTTTAGTTCACAAATATTTAAAGATTTTGCTAAAGAATGGGATTTTCAACACATTACAAGTAGTGCTAGATTTCCACAATCTAATGGTATGGTAGAAAGAGCATACAAACAACCAAAATCATGATTAAAAAGGCAAAAGCTACTAACAAAGATATTTATTTGTGTCTATTAGAACAAAGAAATACTAGTATCAGTAAAGTAAATTACTCTCCTGCTCAATTATTAATGGGTCGGAGGTTAAAAGGAGTCATTCCTATTATAAATAGTCGATTGAAACCCAGCAAAGTAAATGAATATAAAGTTAAACAAACATTACAGGCAAAACAAAAAATTCAAAAATTTTATTTTGATAAAAATTCAAAGTTGCTACACCCATTCCATGATAATGACAAAGTTAGGGTAAAAATAAATAAGGAATGGATCCCAGCCGTTGTTTACAAAGTAGGTCACAAACCTAGGTCATATATCATAAGTTTACCAAATGGTAGAAAAATTGAAAGAAATAGAAAAGATTTAATCAAAGATAATTGTAAAATGTTTTGTAACAATCCATATTTTGATGAAACAAATAAATTACAGGAAACAGTTATTCCAAATAAAGATTGTGATCCTAATCAAACAGAAGGTAGTTAAAGAATTGACTACCAGATATGGAAGAATAGTAAAACAGCCAGATAGGCTTCAATATTAATTTTGATTACAAAAGAAAAAAAAAATTGTTATTGTTATTGTTTAAATTAGTCTGTAATTCTTTATGGAAGAATAGTAAAACAATATTGTTAATTTTGTTTATAGAAGGAAAAATTATTTTGTCAATGTTATTGTTTATATGTATATATTAAGAGAGTTTTATGTTCTTTAAATATGTTGAAATGGGGGGTGTAGTAATAGATGTGTACATAGTTATCTAGATAAGATAACTAAATGTAAAGTCCAACAAGTTAGGGACTGTAAGATGTAAGACTGCAAGATAATAAAACAGTTCATATTAGACACACTAACGATGTAGTCATTACTAACCTAACTTATAACACGGATCTCAAGAACTTATAAACTTACTCACGGATCTCAAGAAGTCAAATAAACCAAAAGTCAATGCCTTCAACTAAAAATGTTTGAAATGGACCAATGAAAGAAATTGCGTCAGTCTCGAATATATAATTTCGGATCCTGAGCTCTCAAGAAAATGTGATCTTCGCATAGTTATGAGATCCGGCAGGGTCAGGTCATCGACACAAGCTTCTCACTACTGACACTAACAAAATGTATTTTTTTAAATATATGTACATCTATAACGCCTGCTAGGACCTAGCCAACATCAAGAAAGTAATGATATACACAATTACAAGGTTCAGAAAACCTGTGTAATAATTGTAACAATAAGACCTATTGATCTATCAATACAAATTACTTTTTCCTACAAGGCCCAGTTAAGCAACTTTTGGCCAATGCATTTTTAAAGATCTGCGTGCATTATATTGTATTAACTAGGCCGAGTAAGTACCAAGGCTAACCTATACTTTGTTTAAATAAAACAATATAATTAAAGTTTCATAAAAACTTATCACTCTATAGCAATTAATCTCTCATAAGGAAGTCACAATTTAATAATGAAGGATTTTTTTTTTTCACTCATAAATAGTATAAAACCATTTTTAGAGAAATGGCGATGTGCATTGTTTTTCATTTTTGTTTGGTTGTGTACTTACCTGTATGAGAAAGTTTCTGCATTTTCCCCCACTATTCACTTTTATGTTTGCTTCATCCACACCATATTGGTTTTGTTGTCCATTGATAATAATTTGTCTTTTATACAAAATAACATAGAGTACAAAACTCACTGCTGCATCTTTATCTACACAGTCAATGGGTAGGGTTAGTTTGAAGCTAGGAGACAGATGCAAGCTAAGACAATGTTGATTTAATTCAAATCGGATACCCCTCAGTGCAGGTGATTTTAGCAAGGAATCGGTACTTTTTTGAGGCGTTTTAGTAAATGCTTGTAACTGTTCATTTAAATATTTATATTTCATTAACAACGTGAACCGTTATAAGACTACATCACTAAAAACCCTTTGAATTAACTAAAACGAAAACTAATCATAGAACTAACTTATAAAAATATTAGCCGAAAAAGATACATTTACTTATTTTTCAGAAATTATAAAAACATACTAATAAAATGACAAAACAATTTTACACATAATTTAAACACAACGATATACTTTTATCTTTCCAAAACACAATAATAATACAATATAAATATGAAAAATTTCTATAAAAACACTGTGTTAAAGACAGAAACTTCTTTGTATTTAGCACAATAGCACTTTAAAGCTGAGGCTGAAATAGCTGATTTCTGAATTTATTTCGAACTAATAAAATGCACTGGGTTTAATCGGTTTGATAAAAATAACTATTTTTACATACACTGTGTATTTAGTTTCTTGAAATAATCCCAAAATAGCCGGTAGACATCATTAACTGACTAATTACTGTCATGCAAGCATCGCTCAACAATCTGCAAATAAAGTGGATAAAATCACTGATTGACAAACCACGTTGTAAGGGTTTAATATAAGCAAAAAGTATATTGTAAATTTAAATTATTTAGGGTTTTTTCAAACCGCATTCCTTCCCCTGTGTGCTAGTTATTATTTAAGAAGTGTCTGAATAACAAAATGTTAAGCATAAGTAAGAATTGAATCTAACTTAATTTATATAAATTTTACCTATGATATCCAACAGGTTTAGTAACTATTAGAATAATATTAAACTTAAAATGTTATACTGATTTCATTTTTCATCAGAATTAATCATTTACGTTTCATTTTATATACATTAGTGTGAATGTTCTGTTTGTTTCAGAAACTAGTGTTTCTTTTTTTATAAGTTTTTGTGCAGAAATATGAGACCATCTCGTAAGTCTACACCAATGGATTAATATAAAGATTTAACTTTCTAAGATTTTTTTTGATTTTGATTTTGTTCTGTTTCTCAACAGGATTTGCTTCACCACACAGGGCATGGTCATCCAGATCGTATGTCTTTACAACTTGCTCTGACACAATTAGAGTCTCTTGCGGAGTTGCTCAATGAAAGGAAACGTGAAGCAGAACAAAGTCAAGCTTTCAGGGAAATGTTACGTGCGATTTCAGGGAAACTGAATGCCAGGCCTATTGCTGATAACAACAGGTGTCTCTTGAGGCAAGATGATGTTACACAGATGGTGAGTTATAAAGACATTTTATGATTTATAAGCGTTTATTATCGAAATATTTATTGGTGTAGATAGAATTTAAAGAATTAGAAATATTTGGAAAGAAACAGAATGATTTGTAATACTAGTTATTATAATTTGTCTTATTGCAGGAGGTGAACCAATGTGGCTTAATTAGCAAATGTAAAAGTCGGAGATTATTACTTCTAAATGATCTTCTAGTCTGTGTCTCCGTTAGTAGTAAAGAAGAAAATATCAACTCTTGTCCTCAGAGGTTAAGCCTCAAATGGAGTTGTCCAATCACTGATATTCAGGTAAGATGTTTACTTATTCTAGTGAAGAATATTAGTTAATCGGCCTATTATAAAATGATTAGGGATTATAGTTTGTTTCAAAAATGTAATTTTTATATTTGGATAAAAATTTGAATTGTAAGATATAACTCTGTTTTAAATTTAAAAGGTTTTTAATTCTCTCGTCGTAGAACTCCGCCACCTGTGATTTTAGCCATGTGTTGACAGTGTCTTTCAACTCCTCTTCCTTTTCAAACCCTTGTCATTTTTTTATGTTAGGAAAAAGTGATTATAATTAAGAGCCAAATCAGGGCTATACAGAGAATGGCCACCTTCCGTATTATAGCGCAAAAGGCGTTAGCGCCACACCCATCCTCTTGGTTTAATGGTTATCAGTGAGAGGCTTAGGTACCCAGCTCGTACAAAACTTGTGGTAACCTAGCTTGTCAGTTACCACTTCGTACAAAACGGTTTGTGATACTTTATGGCTGTTGTTTTCCCCACTCAATAAAAAGAAATTTTTTAATTTAAGTTGCCATGAGTCTAATATAATTTTCTTAGAGGAAAAAGTCTGTGATAAAAATTGTATCTTGTTAATAAAATTGGGGAATTAACAAAATTTGTAATTTATAGTGGGCCGTACTACCAGTTAATGTGAATGGAACAGAAAAACTTTGTATCATCAGTTCTTTGTTAGTAGCAACTATGTGCCTTAATAATAATAATATTTTTTTTGAGATTTTGCTATAGTGACTATAGTTAGTAATGTTTTGTGATAAATTAACTATTTTTATACACATAAAAAACATTGAATTCACCGTCTGATTTATCATTTCGTGTATCCGTTTGGCATGGTTTACTATTGTTAAATTATCGCATACCTGGTCTTCACAGGATTAAATGTATAACTAAAGTTTGGCAACCTATTAACTATATTATATCTTGTATATTTATACTTTTACTTATAGTATATATATTTTATCAGATGTTTTTGTCAATAGGTTATAGAAAACAGTGCATCACCAACACTTAGCAGACTGTTAACGCCGAGTGGAAGTCTGACTTCTAATGGGAGCAGTGGAGTAACGGACAATTTATGTGTAGAAATGAGTCAATTAATGCACGACTACCAAGTAGTCAGTAGAATAGCAGACTTGGCTGCCACATTGAAAGGTTCCTACCCTGTAAGTACTGCTAAACTGTAAAAAATAGTATCTCAAGGTAAATAAATAATTGTTATAATAACCAAATGAAATTAGTTGTTATAATCGTTACTATCCAGGACTAGTGTTTTTTTTGGGTCATCATTGCCTTATAAAAAGGAAAAAAGAACATAAAATATACAGTCCTAGCCTTTGAATAGTGTCAGGTTCGGAAGAAAACAAGTACTGATCAAGTGAGATCTGATGGAAAAGCTGAAAGAGAGGGATCTAACCCAAGACTGTATGAAAAATAGTGAAGATCCATTTAGGATCCTCAAGATTACCAAGTTCGTACTCAATATAGTGACCCCTGAGGTTATAACAGGTAGATACAATTTTTTTAAATATATTTGCGCAATGAATATCCTAGGCAATTTAAAATATCTGCAAGGATGGGTGCGGTCGAGGAGTTAAACATAGAATAATTCTTCTATTGTTGATTCATAAATAGCTTTTTTGCGTGAGTTGTAAATGTTTCCCAAAGATTTACTCTATCCTTATATTAGTTTTCCTAAATTCGAGATGTAAGCTAAATTGCTTTCTCTCTCGTTCGTACCTACTTTCGATAGATTCCCCCCCTCCCATTTCAACAAAATTCATAGGCTTTTTTAGAATAAAATTTACAAATATATGAGCATTCCTAGTTTTTATTGTAATTAGTAGCTACATATTCAGGAAAATAAAGTGATCATACCATATATATTTGAATGTGAATCGTTCTGTTGGCCTATAGAAGTGCTATTTTTTAGTGAACGGTGTAGTTTTTTAACCTACTAAATGAGTTTTTCCAATACTTAATGATTGAAGGAGCCTTTATTGAACAATTTGGAATAGAAAGAAGTTTAAGACAGAGCAATGTCCTCTCTGTCAATGTTTTTTTTAAATTTTCTGTAAATTACTGATGTAGCAGAGAGAATAGGTTTTGCCTTCAACAAATATAAAACGAAATGTATGTTCTTGACAAAGAGAAAGTACTAGGTTAAATGGTATACATTTGTGGAGCAGTTTATGTATTTAGGCACACTTGTTACACAAGTGTTGATCCGATATCAAAAGATGTGGCCGTTGCTCGTTTTTTGGCAGCTGAAAACCCCTGTCAAAAAAACGGAAGTCTTCCGCTGGCTAGAGATTGAATCCATGTTGGTCGAAATCTTGTCAGAATGGCGGCGCTAACACGGTCTTAGGCGACAGTTATATAACATGCAACACAATTTTTCTGATCCTATTATATTTAATATTTACTGTTATTTTACATAACCTATATATTAATTATAACTACATTTACGTTTCCCCTTACCGAAAGACATGATTAATGAATTTAAATTATAGTCATGCCGAAAATGTGACCGACCTCTTTCAGCTCTTGTGGCGGACTCTTCAACTCAAACCGTCCCACACGCATCTTCTCTCTCCCCCCCCCCCCTAGTGATCTCACACTGAGCCAACAAAATCAGTCCACTTGATTGTTGTGCGGTATTTATTATAAAGAAGTAATTTATAATCCCTTTCACATTATTTTATTAATCTGGGCTCGTTGGCTGGGCCACAAAGAAATTTAAGCAAGAATTACAACAGGGAACTGAGCTTTCAGAAAGTATTTCAATCAAAAGCTCTGAGTAGAACAATAATGAAAAGAATCTACAAGTTGATTGTCAGACCAGTTGTAAGGTACGGATCTGAGTCATGGACCCTAAGAAACAGTAAGAGATAATAATCTGCTAGAGAGATGGGAGAGGAAATATGTTGTGAGATCTAAGGGGTGATTAATGAAGGTGGACAATGAAGGAATAGTAAGAATACAGAGTTGGATCAGTTGTATGAGGATCCTGGAATACTAAACAATCTAGAATAGCATGAGACGATCACATAGAGAGAATGAATGAAACAAGACTTGCTAAAAAGTGTTCCAAGGAAACCTAGAGGGGAGACGGATTGAGGACGACTTGAGAAGGATGTGGATCCAAAGGTGTTAAAGAATTTCTGACAACCGAGGAGACTGGAGGACAGTAGGGTCCTACATACATAATAGACTGTAGTCCCAAGAATATATATACCGTATGTATGTAAATTACCTTTTCCCTAAATCATAATCTAGCTAAACCACTTTTACGCACCTGAAAACTCTAGATTCTCTCCATTTATAAACAAAATCCTTTGACTCGTTTTTAGGATAACATTTACAATGAACAAAATTGTTCATTAAGAGAAAGTATTTATATCATTCATAATTCTTCTCTAGGGGATACGAGTGTTGTAATCCTGAGGGACCCTAGTTAGATCAAACCTTTTTGTGTGTAGTCTTGGATTAAATCTTTCTCATCAGGTCTCTCTTGACCAATTCTTGTTCTTTTCCGACCCTGGTACTATTAGAGTATTTGAGGGCTAGTGGTTTTTATTGTATGCATCTCATCCTTTTTTTTATAAGGCAACGGTGAAGGGGAGGTTTTGCTTTTAAAAAACAAGGAAAAAACGTTTACAATTCTGTTGAAAATTAAACAAATTTATGGTTTTTGTTTCATAGAAGTGTTTGAAAATTACAGTGGTGACATTTAATCTGTAATGGTTCTGTTTTATAGTTTTATGGATATGAATTACGAATCGGATACATTTTAGTTTAGTAAAAAAGTAAGAGCGGTAGTTCTAAAATAAAATAGTATATTAATAGAAAACTTACATTTATGCTAACTAAAAAGTGAATCAAACATAGAAAGTCGACCATATTGGTTTAACAAGAGTTGTTTTTCTACAGGAATTAAGCGTAGAAACAACCCGAGGTTTGCTCAGTTCCATCCAGAGCGAGATACAACGTAAAGATGAACAGATGGCTTGGGTAGATTCTTGTTGTTTGCAGTTGTGTTTACGCAACAAAGATGAAACATATACCTTCCAGATGGACAGTCCTGAGACTAGAAAAGAATGGATCACAGGTTAGTTGATAAAACAGTGACTATATGAGTTTCGTCTAAATAATGCGTCTGGTACAATAAACTTACCCTTTATTTATATGTACTCTATCACAATTCTAATACTTTTCCCTGTTTGCATTTGTACACCGATAAAGTCTTGTTCTTTACTGGTCGAATGTGTAGAACAGATCAA